>QRDG01001762.1:0-196516 GCA_012064385.1 Puccinellia tenuiflora | reverse complement strand
TGAAGCTAACCAGCATGTGGGTTCAGTAATAATCACTTTTGGTAGTAATAATCAATAATATTTTATCTGTAGATGAAAACCAATGCATCTGTTGTTTTACAGGTTAAATCATGTTGCATTTTTTCTTTTCCCTTGTGCATCTGTTGTTTAGAGGTTAAATTATGTTGCATTGTTTTCTTTTCCCTTGATGTCCTTGCATAAAATAGAATCGTAGTTTTCTTACAACCTTTATTGTCTTAATGGGTGCCAACCATACTAGCCACACTTAGAATTTCTTATTTTCTCTTGGTTCGGGTGTATTTTTTGTAACTAATATAAGGCTTGCAACAGAGGATTGCAATAAATATTTGTTATGAGGCTAAGCAGAGTGGACTGGTCTCGTATGTGGCTTGTCAAAAGGATGCAGATAAATATCAAGTAAGAGAAATCACATGGTTTACATGCCAAATCTTTGTCTCCGGTAAAGATATACTCTTAAATTTGATAATTGATTTAGTGTCAAACATAAATGATATTACCAGATTTGTGTTCTTGCTGCCTGACTGATTTTTCGGGAGTTGTATGTTATCTTTAATTCAATAAGAATGTGTCGATAAGGGTTTCGACGTCATGGGTGTTGGAGAGGATGATCGTACGGGTGCCACACATCTACATCCCCACTTCTTCATCGATGATTTATTAGTCTTGCTCTGCATCCTCTACTCCTTGGAGGGAAGTGAATGCCTTCACGAAGTGTGTGAGATGACGACACCTCATATGTCTATTGGCACACCGCACAATGTGCCACCATGGAAGCGCTAAAACTGTGTAGAAGTTGCGGGGTCGTACCAATAATTTGCTCATACGTTGAGGCTGTACCAATAATTTGCTCACCCGTTGCAACGCACGGGCATTAGCTAGTTATATACATGTAAGTACAAGCCTAATTATCGAAAAAAATAAAACGTACAAGCCTCATGGGCCCCACCAGAAGGATAAGGCAATTGGCCTTCTTCCTTGCAACGCACAGGGGGAAAGGGGATCGATTCCCCGATTTTAATCGAGCGCCTCCACGAGCAGACCCTCTGATCTGTGTAAATCATGCGCCACCGCGGCCTCCCTGCTCCTTCTCCTGACTCATCCTCTCTTCAGTTCTCCTTGGAATCTTTCAGCACCGCCCAGGGCCATGCGGAGCGCCGATTCCAAGCTATACAACGTCGTGCGAGCTTGGTGGACCCTCTCGTGCTCGACCTAACCGGCGCCGCCGATTCCCACATCCGAGCTTCCCTTCTTCTACCTCTGAATTTCGATCGTACCGGCCTCCACCACCGCGGCCGCGACTCTGGGCGTATGGTCGATAGGATGCAAAGATCGGGGCGGGCCGGTCCCGCTGCTTCCATGTCCCGCCTCCCAATCGCGATCTGGGTGGGGGAAGAAGGCATGCGCCACCCATCTCCGCTCCAGCGCTGCCCTGTGCTCCAATCACGCTCCATCACCTTTCTCCCTTGCCCCCGTACTGCCCAGCCCCGTTGGGATCCTCAAATACCGTGGCCGTAGGCGAATCCAGGCGTACGAGCGGCAGGATGCACCCAATGGGGCGTACGGGCGGCGGATCCAAGATTGTGGCGGGCCATCCCCGCTGCTTCCGAGTCCCACCGCTGCCGTCCCCGGCTCCCCGCAGCTGCCGTCCCCGGCTCCCCGCAGCTGCCCCTATCGCCTGCCAGGCTGCCAATCCCAAGCGGGGTGGGGGACGAAAGTGTTGTGAGATTTGCTTTTCTATTCAACCGGTTTTTCACTTAGATAAGATGGACCGCGGGATTTAATTTCTGATTTCTTAGGGCATGTACAATGGGGTACAGTCAGCCGTCTGTAGCGTGAGCCACGTAAGATATTTGTACAGTTGGAAGAGAGAGAAACCAAGGAGGAGGTTGTTCGTCTACACAATTACCGATCGTCTAATCCCGTCAAATCGTGGCGCAACGACGGCCTTTCTCCTATTGTACGAGGGGCGTCTGCAACTGGCAGATTATTTTCCAAACTCCGATCCTCTTCCCATGATCTTGGTTGCGAGGACGTGAGTAGCCGGAGACCACCGCCATCGACGAATCCTTTGTCGCGAATTCATACTGGCAGTCACGGAGGACCCTCGCCAGTCGCCACCACAGGCTTGCCGCCGCACATGATGGCCTGCAGCATGTAGGTGCACTCCCAGATCGCCGTCGATCCCTCGGCGCTCGGCCGCATGACAGCCAGGAGGAGCTCGTGTGCATCATTGTTAGGCTACACTACTAGCTCACAAGAAAAGCTAAAACAGAGCAGAAATCATCGCCAAATTCGCCACTTACAGAGGGCAGATTATCAAGTGTTTAGCAATTACAGACAAAAGTGTATCCGACCTCTACCAGAGGCGGCTAGGGTTTAGACCCAAATCAAGAGATACCGGAGCCAGGCTCCAAACACTGGGCTTTATAGCCACTACAACTCAGAAGAAGACAAAAACAACCGGAATGGAAAAAGGGAGACGACGGAGCTGGCGGCAAGCGGTCGTCCCGAAGCATTACTTGAATCAGGTGCCATGGATCGCCATCCTACGGTCAAGGCCGGGTCATCAAGACTGGAGGCTTGACAATTCCCCCGTCTTAAGAGCAGACTTGTCCTCAAGGCTGAAATTCAGGAAAGACGCGTTGGATGAAAGAGGCGTCTTCCCATGTCGCTGCTTCAGGCGGTAGGTTGATCCATTCGATTAGCCATTGGACGACAGGCACAGCAATATCACCTTGTTGACGAGGAATAAGCTTCCTATCCAGGATTGCAGCTGGGCCGGTCTGAATGTTGCCCATGTTGTCCACCAGTGGCAGTGATGGTTCAGGAACTGCAACAGGGCCATGATACTTCTTCAATTGGCTAACGTGAAATGTAGGATGTAACTTGCATCCTTCTGGCAGCAGCAGGGTGACGAGGTTAGGGCTCGGCAAATCCCAAGGCTGTACACCCCGGGTTGATTGAGGGGGAGAGAGAGAACGTTGGTGGCTGTGACGGCTAACAGGGGGCGAGTTTTACCCAGGTTCGGCCCCTCGAGGTGAGGTAAAGACCTACTCCTGCTTGTCTGGAATTATTGAGGTAGCTACAATGGCGAGATGCAATCTCGCTAGGGTTTGCTTGCTGGTTGCTTGACCTAGACGCACGCACCCTCCTGGCCTTTATATCACAGGCCAGGTCTCGGGTGGACGGTGCAGATTGCACGTTACAAGTAAGGAGAACTCTCACCGGCCTAACCGACTACTTGGGCCACACGGTACATTTCATGGGCTTCAATGGGCTCCTCTTGGCGTGACCCAGGTATCACCACCGTGGGGCACCTGAAAGGTAGCCCCACGACAGTAGCCCCCGAGTGCTTAGTCGAATCGCAGAGTCGAGTAAAGGACTCCTTCCTCCGGGCACGCCACCTGACTTCTTCGCGAGCCAATCTTCGGCTACTACTGTCTTGAATGATCGAGTGCGCTTCATGATTTTTCTTGACCCGCCAGCTTTCGACTGTCGTTGTCCTTAGTCATCGGGTGCGCGAACAGCGCTCCCGATGGGAGTAGCCCCCGAGATTAAGCTGAATTGCTTGCAATTGAGGTTAAACTCAATTTTTCTTCCAGTCGAAAAGCCCGCTCCCGATGGGAGTAAAAAGATGACTCGAAATGCCCAAGTCAAAACTGGCCTTGTTCGACTTACTTTGTACTCAGCCTTAATGGCCTACGGAATCGACTTAAACTCAGCTATGAAAGCTTACTGGTTGGAGTCCACTCGAATGATGAATTCGGGTGTCATCAGCTTTGTAAAGCTTACTATGTATTTGTCTCACTCGAATGGATTATCGAGTCGACTCAGCTCTCAGAGCTTACTGTTCCTTGTTGCGTTCGAAGAACTGTCCGAGTGCTCCATCAGCCTGTTGGCTTACTTGACACGCCTCCGCTGATGACGTCAGGGCTGACGTTTTCGGCGTGCTCTGCATCCGATGGGACGTAACAGAGTGGTCCCGGTGTCAGGATTGACTGTTCTGACCGTTGGCGCGCGAAATTTTCGTGGCATGATGATGGCGCCTCGATTCCCGCGCGTAGTGGGCGGCGTGGGCGACGGTTGCTATCTCCGCGCGACACGTGGACGACCAGATGTTGCCTCGAGTTGCGGCTTCGTGGAGGACGGCCAGGATGAACTGACCCCGCGGTACATAATCTTCACCGCGGTGGGGAACAGCTCACGCCTTCCTCATTTCGCCACCATCTCGTCTGCTTTCTCCTCCATTGCTGTTCCTCCATTGCTGCCCTTGCGCCCAATTCACCAGAGACTCCTCTCCCCCCACTAGCACCATGGGCCAGAAGAGGGTGAAGGGAGCGGAAGGCTCCTCCGCCGGCGACGACGCCGGGATGAAGAAGCTGGAGGGCGACTGGGGGAAGTCGTCCGTGAAGGCGGCGGAGTTGGACGCCCTCCGGGAACAAGGGTTGCTGCCGCCGACGAGCACGGCGACGACGCGCGCCCCCGGTAAGGATGTGATCCCCTCTCCTCGTGATGGGGACGCGTGTGCTTCGTGGAGTTCCTTCCGCGAGGCTTCGGGTTCCCCATCCACGATTTTGTTCGTGGTCTTCTCTACGCCTATGGGATTCAGATGCATGATCTGAATCCCAACAGCGTATTGAACATTGCGAGCTTCATTGTGTTATGCGAGTGCTTTTTGGGGATCGCACCCAACTGGAACTTGTGGAAGTCGCTCTTCATGGTGCGACGGATGGTGGGGAAGTCGAAGCAGACGTTCCCCGTGGGCGGCTTCGGAATCCAGCTGCGCGGCGACACAAGCTTCTTCCAGCTGAAGAAATCCGACTCCGTCCAGAACTGCGGAAGAAATGGTTCTACATCAAGTGGGACCAAGAAGGCCTTCCCGAGTTCGCCGCTGATCGAGCTTTGCGGAGGACCAAGGCCTGGTCGCACCCTCTGTCAAAGGAGGACAAGGAGTCGACCAAGCCACTGCTGGCGCTGCTCGCGGGTTGCTGACGACGCTCGGACGCGAGACAGGTGGCATTCACCTTATCGCAACTTTCCACAAGCTGAAGGTGCAGCCGCTGAGTCGACGCCAGCCAATGTGGGAGCTTGCAGTCGACACCGCGCTTGATGACGCGCAGATCGCGACTAAGGTGAAGAACATCACCAGCCTTCGGGCCGCCGATCCGTGCAACGTTAGCTGCCCAGTCGAACCATATGGGCCAAACAATCCCGTGCCTGAGGTAAGCACCTTGAATTCTCTTTGCTTTGCTTTAGTCGACTGTTTTTCTTGACTCACTTTTCTGCTCATTACTCGTCAGGATCGAAGGGCTTATGTGAGCCTTCCTCCGCTGATGGAGATGGACCTCACGACGAGGCCACAGTCGTCGAGCAGGACGATGATGAAGATGAACTCCCTTCTGCTCACTCGCCGACCGAGGAAGTGGAAGAGGATGACGAAGACGAAGAGCCGCTGCGGAAGCGGCTAAGACGAGAGGAATGTCGACTCCACCTCGGGGTCGTCTCCTTTGAAGGAAGTGGTTGCAGAGGACAAGGAAGCCCGCGACTCATCCTCCGATGCGAGTGAGCCGGTTGATCCACTGTTCGTGTCTCCACTGAACTCGGCGCCGCCCGTTGGGTTTGGGGGGATGGCATCTCCTCCCATGAGCAGCGAGGATGAAGATGTCACCAGGTAAGCCTCTGCAAGTACGCCTTTTTGTTTTGTTCTTCTTTTGACTCCTCGGACGTTTTTCTGAAGTTTTGCTTCTTTACACAGCCATCACACTCGTGGAGATGGCTCTTCGCCTCGAGAAAAGGAGCACCAATCCGCGGCTGCCCCGGAGCGAACCACCGGGGCACCCGAAGAGGCGCCTGAGGCCAATAATCCTTTGACGTTGAAGACGTCGACCTCCAGGGTGCCAGAAAGAGCTGCTGATGCGACTGCAGTGGATGCTGAGCTACTGGAGCATGTAAGTATATTCCGTCTTAACCTTGCACTTTCTTGTGTCGGGTGCGCGAACAGCGCTCCCGATGGGAGTAGCCCCCGAAGATGTGCGTGACTAGGATAGTCGGGCACAGATTGACACTTTTGCTTCTTTGCACAGCCGTTTTGTCGCCAGCTGCTTGAGGGAGCCAAGTCCTTCATGCGCATGGAGAAGGAGGATGGTCGACTCCGCATTGCTCTGGAGCGAGCCAACAGTAAGTACCAACCCGTGTATTCAGGAGGTGTATCGACTATCTGTTTTTGACTTTGATCCGGTGATTCACAGGCGAAAAGGAGACTCTGGCGAGGCGGGTCGCCGAGCTGGAGAAGTCCCTGGGTGTAGCTCAAGAGCGTGAGCAAACCCGGGGTCAACTAGAGAAGATCCAGGTTGAGCGCTTGCTTGGACTCGCCCATGCAATCGGAGGTAAGTATCTCGGCTAGCTGCCTACTTTGTCTTGTGGCGACTCCTGATGTGTCATTAATGCGGTCATCCACGTTGTTCAGAGCCGTGCGGAGGCGCTCCTCCAGAAGAGTCTTCCAGCGAGAACGTCGACCTGGAGGCGGCTGTTGGCTTCGTCGACCGTGCCCACGCGTATGCTTCGACTGCACTGCAGCAATCTTCGTCGGAGCTGCAGAAGTCTAAGGATGCTCTGGCGAGTGTGCATCGGAGCGTCTTCCCCAGTCAGCCGTTGCCGACCGATGTGGACGCGCTTACGTCCCCGTTTAGAGGCGAGGCGACCACCCTGGCGGACTACACGCGTGCCCAGACGGTACGCGGCTCCGAGTTCACTTTCCGGCTTTTGCTTGGTCATGAGGTTGCAGGCGACTTCGAGGCAGTTGTCAGCGACTTTCCTCGAAAGCCCGATGGCAAGACCAAGTCGCTAAACAGCGTCAAGACACGAGCAAGTCAGTTAGCTGTTAAGCTGATTGATACCTTTGAGAGGAAGCTTGCCAGGGCTGCAGAGTTGGCCTCCAAGAAGAGTCGCTCGCAGTCGGAATCTGCCGTGTAGTCTGTGTAGTAGGGTTCCCTTTTGATTTGCCTTTTGTAGTGAACATAATGAAGTCTATTTATCAATGCAATTCCTGATTCCTCCATGTCAATGTACCTCTTCGAGTCTTTTGCTATAATGAATATGGCTTCTGTTTGACACCACTTAATTTGGCAGCCTGATGGAAATGCTGCTCTTGAAGTCGCCGACCACCCGTGTAAATGAGGGTGAGAGTACCTCTTCTGCCGCACCCACTCGTCAACAGAGCCTAGCTGATCCAACTCCCAGACGGAGCGTGAACGACCAGCGGGTGTTTAACTATATGAGGAACAAGATCACTGAACTTGAGTCGAAGCTGCGGAGAACTGAAGTGGAGCTTGAACGCCTCAGGGCGCGTTCCGCTGGGCCGTTCAATCAGCGCGAACGGTTCCTTCTGGACCAAATTGATCTGATATGTCGACAGCTGCAAGGTTGGACTCTAACTGCTTTGCTTTGATTTCTTCATGCTTGTGTTGTTCTGCACCTTGACCCGTTAATTGCAGTTGTTAACCCCGACTGGAAAGCCGAACGCTCGAGTGGACGAGCGCGTAGAGAGTGAGGCCACCGGTAATTCGGTCGAAGCTCGCCAATTCTGGGTACATAAGGAGAGGGCCGTATACTCGCGCGGATGCTGGATCGCACCTGGCGAGCTGCGTTCGTGCTTGAAGGTTGCAGGAAAGCACTCTGGCAAATCAACAAAGTGTTCTTCCCCCTTTGATGAACAGCCGGAAGGGTTGCCCGCGCTGTTGGAGAGATTCCGCAGTAGCAGGGCGTTGAAGGTGGTCGTCTTCAACCAGCTTGTTGCCGGGGCCAAGGCTGTTCGAGTGGCGGCCTAGGGTAGACTTAGACCTGTATGGCGCGAGCCCCCGAGTGATTCGAGTGGCGGCCTAGGATTTTCGAGTTATGCCTGTGTGGCGCAGCCCCCGAGTGGTTCGAGTGGCGGCCTAGGCTAGACTTAGACCTGTATGGCGCGAGCCCCCGAGTGATTCGAGTGGCGGCCTAGGATTTTCGAGTTATGCCTGTGTGGCGCAGCCCCCGAGTGGTTCGAGTGGCGGCCTAGGCTAGACTGAGACCTGTATGGCGCGAGCCCCCGAGTGATTCGAGTGGTGGCCTAGGATTTTCGAGTTATGCCTGTGTGGCCAGCCCCCGAGTGATTCGAGTGGCGGCCTAGGCTAGACTTAGACCTGTATGGCGCGAGCCCCCGAGTGATTCGAGTGGCGGCCTAGGATTTTCGAGTTATGCCTGTGTGGCGTAGCCCCCGAGTGATTCGAGTGGCGGCCTAGGCTAGACTTAGACCTGTATGGCGCGAGCCCCCGAGTGATTCGAGTGGCGGCCTAGGATTTTCGAGTGATGCCTGTGTGGCGCAGCCCCCGAATGGTTCGAGTGGCGGCCTAGGCTAGACTGAGACCTGTATGGCGCGAGCCCCCGAGTGGTTCGAGTGGCGGCCTAGGATTTAGGTTGATTGCTCACAAAGGAAGAAATGACAAGTCTTTTCCTTCAAATATCTTTATTGATTCTCGCAAACAGGCCGCCTCGTTAAAACCCTTCCAGTCCCCTTAGGTACCCTGGCGAGGGAAAGAGTGCGTAAGAAACCTGCTGCTACTTAACAAGGTGAAGCTTACAAGCTGGGGTTGATCAGGCGTAGAAGCGGCGTAACTGTGCCACGTTCCACGGATTGTTGCAGACTGTCCCTGTCTTCGAGTCCTTCAGGCGGTAAGCTCCATTGCCGATTGCCTCTGTCACAATGTATGGCCCCTCCCATGGGGAGGCGAGTTTGTGCACCTTCTTCTGCTTGAGCCGGAGAACCAGGTCTCCTGGGACGAATGCTCTAGGCCGCAGTCGCCGACCGTGGTAGTTGCGCAGGTCTTGCTGGTACACAGCTGTGCGGCTGAGGGCGATGTCGCGTGCCTCATCCAGGACATCCACATCATCTTCAAGTGCTTCTTCAGCATCAGACTCGTCGTATGCCACCACTCGTGGAGCGTCAAATTTGATGTCGCAGGGCAGGACTGCTTCGGCACCGTACACCATGAAGAATGGTGTATACTGGGTAGATCTGTTTGGCGTGGTGCGTAGGCTCCACAGCACACTTGGTAGCTCCTCCACCCAGGCTCCTGCGGCTCGCTTCAATGGTACTCGCAGACGCTTCTTGATGCCTTTGCCGACTAGGCCATTGGCCCTCTCGACTTGCCCGTTGGACTGCGGGTGCGAGACAGATGCATAACTGAGCTTGACACCTTGTTCAGAGCAGAAATCCCTGAATTCTTCGGCTGTGAAGTTCGTCCCGTTGTCGGTGATGATGCCGTGTGGCACACCGAACCTGAAGATGATTGACCTGATGAAGTTGACCGCTGAGGTTGCGGTTGAGCTTGTGATTGGGACCGCCTCGATCCACTTCGTGAACTTGTCGACTGCCACCAGGAGGTGAGTGTGCCCGCCTGGGGAGGATTTCTTGAAGGGACCTACCATGTCGAGTCCCCATTGCGCGAAGGGCCACGCGAGTGGTATTGTCTTCAGTGCCGACGCTGGTGCATGCGGCTTGTTGGCGAACTCCTGACAGCCAACGCATTTTCTGACCAGCTCTTCTGCGTCTTGCATTGCGGTGGGCCAGTAGAACCCTGCTCGCAGCGCCTTGGCCACCAGTGCTCGACTGCTTGCGTGGTGCCCGCATATGCCGGCGTGGATGTCGAGTAAGATTGCTTGGCCGTCGGCTGGATCGATGCACCTTTGGAGTACTCCTGAGATGCTTCTCTTGTAGAGCTCGCCATTGATGATGGTGAAGCCTTTGGAACGGCGGACGATGCGCTTGGCTTCGACTGGGTTCTCCGGCAGTCGCTGGTGCAGCATGTAGGCCAGATACGGACTTGTCCACGTGGGCTCGACTAGCATTATCTCCATGACCTCCTTCTCCGTGCTTGGCGGGTTGGCGGTGCTTGTTGCCGATGTAGAGGGTCCTGGCGGGGGCCGGACCTTGATTGAGCGCTGTGTGATGCACTCGAGGAAGACTCCGGGTGGCACCGGAGCTCGATCCGATCCTAGGTTGGCCAGGACGTCAGCTTCTTCGTTGCTTTCGCGGCCGATGTGCCGCAGTTCGCAGCCGTCGAAGAGGCCTTCCAGCTGATTGTACAGCTCCCTGTAGGCTATCATGTTGTCAGCGATGGCATCACACTGCTTCATGGTTTGCTGCACAACCAGATAGGAGTCGCCGTAGATCATGAGGCGAGTGGCGCCGCAGTTCTGGGCCATCCGCATGCCGTGAATCAGGGCTTCGTACTCTGCTTCGTTGTTGGAAGGAGTTGGGAACTTCATCTGCAGCACGTACTTCAGCTTGTCGCCTTTAGGTGAAATGAGCACGACTCCTGCTCCGGCTGAATTGAATTTCTTTGATCCGTCAAAATACATTGTCCATGCATTGGACAAGTCGGGCTCGTCGGGCAGTTGTGCTTCTATCCACTCTGTGGTGAACTCTGGGAGGACCTGGGCCTTGATTGCCTTCGGGTGTGCGTACTTCAGCCCCCACGGCCCTAACTCGACAACCCACTTGGCGACTCTTCCTGTCGCGGCTGGGTTAGTGAGGATGTCGGATAAGGCAGAGGAGCTTACCACCGTGATCGGGTGCTCGGAGAAATAGTGGACCACCTTCCTGGACGTCATGAAGACTCCGTATGCCAGCTTCTGGTAGTGCGGGTACCGCTGCTTGGAATCGGTTAGTACCTCGCTGAGGTAATACACTGGTCGCTGAATAGGGTGACTCTTTCCTTCTTCCTCCCGCTCGACTACGAGTACGGTACTGACCACCCTGTTCGTGGCTGCCACATATAGGTACAGTGGCTCATTCTCATGTGGTGCCACCAGCACTGGAGGGGTTGTGAGGGTCTGCTTCAGTTTGTCGAATGCATCTTGTGCCTCCTCTGTCCACTCGAATTTGTCTGCCTTTTTCATCAGTTGGTAGAAGGGCAGGGCCTTTTCTCCCAACTTACTAATAAATCGACTGAGCGCTGCGACTCTGCCGGCCAGGCGTTGTACTTCGTGGAGCTTGGTCGGTGCAGGCATGTCGAGTATGTTCTGCACCTTCTCAGGGTTGGCTTCGATTCCTCTCGCAGAAACAAGATACCCCAGTAGTTCTCCGGCTGGGACGCCGAAGACGCACTTTTCTGGGTTTAACTTGATCTGGTACTCGTTGAGCGCGTCGAAGACCTTGCGGAGGTCGTCGATGAGGCTGTCCTCTGTGCGGGTGGTGACGACTATATCGTCGACGTAGACCTGGACAGTCTGTCCTATGAGCTCCTTCAAGCAAGCCTGCATCGTGCGCTGGTATGTGGCTCCAGCGTTCTTCAACCCGAAGGGCATCATCTGGTAGCAGAATACACCGTGTGGTGTGATGAATGCCGTCTTCTCCTGATCCTCGACTTTCATCCTGATCTGCTGGTACCCAGAGTAGGCATCCAGGAAGGATAGGCGTGCACAGCCTGCAGTCGAATCGACGATCTGATCAATCCGCGGGAGCGGAAAGTGATCCTTGGGGCAGCACTTGTTGATGGCGGTGAAGTCGACGCACATGCGGAGTTTCTTCGTCTTCTTCTTTTCCACCAGTACTGGGTTTGCTACCCACTCTGAATCTTTTATTTCTCGAATAAATCCGGCGTGGAGCAACCGGTCAATCTCCTTGCTGATAGCATCTCTCTTGGGACCCGCGAAACGCCTCATGGACTGCTTGACTGGTCTGGCATCTTTGCGGACGCGTAAGGAGTGCTCGGCGAGTTCCCTTGGTATACCTGGCATGTCAGAAGGTTGCCAGGCGAATATCTTCCAGTTCTCGCGCAGGAACTCGACGAGCGCGCTTTCCTATGCGTTAGTCAAGCTTGATGACACCCTGACCGTCTTGTCGGCATCCGTCGGGTGTACCTGGTGAGCCCTTGTGTCGTCGCTTGTGTTGAATGTCGACTCCTTGGATGGTTTCTTCCGTGGCGGGAACAGAGTCCTGTCGTTGTCGACTGCCATCATCTCCAGCTGCTCGTCCATCCCAAAGAACTCAGAAATCCTGCTGAACTCGCGGTCGCAGCTGTCAGACCGGTCGAAGTCGCCTTTCACCGTGATGACACCCTTTGGTCCCGGCATCTTGAGCAGGAGGTAGGCGTAATGTGGCACTGCCATGAACCTGGCGAAGGCCGGACGACCCAGTATGGCATGATATTGCGACTTCCAGTCGACTACCTCAAAGTCGATCGCCTCTCGCTGGAAGTTTTCGGGTGTGCCGAATATGACATCGAGTGTAATGGTTCCCATGGGCGTGACTGCTTGCCCTGGTACTATACCGTGGAAGGTATTTGCTGATGGCGTTAGGTTGGATGTTGACCTGTTCATCCTTCTCAGGGTGTCGGCGAAGATGATGTTTATACCGCTGCCTCCATCCATGAACACCTTCTTCAAGGTGTACTCCCCGATCTGAGCTTCGACTACCAGAGCAGCGTGCCCGGGTCGTGGTATCGCCGGCGGGTGGTCCGCTCTGGAGAAAGTGATCGTTGTTTCTGATCCTCTCAGGTAATCGGGTACTGCAGGTGGATTGGTGAGTGCTTGGTAGACCTGGCGGGTGATGATTTTCTGGGTCCTGTTGGAAGGACGTCCCTTCTGTATCATGTTGATCTGCCCACGTGCTGCCGGGAACGCGTTAGCAGGATCCTGCGGCTGTGGCTGTGGCTGTTGTTGCTGTTGCGGGTAGAAGGCCAGCGCTGCTTGCACTGGGTTGGCGACTGGAGGAGGAGGTGGCGCCTGGAGGGCCAGCTGTGCGGCTGGCTGTGCCACGGGTGCCGCTTGGTTATCACGCTGTCCGTTCTGAGGGACTATTCGCGCAAACGCCCTGTATATCTTTTGCGCCTTTCTGCAATCCTTCAACAGGTGGCGGGATCCCCACTTGCCTGTTTCTGGGTCCCTGAACATGTGATGCTTGCAAGGTTGCTCTAACTCCTTCTTCCTCAGTCAGTGGGCGTCTCCGCCACTCGCGCTTGCGACTTCCGTCTCTATGGTAGCTGCTGCCACCGTCCTGGTTGTACTGCCTTTCATTCTCACGGGGGGTTTCGAATCCCGCCGCTACTAACTCGATTGAGTCGTTGCCGACGTAACGCGGCTTCTTCTTCAGGCGCCCTTCTCGCCAGTTGCTGGGTCCTGCTTCTTGCCTCGGGGATCGTGGTGCATCACGAACAGAGTCTTCTCCATCTGCCCACTGGTTGGCTATCTGCATGAGCTCGATCATGTTCCTCGGCCTAAGCCTACCAAATTCTTCACGGAGGTCGCGGCGGTAAACGCCGTGCATGAATGCATCCATCACCCTGTCCTCTGAGGTGGCTCCATCCATGGTGTTGCGAAGTAAGGTCCACCGCTGGATGTACGAACGGAGTGGCTCATCTCGACCTTGCTTGCACGCCTGGAGCTCAATGAGGGTTGTTGGCCTTGCGTATGTCCCCAAAAAACTCTTCACGAATGCGTTCCTGAACTCGTCCCAGGTGCTGAAAGCGTCCCTGGGCTGAGTGTTGAGCCACCCGCGAGCAGATCCCGTGAGCATCAACTGAATGTACTGCATGGCAGTAGTCGAAGTACCACCTTGACAGCTGCACGCGATGAGGTAGTCTTCCAGCCAGTCCCTTGGGTCTTGCTTCCCATCATACTTGGGTGTCTCCGCTGTTAGCTTGAAGCCTTTGGGCATCTTCGTGTCGCGGATGTTGAAGCTGAAACATGCGGCTCCGCGCGGCTCGAAGTCGTCGTCGTCGTAGTCGTTGGCTTGTGCACTCGCCGCTCGCAGCCGTCGACTGCGGTCCACCCTTCTCTGTGCGACAACGTTACGAACATCTTCGCCTGGCTGCGGCTGTCGCAGTCGAATTGGGGCTGGGTCTGCAAGTGGTGCGGGTTCACGATCGCGGCGGCCTCGATTCTCGTGCGCCCTTTCTGCCGGTGCTGATTTTGCCAAGACTTCCTCGACTTCCCTGAGGGATTGGATTTGTCGCCTGTGAAGGCGGGCGTGGGCGTCACCCTCCGGCGGCTGTGTTAGTCGCAGGTAGGTTTCGACCGCCATGAGGGCCGAAGCGGGTGTCTTGGGGACAGGGATTCCATCCGCATCTTCCGTCATGAATGACGACTCCAGATTGCGAGTGAGGTGGACACGATCAGCTTCTGGCACCCGTGGCATGCGAGCCCTGTGACGTCCTCCTTGCGAGACTTCCTCCGATCCGGCCAAGAACGAGTGTGCTGCCCTCCTGGCACTCGACGCGTCGGCTAGTTCTTTGCGCCGAATTAGATCGGCCTTCTCTTGGCGAACTCGCTCGGACTCCTTCCAAAGCAAGTATTGGACCGCCAGTTGGTCTTCTCGGGGTTCATCTGGTGAAGGGAACGTGCCCTCGTCCACGTGCTTCATGGCCTGGATCGCCATCTCCCGAGTGATGGTGAGTCTTGTCACCCTGTCCGGCATGGTCACCTCCAGCGGGTATACGTGTTCCCCGCCGTTGGATCTTGCTGGGCTGGCCATATAGACCTGCGCGGGGTAAACCCGTCGAGTGGGGCTGATGCTCCCAGTCCTGCTTCCTTCGTCCGAGCTATGCTCAGAGTCGAAAATCACAGCAACGTGGCGGGTGCCACGGTCACTGCTACTGGCGATTCCGCGACGCAGAGGCGCGGTTGGCGTAGGCGAAATTGGCGTAAATTTTGGCTTCGTCCGAGGCGCGGACAAGAAGGTCGGAGTAGACTTGTTCCGCGCCAAGGTTGCAGTAGATGCGATTTTTCTGGTAACCGCGGGTGTGGTCACCGCAGTCGCCTTTGACGCGGTCGTAGATGGTGCTGACGCAGTCGAAGTAGACGCGATCTTCACGGCAGTCGATGGCACGATCGCCGTGGCGGGTGAAGCCGCGGTCGGCGCAGTCGGTGTAGATCCTGGCGCGTCCGTCGCGCGCAAGGTGGCCAGCGTGGGCCGGAGCGTTCCGCGACTGTCCACGAGATAGCGCAGACTACCGAAGGTAATCCACGTGCTCTGCTGCACCTCAGCGTACGCCGGGAGACTCGCCGGCGAGTGGTGGACGAACTCGAGGAAGCCGGTGTAGATCGACTCCCTGGCGCTGATGCCGTTCTTCATTGTTGATGAGGCCGGCGCAACCATGACTCCAACGATCTGTTCTTTCCCACAGACGGCGCCAATTGACGAGGAGTGGACTCGGCAAATCCCAAGGTTGTACACCCCGGGTTGATTGAGGGGGAGAGAGAGAGAACGTTGGTGGCTGTGACGGCTAACAGGGGGCGAGTTTTACCCAGGTTCGGCCCCTCGAGGTGAGGTAAAGACCTACTCCTGCTTGTCTGGAATTATTGAGGTGGCTACAATGGCGAGATGCAATCTCGCTAGGGTTTGCTTGCTCGTTGCTTGACCTAGACGACGCACCCTCCTGGCCTTTATATCACAGGCCAGGTCTCGGGTGGACGGTGCAGATTGCACGTTACAAGATAAGGAGAACTCTCATCGGCCTAACCGACTACTTGGGCCACCCGGTATACTTCATGGGCTTCAATGGGCTTCACTTGGCGTGACCCAGGTATCACCACCGTGGGGCACCTGAAAGGTAGCCCCACGACATGGTGTTTCTCCTCCGTTCTTCCTCCTAAATCCCTCCATAGCATTAGTTGCTTTGGTTGGATTTTGGGGTGAAGGACTTGACCACTTGGTGTGACCTTCCCCTTTTGCATTTGTTGCATCGGGTTGTGCTCCCCACGGTGATTCGTGGGATTGAAGGTTGGGAGCTTGTTACTCTTGGGTCATTGGACCCTAGACGGTGGTGGTGCCGTGAAGACTTCGGCTTGTGAATCTTCGACACGATTTGGGAGCCCCCAATTGAGTTGTGGGTGTGTGCCCCAAAAGTTGTAACTGCTCCGGAATCCGCCCCGAAGGATTCCGATAGTGGAAGGTGAACCAAACCTTTGGGTGCGGTTCATCGGAGAATAGGGTGAGGCCTTTGTGGCATCTTGAGTAGGCCTTTTGTGGCGAGCTCACACCCCTCCAACGAGACGTACTCCCTTAACAAGGAGGAACTCGGGAATAAATCATCGTCTCCGCGTGCCTCGATTATTTCTATACCCGAGCTTTTACTTATGCACTTTACATTGTGATAGCCTTCGTGCTTGAAGTTTATATCTAGATGTCACCTTGTTGCTTGCCTTGTTTAGCATAAGTTGTTTGTGCACTTCAGGTAAACCTGGAATTTTAGGTTGTTGGCTTGTTAATTTAAACACCTAGTTTTATTCCGCAATTATCAAGCCCCTAAATAGAAAAAGTTTGAATCGCCTATTCACCCCCCCCCCCTCTAGGTGACATCCGGGCATAGCTTGTTCTTTCAGATGGTAAAATGCAAGTGATATGGATGGTAAAAGGTGATTTTGTAATTCTGTAATTAAAATGGCAGCAAGCAAACAAGTGACAAAAGTGACTAAAAATGGTGTATCAATGCTTGGAAACAAGGCCTAGGCTTCATACTTTCACTAGTGACTACTCTCAACATCATTAACATAATTAAACACATGATAGTTCCCACAAAAATACATGCGTGGTAGACGTTACTCGGAGATCAATCTTTTGTGGATCAGATAGGATGAGAATTGCGTAGGGCTATGAAAAGCACACCTTAAAGTTCTTATTCCACATCTATGGACACTTCATGCTGTCACTATCCGCATCCAAAGATAGTACTAACAAACACCACAACCTATTTCTTGAATAGTCTCTTTCTTCAATAACACAAGCATCAAGAAACCTCATGATCTATTCAATCCAACAAATAAAGAACAAACTCGTGATGAAGATCCTTCCAATCTATTATCCATAGAGTCACAAACGGCACCCATCCTTTCACCGAGGTACCATGATCACAATGGTGGCTCCGGAAATTGTACTAAATAACACCACTTGAGCAACATCATATCCATTACACATAGGGGAACATCATGTATTCAACTACACTAACAAAGCTCATGATCACAACGAAGATCACACCATGGGAGAGAGAGATAACCACATAGCTACTTGTATAAGCCTCAGCCCCGGTGAGGGACTACTCCCTCCTCATTGCGGGAAGCAGCGGTGTTGATGGAGATGGCCCCGGCGGTCGATCCCCATCCCGGCAGGGTGCCAGAACAGGACCTTCTGAACCCCCGAAACTTGTCGGCGATGGCGGCAGAGCTCTGTTGCGTATTTGGGAAAATCCTTCGGGGGTTAGGGTTTTTGCGTCAGATGTGATTTTATAGGCGTCGGAGGCAGCCGAGGGGTGCCCCACAGGGGTGCGGGTCCCACCCGTGGGTGGGCCCTAGGCCGCGGCAGGGGGCCGCCCCTGGCCTGTGTGGGTCCCCTGGAGTCGCCCTTCTGGCTCCCTTCCTCATTTCTTCAATAAAAAACTCCATAAATTTTCGTCCAATTCCGAGAATATTTTCAGAAGTAACTTTCTGCAACAAAAACAACACAAAAACAGGGAACTGTCACTCGGCATCTTGTCAATAGGTTAGTCCGATAAAATGCATAAAAATGATATAATTGATAATAAAAACATGTGACAATGTCACAAAACTAGTATGGATCACTCAAAAATTATAGATACGTTTGACACGTATCACCCACCTGGGCCCTGTCCATCGCCTCGTGTCGCCCCTTCGCCTACAAATTCCCCACTGACCTAAAAACAGAGGAGAACCGATCACAATTTCCAGAATACGTCCGAGGCCGTCGCCATCTCAAACCCTAGTTCGGGAGAGTTCAGAAGCTCTTCCCGGCACCCTGCTGGAGAGGGGAATCG
This sequence comes from Puccinellia tenuiflora, assembly GCA_012064385.1. NCBI lineage: Eukaryota > Viridiplantae > Streptophyta > Magnoliopsida > Poales > Poaceae > Puccinellia > Puccinellia tenuiflora. Next base: position 178,694 of record QRDG01001762.1, on the reverse strand, counting down.
ATGCGGGAGGCATCTACATCACCATGTCTGCCTCCGGAGTGATGCGTGATTAGTCCGCCACAGGACTACGGGTCCATAGCAGTAGCTAGATGGTTGTCTCTCCTCCTTGTACTCCATTGCATAGATCTTGTGAGCTGCCTATCATGATCAAGATCATCTATTTGTAATTGCAACATGATTGTGTTTGCATGGATCCGATGAATTGTGGAAGTCATTACTTTTGTTCAGTTATGTGTTTCATATATGATCTTGCATGCTCTCCGATGCTAGTGGTTGCTTTGGCCGAGTAATTGTTAATGTTGTATGAGGGAGTATTTATGCTAGATAGTGGGTTCATGCCTCTCTTTGTCTGAGTTCGGTGACAGGAACGATCAAGGCTAGAGATGTGTTGTTGCCAGTAGGGAGAAAACAGCGGTGTGATTTCTTCGTGTTATCTACATTGCTTACATTATGCACTTTGCTTATTACAATGATTTGTTGCTTGCAACTTAATACTTTTGGGTGACATGCTGGATAGCGATCCCAGAGTGGATTATTAGTCATAGATGCAGTTGGATGACGGTCTATGTATTTTGACATAATGTCCATATTAGATGAAGCGGTGAACTATATTGTTTTATGATAGCCTTGTTGTGCGCCTACAATTCTGTCAATTGCCATGCTGTAATTTGTTTACCCATCATGTATATCTTTTGGAGAGACACCTCTAGTGAACTGTGGACCCTGGTCCTATTTTCCTACATTGCTTACAACCGTTTTCATAGCTTTTCATCATCACTTGCTCGCTGGTGATATTTCATCATCATCATATTTTACATCCACACATTTAATTCTTTGTGTTTGGCAAGCCGGAGAGATTCACAACCTCTCTGTTTTGTTGGGGCAAAGTAGTTTGTTTGTGATTGTGTGCAGGTCCGCGTTAATCTACAAGCGCCATAGTGGATTGACACCTTGCTAAGCCTTCTCCAAGTCCTACTGGATTCGATAACCTTGGTTTTGTAATCAAGGGAAAACTTCTTCTGTGCTGCATCATACGTTCCTCTTGGGGTCTCCCAACAACACGCCATCATTGGGTTCGACACTCTTATTTGTCGAAAGTACTGCGATAGATCCCCTATACTTGTGTGTCATCAAGACTATTTTCTGGCACTGTTGCCTGGGAGCAAAGCGTTATTGGTAAGTAGAATTGGTAAGGAACACTTTTACTATAAGTGCTATTTTTATTATTACCTGTTGCTCTACTTCATTATGGAGCCTTCTGAGTTTGAATCAACATTTGGAGACACCCTCTCTGCTGCTCTTGTGGCAACAAGAAGGCCTCCACCCATTGAAAACGTTCCATTTAAAATACCTATGGGAATTGTTGATCGTGTTATGAGTAACCGCTATGCAGGAGATGGAACGGTTCATCCTGGTTATCACTTGCTATTTATGAGAGAAATATGTGGTTTGTTTAAGATTGCAGGTGTTTCTATAGAAGTAATCATGCGGAAATTATTCTCACTGTCGTTGAAAGACAAAGCTATGGAGTGGTATAGGCTATTGGATGATTCTCATCTATTGGATTGGGAAAAAATATTGCCTCTCTTTTATGCTAAATTTTATCCTCTGCATGAAATTCACCAAGACAGGAATTTTATTTATAACTTCTGGACTCGCAAAGGAGAAAGTATTGCTCAAGCTTGGGGGAGATTGAAGCTTTAATGCTTAAGTGCCCTATTCATGATATTCCCAGAAGCATTATTGTTACAAATTTTTATGCAAGGCTTTCTCGTCATGACAAGGACTTGCTTGATGCTTCCTCAGCTGGATCTTTCACAAATAAGAAGATTGATTATAAATGGGATCTTCTTGAGAGAATTCAAAGCAATACTGAAGATTGGGAAATAGATGAAGGTAATGAATCAGGTATAATTTGCGAATATGAATGCATTAAATCTTTTGGTGAAACTCCTGATTTCCATGAGTTTAGTGCTAAATATGGTCTTGATTCTCAAATCATTGTTGATCTCTTTAATACTTTTGCCTCTTATATTGATATTCCTAAGCAAAAGTGGAATAAGTTCCATGAACCAATTAAAGAAATCGAAATCACTCCTATCACTGAAAATGCAATACAAGTTTACACCCCTGATCCTATTTTACCTGCTCCTTATGTTGAGAAATTGCCTTTCCCTGTTAGAGTAAAAGAGCATGATGTGATCACTAAAGTTGTTAAGAAAAGTGGAAAGAAAGCTAAAGAACATTATGAACAACTAAAAGTTCAACCTTCTGTAGCTTTAGTTAAGGATTTAACAGGTGAAAATGTAGAGGGAGGCCATATAGTCTTTTGTGAGGAAGCTTCTAACATTGTTACACCTCTAAAAGGTAAAGTTAAAAGGGGTGATGCACCTGTTATATCTGTGAAAATTGGTGATCATTGTTATTATGGTTTGTGTGATATTGGTGCTAGTTCCAGTGCAATACCCTTTTCTCTATATCAAGAAGTAATGCATAAAATTGGGACTTGCGAACTTGAAGATATTGATGTGGTTATTCAACTTGCTAATAGAGATACTATCTCTCCGGTGGGAATTGTTAGAGATGTTGAAGTTTTATGTGGTAAGACTAAATACCCTGCTGATTTTCTAGTACTTGGTTCTGTTGCAGACAATTCTTGTCCAATTATATTTGGACGACCTTTCTTAAATACTTGCAGTGCTGTTATAGATTGCAAAAAGGAAAAGGTTTTTACTAAATTTGGTGGTGAAAGTTATGAGTTTAATTTTTCCAAATTTGCTAAACAACATCATGAAAAATAATTGCCTAATGAGGACTGTAAAATTGAAAAGCTTGCTGCTATTGCTGTTGCTCCTAACGATCCTTTGCAGCAATTCATGGAGGACCATGAAAGTGAAGTTTTTATGCAGGAAAGGAATGAGTTGGAGGATATGTTCCTCCATCAACCAGCCATTCTTAAACATAATTTACCAGTGGAATCCTTAGGGATGCCGACCCCTCCTAAGGGAGATCCTGTTTTTGAACTTAAAACTCTTCCTGGTGATCTTAAATATGCATTTATTGATGAGAAGATAATTTATCCTATTATTATTAGTTCTAAACTTTCAGGATAGGAAGAGGAGATATTGTTGGAAGTACTTCGGAAACATCGAGGCGCGATGGGCTACACTTTAGATGATCTTAAGGGGATTTCTCCTGCTATATGTCAACATATAATTAATCTCGAGCCTGATGCAAAACCTGTCGTTGATCATCAATGGAGGTTAATTCCGAAAATGAAGAAAGTGGTAAGAAATGAGGTGCTCAAACTCCTCGAAGCAGGTATAATTTACCCTATTGCTGATAGTAGGTGGGCTAGTCCCGTGCATTGTGTTCCTAAGAAAGGAGGTATTACTGTGGTTGCAAATGATAATGATGAGCTAATCCCTCAAAGAGTTGTAGTTGGTTATAGAATGTGCATCGGTTTTCGAAAATTAAATAAGGCTACAAAGAAAGATCATTATCCATTACCTTTCATTGATCAAATGTTAGAAAGACTTTCTAAGAACACTCATTTTTGTTTTCTTGATGGTTATTCTGGTTTTTCTCAAATTGCGGTCAGACACCAAGACCAGGAGAAAACAACTTTTACCTATCCTTATGGAACTTATGCTTATAGACGCATGCCTTTTGGTTTATGTAATGCACCTGCAACTTTTCAAAGATGCATGTCTGCCATTTCCATGGCTTTTGTGAGAAAATTGTTGAAGTATTCATGGACGATTTCTCCGTCTATGGGACTTCTTTTGATAATTGTCGACACAATCTTGATAAAGTTTTGCAGAGATGTGAAGAGACAAACCTTGTTCTTAATTGGGAGAAGTGCCATTCTAAAAGAGGCATTGAAGTCGATAGAGCAAAAGTTGAAGCTATAGAGAAGATGCCTTGCCCAAGAGATGTTAAAGGTATACGCAGTTTTCTTGGTCATGCTGGTTTTTATAGGAGGTTTATTAAAGATTTTTCTAAAACTTCTAAACCTCTTAGTAATCTTTTGCAAAAAGATGTACCTTTTGTTTTTTATGATGATTGTAAAGAAGCTTTTGAAATTCTTAAGAAAGCTTTAACAATTGCTCCAGTTGTTCAACCCCCATATTGGAATTTGCCTTTTGAGATAATGTGTGATGCTAGTGATTTTGCTGTAGGTGCTGTTTTAGGACATCGCATTGATAAGAAACTTAATGTTATCCATTATGCTAGCAAAACTCTTGATAATTCTCAAAAGAATTATGCTACTACAGAAAAGGAATTCTTAGCTGTTGTTTTTGCTTGTGATAAGTTTAGACCTTACATTGTTGACTCTAAAGTAACTATTCATACTGATCATGCTGCTATTAAATATCTCATGGAAAAGAAAGATGCTAAGCCACGGCTTATTAGATGGGTTCTTTTGTTGCAAGAATTCGATTTGCATATAGTTGACAGGAAGGGAGCTGACAACCCAGTTGCTGATAACTTGTCTAGAATGGAAAACATTCTTGATTATCCTATTCCTGTTAATGATAATTTTCTAGATGAACAGTTGGCAGCCATAAAGGTAAACACTCGTGAAAGTCCTTGGTATGCAGATTATGCTAACTTTATTGTTTCCAATTTTTGACTCCAAATTTTACTTATCAGCAAAGGAAGAAATTCTTTTATGACTTGAGGCATTATTTTTGGGATGACCCAAATTTACATAAAGAAGGAGTTGACGGAATTATTCGGCGTTGTGTTCCGGAGTATGAGCAAGAAGAAATTTTGAGGAAATGCCATAGCAGTCCTTATGGTGGACATCATGCTGGAGACAGAACTGCACACAAAGTGCTACAATCAGGTTTTTATTGGCCTACTCTATTCAAAGATGCAAGAAAATTTATTTTATCTTGCGATGAATGCCAAAGAGTTGGCAATATTAGTAGACGTAATGAAATGCCTATGAATTATTCTCATGTTATTGAACCTTTTGATTGTTAGGGATTTGACTTTATGGGTCCCTTCCCCAGTTTGCATGGTAATACTCATATACTTGTTGCTGTTGATTATGTCACTAAATGGGTAGAAGCAATTCCTACTCCTAGTGTTGATCATAAAACCTCTTTGAAAATGCTTAAGGATGTCATTTTTCCTAGGTTTGGTGTGCCTAGATATTTGATGATTGATGGAGGTTCTCACTTTATTCATGGTGCTTTTAGAAAAAACTCTTGCTAAATATGATGTTAATCATAGAGTGTCTTCACCTTATCATCCTCCAACTAGTGGACAAGTGGAGTTAACTAATAGGGAAATTAAGTTAATCTTGCAAAAGACTATTAATAAATCTAGAAAGAATTGGTCTAAGAAACTTAATGATGCTTTATGGGCTTATAGAACTGCTTTTAAAAATCCCATGGGCATGTCTCCTTATAAATGGTTTATGGAAAAGCTTGTCATTTACCACTAGAATTAGAACATAAAGCTTATTGGGCAACTAAAGAGCTTAATGATGATTTTAAGCTTGCCAGTGAAAAAAGACTGTTTGATATGAGTTCTTTAGATGAATGGAGAAATGAAGCTTATTAAAGTGCCAAATTGTTTAAAGAAAAATTTAAAAGGTGGCATGATAAAAGGATTTTGAAAAGCGAATTTAATATAGGAGACAAAGTTCTATTGTATAGGTCTCGTCTCAGATTTTTTTGCAGGAAAGCTCTTATCAAAATGGGAAGGTCCCTTTATTATCGAAGAAGTTTATCGCTCCGGTGCTATCAAAATTAATTCATTGGATGGAGATAAACCACAAGTGGTTAATGGCCAGAGGCTCAAGCATTACATTTCTGGTGACCCACTTGGAAAAGATGTCAATATAATACAAGTTGTGACTCCGGAAGAATTCATCAAAAATAAATACCGGAAGGATCCAGAGTCAGAATTGGAATAGGTATCAGTTCCCGTAAGTAAACTTCCTCGTAAAATTCCAGAAAATTTATATTCGTTGTTTTTAGGAAATATCATAAATTACAAGTCAAAGAAGAGACGGAGTCAGAGTCCAGGGCGACCAGGTGCCACCTGGCCGTGGCGTAGCTCTGGGTCGCGCCTGGGGCCCACCTGGAGCCCCTGGACACCGCCTCCGACTCCGCCTTGTCTTCTCGCCTTCCTTTTGTTCGGAAAATTTTTGCTATATATTTACCCGGATCTCTCGAGGTCCGTATCTTGTGTTTTCGACGCCTTTTGTTTTCGAGTTGTGTCTGCCAGGTTTTCAAGCCCTAGATCGTGATGTATTCTCATGGGGGCGACAAGGAAGAAGTCGAGGAGCTAAAGGATGAGTTCATCAAGAACATCGCCAACCTTTATCTTAGTGAAGTGAAGATGCATCCGAAGGTTCTGCGGCTTGAGGATGGTGTTCTTCAACAGGAGGATCTTCAAGGACCCAAGAAAGAGGGGGACACGAAGGCCAGGCTTGAATAGGTAGAGCAAGATGTCTTCATGTGCAAGGATATGGTGTTGAGAGGGTTGGATGCAAATCATCGCATGATCTCTGAACTAGTCACTGAACACAAGAAGGAGATTGAAGAACTAAGAGATGAGATCTTATGTCTTCATAGGGAGGCATCACAGCTACAGACTTAGATTTATGACCTCCATAGTCAGAAATGTGAGTATGAAACTAGATTTTAACCTATCAGTTCAGCTGCAAATTTCAGGATGATAGAGACCGAGATGTCCCTCATCGACGGCAACCCTTTGCCTTGGAAAACTAATGATGCAATAGAGAGATCTCCATCACCACCAAAGGAATAATTTGGACGCCATGGGTAATGGCACTCCCTTAGCTTGTTTCAAGCTTGGGGGATGTAGCGCCCCGACCCCGGAATTATACAGAGAGGCTATGTATTTGGCACAACCAGCAATATATAAAACAAAGATCGAGACTTGTGGAACAAACCGGCACATTGCATGACTCTACGACACAAAACATATAGCAACTCATATAATGAGAAGAATACAAATTACACAACAAAAGGATCACAGATCCAACAAGTCAACAAGCGGAAGTGGGTAGTGTTGTCTAACAATAAGAAGCAAATATATGGCCTAAGAGGCCTACAATAAACATCATCCCAGCCAGCTTGTTCCACGGTCCCAAGCTGCCACCTGGGAACCCCAGATTAGTAGTCGACATCCACAAAGAACCCACCTAGTTGCTCGGTGTCGTCCTCCTCTGAAATACAAAATCATAGAGGCAGCAAAGAGAGACTGAGTACGACGTACTCGCAAGTTTAGTAGGGCGATATAGGCCCAATGACTGACGGAGGCTCTAAAGCTTTATATGTATTTCTTTTGCATAAAGCTAAGTTTCATAAACAGAAATATAATTGACACATGGCATTCGTCTACTCAGAATACTTTTCAAAAAGGGGTAAGAGAGTAACATTTGTCATCATTGGTTCTCATCGAACCCTTTTGTAACCAACCACTCTCAACTCCACCAAGGCACCCCCTCGAATCACCCTCGAGGAAGTGAACCTTTAACACACGTGATTATGCAACCTTTAGCTGCCATATCAATTAGGTTAAGATTCTCTATGATCTTATCGTCTATTCCCAAGTTGTCCATAACCGTGGACACGGCTTTTCGAAAAGATTAACCCTGCAGGGGTGTACTAATTTACCCATTGGTACCGTCCGGCTCACCTAGTTGGCCCTCTTCCGGGGAAGGCCGGCAAGCAGGCGCGGCTAAACCTTTACCTCGCGTGAGACTATCCAAGAGTCATCGGTGGCCACAGGGCAAGTTTACCCAGCCTCAGCCCCTGCCCCATCGCCACGTCCTAAACACCACCATCCTCATCATTCCTTTTTCCGCTCACACACACGCGCAAATGGAAATAGCAAACTAGAGGGCCCTTGGATACGCCCGCACAAGTTATTTGGTCAGTAAGGCGCCCATACACCCACCAATGGCAGCACGCTCATCTTGGTTCAAGAGGTAAAGAACTCGCACCTAGGGGCTAGAGTGAGGCAAAAACACCATCCCCGATGGCAACTCACCCAAGCCGTCGTAGCAATTTAATTAAGCATCACAATTATCCACCATGCCCGAATCATTCCATCAACATCAACAATTATGGAATTTAACAACGGACATTGCTAGCATTTATCTAAGCATGGCTAAGCATAGCTAAGCATATAAATACAACCATTATATCTTTGTCTCCGGCCAGCACATCAAACCTAGGGTTCATAGGAGGGGAAGCATGTGGTTGGCTCGGGGAGGAACATGCATTCATAGGATATTCTATTATTTACCAAAAGAGACATTTGAACCGCATGCAATATTATGGTGGATAAAATAATTTGATAAAATCATAGGATGCTAGATGCCAAGAAGGTTAGGTTATCTCTTGCCTTGCTGCCCAGGCGTGAAGTACTGCTCGTCGGGGTAAGTAGAGAGACCCTCGACTCCGGAATCTATCGATACCCAAAAGAGAAACACAAAGAACACATAAATCACACGAACTCAAAATGCAATGCTCAATCACATGATGACCTGTCCAATTGATGCAAACATATTATTATATCCATTAAAGGCGCAATTAAATGAGGAGCCAAATAATTAGTGAAATTATTTGGGATCAACCCCATATTTATCTTAGTGACCACAATCTTATAAATTATCAAATTATTAGAGAGGTGGCCCAAATATGCATGAACATGACAAGAATGGATAGGGTTTGTCATCCCGACCATTTTGGTACCTTATTCATAAATTTCGGAGCACCGATGAATAAATAGCGAATTAAATTAATTATTTGAATTTAATCCTTTTTATCAAATTATGAAGAACATCAAATAATTAGTTGTGATCAAGATGTGATATTAGCATAGTTGGATTGCATTTAAAGTGCTGGTCAAATTGATATAACATTCTCAAGATTTGACTTAACATTTTAAAAGTTATTAAACATTCAAATTTTAACACAGTTTTCCGGAACTTCCGGTAAGTGGGCCGGTAGTACCGGTGTAGCGGTACTTCCGGTCCTACTTCCGCTTATGGTTCGAAATGTCCAGTACCGAATAAGAAAACTTCTGGCCCTACTTCCGGTTTTACTTCCGCTTATCAACGGAAGGGTCCAGTACCGAAAATGCTAAGCGGTACTACCGCTGCTACTTCCGGTCAAGGAAATTTGAGCACGGACGCGGCGGGGGCGCGCGGGGACCTCGCGCACGCCGTGCACGCGCGCGTCGATTTGCGGTGCGGGAGGATGCGCGGGCGCGTGCGTTGGTCGCACCTCGACTAGGGCGACCAACCAGCGGCGGCGCCGCCCAAGATGGGTCGCCGGAGCGACGGCATTTCGACGGCCGGCGGCAGGTGCGAAGCGCACTACGGTGAATCGGCGACAGGGAGGGAGAGGAGGCGAGCGAGGATGCTCAGGAGGACGGCGAGCTCACCAGGAACTCGAATCCGTGGACGGGGAGGCGCGGGGAGGTCAGCCGGCGACGAGGGCGTGCTCGGACGGCGGTGGACAGAGGCGGGGAAGAACGGAGGCAACGGTGGTGATTCCAAGCGGCTCCGGCCGATTCCTTCGGCGGAGAGGTAGAGGAGGTCACGGCGGAGCTTTTGCTCATCTTCGATCTGCTCTCCGGTGCTTTAATCGGCGGCGAGGCTCGGTGAACGGCGGCGGGACGGCGTCGGTCGAGGGGAGCTCGCTAGGGGCGGCTCGATCCGGAAAAACGGGGAAGAACAGGTGAGGGGAGAGAGTGGGGGAGCAGGTGCGGCCAGTGGGGGTCACTTAACCCTAGGGGCACTGCAGCACGCGGGGAGCAGGTGAGGGAGGCCATGGCGACAGTGTGCGCCACTGTCGCCACACAGGACGACGGGGCATCGGTACTTCCAGTCTTCGGACCGGTAGTTCCGATGTTTGAAACCAAAACAGAAATGGCTGGCCTATTTGGGGCATCAAAACAATTTCAGAAATGTGCAATAATTCTAGGAGCTTCTCCACAATGTAAAACAGTTCCACATACAGTTACCTGGGCATTTGAGCAAGGGGACAAGGCTCACAAGCAAACAAAGCTAGAACCCACATTGTAAGGCCTAAAGAAAAGGAAAACACAATGGAGATCAACAATTTGGTTCTTAAGCATTGAGGTGAGCGTGGGGGATTTATTTGGACCATAAGGTCACCTGTCATGACATGGCTCACACCATAGTTTGCATTTTCAAAGTGTGGAAGCTTTGGGAAGGTTTTGGCTTCCCTCACTTCATTGTTTCCCATTGGTTGTTTGTTAACACAAGCAATTTAAAGGGATGCCATGATGCAAACTTATATGCAAAAAGTGGAAAAATTATTGGTATTTTTCATAACCAAGTTAGGGCTGTTACAGGGGAGTGCCTCGGTATCATCATTATCTTTTACCTTTTTATCTTTTAGTCGTGTGTCATGTCCTGAGTAGAGAAGTTATCATATGAAATAGTGTGTGCATTGTTGTCGTCCTCCTATCATGTATTAGCTTTGTATCCGTTTGTGTGGTTATCATTATGGAATATTAATGAGAAGTCTTGTTTTTACTTTCTCGCACTATTTTATTCTAGCTTGCAAGTAATCTCTAGATCTCTTTGGAAGAGTGTTGGCCTCACTTTGGATGCAGTTTTGAAAATATTTTTGGGTGTTAGCAAACATAGCATTGGTCAGTAGCAACAATTCTTGGATGCTTAAGTAGAGAAGAATGTTTCACTTGCAAATATATTATCTTTGATATCTTACAGATTTGTCGGTTTCCAAACCTTATATTCTTGAATAAGGACTTTATACTGACAAGGAAGATGGCTCCTTAAGGTATGTTTGCTATAAGCCTTTCTAGCCAAAACCTGGCATTGAGAGGGAATACTTCTCGTGCATCCAAATCCTTGAGCCAAACACTTTTGCCATTTGTGTCCACCATACCTACCTATATGTGGTATTTCCCTGCCACTCCAAGTAAAATTTTCATGTGCTATCTTTAAAACTTTCAAAATTTTCCTTTTTGTGCCCCTGTTTTTAAGCTCATGAGGAACCAGTGGGAAGCTAGATATAACCTGTGACAAGCAAGGTCATTTCCCTCCTTTCACCCGGTGTTGATTGTTTACGTCCTCACGTGAATCAACCCGAGAGCGGCTTAAGCAAAATATAAATATAACTCACCATTCTCCTCCGCACAATGAAGCCTGAGAAATCAGTTAAAACATTGGTTAGTGGTGAAACAAAGGAGAAAGAGGAATGTACTCGTTCCTCTAAAAACCAGCCGCTCTCAAAAGTCTAAAAGCCTTGCTTGACATGGGGGACTAGCTAGTTTCTTCACTGTGAAGACGTTGACGAAAGCATGCATATCTCAAAACCTTTTTACTTCTGTTTCAAAATTAAAAAGTTCTAGCACATGACTAATCTCTGCTTCCCTCTGCGAAGGGCCATTCTTTTACTTTTATATTGAGTCAGTTATCCTATTCCTTCTATCCTTTATTAGCAAACAAATGGTGTTGAGTTGAGATACAATCAATTATATTGCAGCAATATGTTTGATCATGTTTTATTGCAGTTAACATTACCATTGTGGTAACCAAGTTGAAAGTTGAGCTTTGCTGAACAATCATCTTCCTCGTACGGTATTTATACTTTTATTGCAAGAATATAACTCTTGGAAGTTTTCAATGATGCATGGAGTCTTTGATATTTGAACTTGTGATAGCTGCTAAATGATGGCTCTTATATAGATTATCCTTGAAAGAGAAGTTTGATATGTTAGATGTTCTCCAAGAACACAGTTTGCCATCACTTAATTATGTTTTTTCTCCGTGCACCTCTATATGTGATTGAATCATCACTTGTTCTTTAAGTTTGATATGAGAAAAAGTTGCTGTTTAGAATGAGTGTGTGCTTGTTTAGTAAATACCGATGCTTCTTATCCGTATTCGTTATTATCGACACTTCGCTCCATAAACCTATGGTCATGTTTACTGAGCTCAGTATTCGCTTGGGGACAAGCGAGGTCTAAGCTTGGGGGAGTTGATACGTCCATTTTGCATCACTATTTTATATCATAATTTGCTGTTATTCATGGATATATTTCATATTATAATGCAATACTTATGTTGTTTTACCTTATTTTGCGTGTTTGATGATTGTTGGTGATTTAACTGCCGGAGCCCGGAATCAGCTGGAAAAGGCACCGTCAAGATACTGTACCTCTACATCGCCAAAAATTCCAGAAAAATTCGGAGATTATTATTTTGCCAGATGACGGAAGGAGCCAGAAGGGCGACCAGAGGGGAGCCACCAAGGCGCCAGGTGGCACCTGGCTGCTGCCTACCCTTGGGTCGCGCCTGGGGCCCACCTGGAGGCCCTGGGTCGCCTCCGGCTCCCCCCTTTCGCGTATATCACCTCTCTGACCTACAAATATCGGGGGACGCTTTGAAGAAATATTCCGCCGCCACCACGGGGGCGGAAACCACAGAGAGAAAAAGCTCTCCGGTAGGGACAAATCTGCCAGGGGAATTCCTTCCCGGAGAGGGGAGATCATCGCCATCATCATCGTCATGGGCTTTATCGGGATCATAATCAACATCATCCTCACCGACAGCACCATCACACCCACAGCTCCACTCTGTTCCGCTGTTGCATCTAGAGTTATACTTGTTGTAGTTCATTGGGATCACTTTTCCGGTGTTGATTGCCATGTGTAGTTGATGGTACTGAGTTTTATCGGTGAAATATTTTTATGACCAGATTGTTCATCATTCATTCATCACCACTGATTATGATCCATATGATGTCTTGTGAGTAGTTCGTTTAGTTCTTGAGGACATGGGGAAGTCTCGTTGCAAGTGGTGGAATTATGCTGAGTAATATTTAATGCTTTGATATTTAAGTTGTGGTGCTATTCTTCTAGTGGTCGTGTGTGAACGTCGACTACATGACACTTCACCTTTATGGGCCTAGGGGAATGCATTGTGTATTTAGTTTGCTTGTGAGGTGGTTGCGGGAATGACAGAAACCTAAACCCCCACCGGTAAACTAGTGCATGAGTGAGTGTAGGATCTCAGAGTTTAAGGTTGTGGTTAGTTAATTCTTAAATACTTCGTTGCATTTGCAGAAGCTTGTAGGGAAGTGTAATCACAAGTGTGTTCTAGTCCAAGTAAGGACGGTTCATTAGCATAGGTTCACCCACACAACACTTAGCAAAACATTAAACATTAAGCAGCGGTATGAAGCGAAAGTGACTTGACATAATTCCCATATGTCATTGTGTCCTCAAGAGCGTTTAGCCATCATAAGTAGAACCACCGGCTTGTCCTTTGTACTGAAAAGGATTGGGCCACTTGCTGCAATAATTATTGCTCTCTTTTATTTACTCGCACTTTATTTATTTGTTACTATAAAAACTCATAAAAATCCTTCTGTTAGTGTTTGCAGTGAAACCTTACTCGTATCTACAAGCCAATACATTCTGCTACTCGTTGGGTTCAACACTCTTATTTATCAAAAGTTTTGCGATAGATCCCCTATACTTGTGGGTCATCAGGCCGGCCCTAGATGGGTTTGGGGCGCCCCCACAGCCCTCTCACGCCTATATAAGGAGGAGGGGAGGGCTGGGGCGCACCCCCCATGAAACCCTAGCCGCCACCCCTCTCCTCCCTCCTCTTTCTCTCATGTGCACGGCTTGGCGAAGCCCTGTCCGCGGGAAACCTCCACCATCTCCACCACCACGCCGTCGTGCTGCTGGGATCTCATGAGCCACTTCTTCCTCGCTTGCGGGATCAAGTAGAAGAAGTCTTCATCAAGCTGTACATGTGGATACCGCGGAGGTGCTGCTCGTGCGGCGCTTCATCGGATCGGATAATACATCTCCTCGCGACTAGATGAGTCTAGTTGCGGGGATCGACTAGCCAACGCCTGCACCGACAAAACGCGTTTGATCGTTCTTCAAGGGTAAGAGATTGGATCTAATCATCGCTACCTTCGTCTAATAGATCTAGATCCGTTGGGTTTCGGCTCCGGCTCCGGCCTGGGGCCCACCTGGAGGCCCTGGGTCGCCTCCGGCTCCCCCCTTTCGCGTATATCACCTCTCTGACCTACAAATATCGGGGGACGCTTTGAAGAAATATTCCGCCGCCACCACGGGGGCGGAAACCACAGAGAGAAAAAGCTCTCCGGTAGGGACAAATCTGCCAGGGGAATTCCTTCCCGGAGAGGGGAGATCATCGCCATCATCATCGTCATGGGCTTTATCGGGATCATAATCAACATCATCCTCACCGACAGCACCATCACACCCACAGCTCCACTCTGTTCCGCTGTTGCATCTAGAGTTATACTTGTTGTGTTTAGATACATTTAATTTTTAAGTAGGATGTAATAATACATAATATAGATCTCAAATATGATTTTTAATAGTTTTGTGTTTTGAAAAGAAATATCCTTGTACCAAATATATGGTTTTAGTGTTTTTGAGGAACGGTTTTGAGAAAAGGGAAATTGGAACGAATCTTCCTTCCCCACGGGGGAAGCCGACGCAGTGTGCAAGCGGGAAAGAATAGGGGATCCTCTCGCCGCACCCGGAGGCGGCGGCGGCGCGGAGGGGTCGGCGGACGGAGAGGGTCACGGAAGCGTTCGACATCCTCAACAGCGCGCCGCAATGGCCGATCGGTAAAGTGGACTTCACTGATTTCGTCATATGGTGTGCGAAATTGGGGGATTTCTCCGTGTTCTTAGTACAGCCTGTGATGGTCTATCCCGATTATAGCTCTACGAAGGTTAAGCTTCGGTTCAGTTTGGCCGGCAGTGATGTCTACTGAGTCGAAGCCCTTCTCGTCCTTCCTAACGCGTTGGCGCCGTGAGCGGTTTAGACTTTAGCCACCATTTCTTTCCTGCATGATATAACCCTGGGTCGGGATCTGCTGCCATTCGTTCGCTGCTCACGGGAAGTTCAGAAGTCCTGAAATCTGTAAGCCCTGTCAGTCAACAACAAGAAACATTATTGTCTAAGGCATTCCCCATAAGTCTGGTATCAAACACCTTGCAGGTTGCCCCAGACCATGTGATCAGTTAGACACAGGCCATTCATTTGGTATCGATCCATGTTTTTATAAATTTCGTCAATACTGTTCTCACACTGAGTTTAACCAAGAGTCCAAGACATAAGAAAGTGCAAACACATGGAGAACAAATCCTCAACAGGTTACACCATGGAGGTAGTAGCAGATTTCACTTGATCAAGCAAGTACCAACTACCTACACACTACCAGTAGTAAGTAACTAAGTACACAATCTTTCACAGCACTCTGTCTTTCTGATAAAATTTAGTGAACCGAAGTAATCACTCTTTCATCAGGCAGGAGATGCAGTACCGAAGCACACCATTTATCTGCATACATACAATATAGCACAAGACAGAACAATGTAGTAAACATCCAGGCTTTCACCCTTTATTACAGCAAACGCAAGAGTAAAGTAAGAGACAAATTAACATCTTGCAATAGCATGATCTTCAGTCAGGCAGGGCCATGACATGCCCTTGTCTATTCATAAAACAATAATCAAGCCACATAGGAAGACATCATTAGTTCTGGCTTTCGAGCTCATGCCACCTTCAGAATGTGTTTCTTTGAATGCCCAGCAAGCTGCTTCTGGAGCTGCTCCTTCCATTTGTCTTCCTTGATCTTCCGTTCCTTTAGCAATGCATCATCTTGTTCCTGACTAATCTTAGGATCACTATCATCCATATTGTTAGGAAACAGTGGAAAGCGAACGTTGGGCCAGACTTCCTTTATGTTTATCAGGCTTTCTAGTCCAGGAAAGGTAAGTTCATCAGTTGTCCAGCCATTGACCCGCAGCTGCTCAAGTTTGGGCGTTGCTCCTTCTTCAAACTTAACAGATTTGATATCCATCATGGCTTCAAGCTCTAGTGCTATGAGGCTTTCGAAACCCCTGCTTTTGAAATGGAGTTCCTCACCCTTAAATGAGTTCTCCCACAGATACAGGATGGATAGTCTGGGTAAACCACCAAGGACTTTCATAGTAGCATCATGCTCCAATATCTTGGTGTTCCGTAGCTTCAACTTTCATAAGATTCTGGAGCCTCTGGATCCATTCTGGCAATTTAACCAGATTGCCATACAGCTTGAGGCTCTTCAAGTTTTCCGGAGGTGAGCACTTGCCATCCAAACAGCCAGACAAACCATCTTCCCCTTCTGACCGCATTGACAGAGACTCCAGGAGGCTGAGATCAGCAATTACTGAACATAAATCTCGACTGTTTCTCTTGTTGATGCCAGTCACTGCTAATTTACGCAGTTGGGTGAGACTTTTTATGTCCTGCATAATGGACTCACTCCTTGCGATGTTCACAACACCCAGTGTGTGCAGGGCTTTCAGTTTCCTCATCCCTCTTGGCACTAGAACACCATGCATGTCCAGGCGCATCACATAAATAGGTAGCAGAGAACACCAAAAGACAGTGCATAGGTCATGGAAGTTCATGGCATCCGTAAGGTTGAGAGAATCAGGTGCACATGCACAACACTTGGCACAAAGCATCACCGACCAGAGAGTTAAAAGGAACAAATTGTTCTTTGACTTCCTCATTAGCTTTGGTAGGAACTCTTCAAGTGCTTCATATGAGACGTCCTCATCCCATGGTATGCAACCAGCACGGAGATAGTTTAGCTTGTGAAGTTTGATGATGCTCTTTGGCAACTTAACTATTGGCGTACCTCTAACATCTAGTGTCTCAAGCTGCCTCAGGTTACCCAATGAATCTGGCAGGCATGTAATGTCATCACATCCCCTCAGAGAAAGGTATTTTAGGTGAAGGAGCTTTCCGAAGTGCTGAAGGTGATGATCCACTAAACCTGTTGTGTCTTCCAAGTCCAGCACCCGCAGCAACCTCATCTTATCAGAAACGAAGAAAGGCATCCAATCTCCAAAAACTGTTACTGATCGTACACGGGATATGTCCACTATTCTCTCGAACTCACTCTGATCTCCATCCCAATTGCTTATAGCAAGGTGACATACTGTGTGCTTGCTGTTCAAGCTGCAGCCTTCTTCCAGTCTCAAAACAAGATTTTCCTCCTTCGACTTTAAGATGCCAATTTCACGGATGAGATCATGGACTTTGCAGAAGTCCATTTCTTTTCTACTATAATTTGATTTTTGATATGGTAGAAGCATACTCCTGCTATTGAGTTCCTTCAAATAGCTCTCTGCTATTTCCTCCGCAGATTTGCTGTGCACTGCACTTGAGTAACCCTCTGCAATCCACCGTCGCACCAAACGTCTGCAGCTTACCTCATAGTCTTCGGGAAAGATGGGAAGATACAGGAAGCATGACTTGAGATGATAGGGTAAACCATCATAGCTTTTATTAAGGACAGTCATTATGGGCCCAAGCTTTGGATTCATCTCTAACTCAGCACTAATATGCTCATTCAATTTCTCCACTCTAAAGCTGTTATTTGTTGGTTTGCCAAGAAACCACCAATCGTGACTATTGCGAGGGGAAGTCCACTGCACTTCTTTAGGATCAGGTTTGCTTGTTCAACTAACTCCGGATATTGCTCATCCAGATCTGTAATCTTGCCAAACACCTGAAATTTGTACAGTTTTAGTATTGTCAGCACACCAAATATT
Source organism: Puccinellia tenuiflora (assembly GCA_012064385.1). Taxonomy (NCBI): domain Eukaryota; kingdom Viridiplantae; phylum Streptophyta; class Magnoliopsida; order Poales; family Poaceae; genus Puccinellia; species Puccinellia tenuiflora. The sequence continues at coordinate 161,037 of QRDG01001762.1, read as the reverse complement.
AAATTAGGTACAGACTAGTCTATCTAGGGCCTAGCGCAGTAGTGTTCTCTCAACTTGTGGCCTGGAGGTCCTGGGTTTAAACCAGCCTCCCTGCAGAATTGTGTGCAAAAGGGTAAGGCTGTCTAGAAATTCCCTTCCCCAGACCCCACCTTGTGTGGGAGTTTTCAGCACTGGGTACGCCCTATAGTGGCTACGTTGGAAAGTAAATTTCTGGTCTTAAAGGTTCACGTTTTTTTTTTGTATTTGTTGGGGCGTTGGACATGAGAATGTACTAAAAATTCATTCTGAAAATATCAGTTAATTGCGCCGTTGGTCGTATAGATACATATGCAAGCAATTTATTTAACTCTAATGCAGATTGTTTGGAACTCAATTTAATTCTCTGAAACTCGGACTGCAGTTGTTTGTTTAGAGAGAAAGCATACAGAAGTTTTTTTTAAAATAAAGTAGAAGTGACATACTATTCTAAAAGTGTATCCCATGTCCACAGTTGCATTCCTTCTCGGAAAAGGAGATTTTCTTGCCTTTTAAAAAATTCGCAAATGAAGGAATATATACGAGGAAGTACCTACATACCAAATTCAAGCAAGGGAACATGAGCTAAGGTGGTGGTGAGCTTATACATACACTCTCCTACCCAACCCAATTTTCCATTTGGCAGCATTTCCACTGTTATATCACAGTGAATATAAACTATGCTTATAAAATATTCATGGAGTTGTTTTGGGGGATATTCACTATTGTAGACCAATCTCTATAGAAACTAGAATTAACCTCACATAGTCCTTGCTGCTATCGCCTCCCAACCTTAGCATGCTACTGTCAGGCTTCATGCACTAGTCAACGCAACCAAAAGTCCGAACTGATGGAAAGGGCTATAGTGCAATTCACATATACTCTTAACACCCCCCTCGCAATTTTTTAATAAACTGCAAAAATCAGGACTCGAACCGGAGACCCTGGGCGCTGATACCATGTCAGGCTTCGTGCACTAGCCAGCGCAACCAAAAGTCCGAACTTGTGGAAAGGGCTATAGTGCAATCCACATATACTGTAACAGCTACCCACTCCGATGTGGCCCATTAGTGAACTATGGCTGCCACAACTTCCACCACTTATCCGCCGCCACCTTAACCTAGTCCATGGCAGCCTCACCTCAATCAGCCGCCGCCCTGACCTAATATATGGCAGCCTTCTTCCTCCAATCAACTGCCTCCAATCTGCCCCTCCCAAACTCTGGTGGCAAGCACCACATACAACACGGCCAAGTAGCTGTGCGACTGGTACATGTGTGTCATTGTCGCATGTTGGTCACACATTTTTTATCTAAATTGATCAACAATAGGATGTAACATTTCTTGGGCCAAAGACAGTAACTGTGAGCATTAATCTTGTTGGGTGAAGTGAGACAAAAGACCGAAGAAATGTGTAGGCCGTCACATTTTTTTTCTCGAACGCGCACCCAAATGTGTGTAGTTATGTATTAGAAGAAGAAAAAGCTAAGCTGGATTTTAACCGAATCCTGAACCCAAGGTCTCAACACCATCCCCATCCACCATCCCCTCAAATATAGAATCTAACTCGACAGTTTTATTGTTTTTTCTTGCCAGACTTTGAGGACTTTCCAGTGCCTTCCTCCAAGTTGGTTGATCGGGTGGCACCGCATCAGCCTACACTGAACCCTACGTTGATGACTGGGATGCTAAATACCTGGTGTATTTTCGAATTTTTGGTTCATAGAAGTAATAACTATCCCATGTGTAATAATACAACTTTATATTTTCTGTGTGAGCTATTATATATGGTCTAACCCATACATAAAGAAAAATGTTCTAGCCCAACCATGAGTTGTCAGAGCTTATTTTGATTTTTTGGTTCATAGAACTAATAACCATCCCATGTGTAATAACACAACTTTATATTTTTCGCGTGACCTATTATATGTTCTACCCAACTATAAGTTGTCATTGCATACAACTTACCATTTTCAAATGAAACAAATGGAGAATGATTTAGGTACCTTTTCAGTGAAGAGGTCGCACGCATTTTTGTTTTCTAGTAGTTGGAGGTTGTATATGTTCTTCTGTTTCTTCGAACAATGCTCAGCACTTTCTTCCCTTGTGGTGACTATAATCCGGCTTGCTGGTGTTGCAGGAAAATACGACTTTATATCATCCCACTCTGTGGTGGATGATAGATCATCAAGAACAATCAAATACTTTTTCCCTTCTATATGATCTGCCAAGGACTTCTCGACTTTCGGCTTTGTTTTGCCGGCCATCATACTTGTTTCTTCCTTAATTTTAGAATGTTTAGCATCTAGTTGCATAGCTAAGCTTTCAATGAGCTTTTCAGAATTAAAAGGACGCATGATTGTGACACAAGCATGCTTCTCAAACATGCCACTAAGCTTTTGGCTTTGGCAGACATTTCTGATTAGTGTTGTTTTCCCAAGGCCACCCATTCCCCACACAGAGATCACCTCAAGGTGTTGGCTATCTTCATTTACAATTAGCTTGATAATATCAGAATTTTCTTCCTCTCGCCCGATGGGCTCAGATTCTTTAAAATAAGCCACAGTCTCTATTTCACTGGGGCTCTTCCCGTCGTCAGAGTTGCTACTATTGATATTGGCTGTGGTTGAGCTAGACTCTGCTTCCGTTGAATGTGTTCCATCTTGAGAACCCTACACACATCCAAACAACGATTAGGTAATGCCTTATTTTTGCTAGGGCAACATTAAGTAGATCTTTAAATCTTGCAAAAGCTTATACTATTCTTTCATTCTTCAAGAATAATATGAACTCTGCCAATCTCTATAATCTTCATATAATTTGCAGCTCAACGAAGTTAGAGATAAATAGTAAAAAGTATGTGACAAATAAGCACATAGGTGCATATGCACCAAATATGCATGTATATATATATATGTATGTGCAGTATGCAGGATATATTTACGTACAGTATGTTCACTATAAAAAAGATGACTCCCTTTATGATTGGATAGCATTTTCTTCTTGAAGACACATCTAAGTGTGCTTCATTGTGAATTAGAAGAGAGCACCAAGATGATGCAAAGAGTACAAATAAACACCCCAAAGAAAAGAAAAGTAAAACTAAGCTTAAAAATTGAAGAAAATGAAAAGAAGCTATACAGGAGCTAGCATTTGCTAGCTCTGAATTGACTACGCATGAGATCTGTAGGTCGGGCAATAGATAGCATATTTTTGAGAATCGATTATTTTATTATATATTTGGTGCAGTAATTCTTTTTAATGTAATAATTAAATAAAGCTGAACTTGTAATAAGCTTGTATAAGTTTCTTCATCCAAAGTCCAGATGATATGTGGAAATACATTTGAAAACTAAGATTTGCAAATTTACCAAAAATATATATATTAATCACTATGATTTTTTGTAGTAATGATAAGAACATTTGATCCACTGAGCGTAAAGAAGGAAGGCCATGTGTGCAAAATTTTAACATAATCTGCTTAGAAACAATATATGGTCTGTAACATGCAGAAACCAACTATATAATCATATTAATGTGCTATTGATATAGCTATTGACTAATGAAATCATGAAGACTACCAGGGTTTGGCAAACTGATGCTATGCCCTTGTTTCTAATGTTGTCTTTAACACTGGTCTGCATGTACCAAGTGTGACTTGTGACATTTGTTACAAGTGGAATCCAATTAGCCAAAAAGTTGTACCAGAAGAACAACAAGAGTTAGCTTTAGTTAGATGGGGGTAGCCATCCCTTCAAGCTTTCAATATTACCTTCTCGTAGAAAACATAGAGATCAGCAAACAACTGCTTGTGCTCTGGTGCTACGTTCTCTGGCCCTACACATAAGCTTGCAACTTCAACATGCTCTGTGGACACTATGATTCGGCTTCCGTTCTTGTTGTGTGGGAAGCATGATTTAATGTGATGCCACTCTTCAACAGTGTGTATGTCATCAATCACAATCAGGTAGCTCTTCTCATTCACATATTTCTTGAACTTACTAGCCAAATCATCTTCATTCGTCATACCCATCCTCCTCAGGGCCTGGGAATCTGTAGTTGCCTTTTCTCTTTCTCTGGCCTCTTTAAGATGATCTAAATAGAACTGCCGGACAATGCTTCTGAGGAATTGTGTTGGATTGAAGGGACACACCAGACTGATCCAAGCGCAACACTTGAACTTCCTGTGCATCTTCAGATCTTCATAGGCCCTTTTGATGATGGAGGTCTCTCCAAGACCAGAGATATTTGCTCCCCACACTGCGATCACTCTAAGGTCATCGTCCTTCATGTTGATGATCCGGACGAGACCCAGTTTTGCTTTGTCATGCTGCCGCCTTGATTCGTCGATGCCAGACATGGTTGCACTGACGAGGGTCAACGACTGCTCGTCACTGGAGGTAGCCTTGGAGCCAGAGCCCTTGATGAGATGGTAACGCACGTTCCTTTGGCTGACATCCTCGACCTTGCGTCTGAGCTCCTTCATCTTCTTGGCCACCCGACGCCTATGCAGCAGCGTGCGAGGGAGACGAGGGAGGCGCCACCATGATGGCCTCCCCGTGATCCGAACAGCGAAGTCTTGGAGGCAGTCCTCGACGTCGTAGGCAACGTCTCGGACTTGCTTCACCCAAATCTTCACCACCCTGTTGTGGTTGTCCCTGTTGTCATGCGCGGCCATCAGGAAGCCATGCATCATCTCGAGCTCGTCGGTGATGAAGGCTTGATCGCCCTGGATGCCGAGAAGCAGAGCGGCCTCCTTGGCGATGGTGGACTCGGCGTAGTTAACTACTCTGTCCAGCACGGACTTGTCGATGGTCTCCACAGTCGACTCCATCGGCCAACAGGAAGTAATTGCTCTCCCGATTGGCGTTTGTGTGCGTGTATTGGTTCTTAGTACTGCACTGCTGCTAATGCTGATGCTGGTGTAGAGCTACAGGAGCCCAATATCAAGAAGAGGAGGTCGATCGGCTACAACCTACAAGAACGTGTCCCAAAGTTAACCTTTTCTATTCTATAAGGAAAGAAAAAGCAAAGCAAGGAGGACTCCTCTGCAGTCTGTGCTCCTGGTCCATGCTGTATCGGCTGGAAGGAGCTCGTCGTCGGTGCAAAAGGTTACCTGGCCGAACCAATAGGCCGTGTTCCTCAATTTCCTGGGCATCTTCCCCTCCCACAACGTGAATCAGACACTTGGATGCATTATGAAATTTTTGAACACGAGAGGATAAGCATCATGCGCACCTCACCTTTCACTTTTGAGAGCTGGGAATCTCTAGGAGCATGCATGTGATACGCCGGCAAAACTAGATCATGGAGCCTAATTAATCCCATGGTGGCTGGAAGATGAGAATGGAACAAAGCAACCCTTGTGTCTTTGTTCGAAGGCTACCTTGTTATGGGGAATTCCAAAAGAAAATGCAAAGCCTTTATTCTTCTGCTGTCTTGTGCTCTGCAGGCTGGTTGGGACACATTCAGAAAGCAGCCAACGGTAAGCAAGTGAGGAGTGCATTTTTTTCCGATAAAGTGTGAGGAGTGCATTGCTCAAACAAGCATATCACTGGCCAGTACAAAGTGCTCTCCGACACAGGCTTGCTCGTGAGTGCCCAACAGCAGAGGAAGAAACTCTCTTTCAGTGCTCTGCTGTTCTATTTCACTTCTCTAGCAAGGTCTGAACTCTGATTTTCATTCCTGTCGGCGCAGTCAAAACTTGGCCTGGATAGTTTGGTTTGTGTCCGTTCTGGAGTAATAAGGTTGCTAAACTAAAGCTTGCATGTGCTACGCTGGATTATGTTTCGTTTCAGTGAATTAGGACACTGGAGACTCTTCCCTTGAATTGAAACTCACTCTGTTTCGCCATACAAATCTACAGAATATCATAAGGCTCCAAGACCAGGGGATGTTTGCTTGAGCTGTGACTTCCAAAAAAACAGATGTCGGCAGTGGGAAAGCTGCTATCAGCATGGTTACACCGTTAGAGAGCAGTATTCAGGGAAGATGCTTTACTTATAAGGCGGAGCGAAAGCTGTTTCCAGAAATATTTAGAGGAAGCAACTACCACAAATCAGCTTGCGGAGATTGTACTTGATCCTTCTGTAAGATAAATCACAAAAAAAGTAACTACGGCATCACCTTGTGGAGAATAGATTTGATCTATATAAGCTAATTAACTAAAACAATCGACATGTTTGTAAGCATGGGATCTTAGTCTAAGAGAACTCTCCTATTTTCCCCACCGTTTCCAATCCATTTATTACTGATATATATTCCTCCCACATTGTCAGTACCCTGGTACGTATTACAGTTTTAGTGAAGCTTTTGAAGCTGACATTTAGAAGACATATCGGTCTATATTTTTGGATCTGTTCTGCCTCATTAGTCTTTGGTAACAAAATGATCTCGCCGAAATTAATATAAACAAGCCTAGATGTCCAACATCTAAAAGACCGAACAACTCTAGAAGGTCCTCCTTAATGACATCCAATTTGTTTGATAAAACTTGGTGGATAAGCCATTCGGACCCGGGTTAAATTTTGGGAGAGAATTGCACTTACACCAAGTGGGGTTCCCGCGGCCTATTAAACATGAGTATCGGTACTTTCATCTTGGTAACACACCAAGCTTGTTTCTCAAGTATAAATTGTATTTAATGAATATCAGAAAAGTTGGGTCCTCAAGAGTAAATAGGTGTCCAAATTCACATCCATAAGGATTTGATACCAAGTGTTGGGTTTGTGCATCTACTCACCCAACCAAATGAACTAGGATCACTTCACACGAGGAGATATACATGTTGACAATTTTGTTCGTTGGGATTTTTTTCTCTTCGCCTCCTAAGTGCGACGCATCATGCCACCGTCACTATTCTGTATCGTGTCGTCTGATCAGCCAAGCACGATGCCTGCATACGGGATAGACTATCGATCCCAGTAAGTAGGTAGCACACCATGACATCTTTCTTTCCGACAAATGCCAGTTCATCTGAGAGCGACTTCGTCTTGGTGAAGTACTTTGTGGAAGACATGCTGCGCTTTTGCAGATTCGCCATGGTCGTGTGGATATTCATGATGCCCGCACGAGACTGTGAGGAGAACATCCGATCCAGGGAGGACAGACTTTGGCAATGCTAGTCATCAACGCCATCTGCGTCGACACGTCTTTGGAGAGCGAGTTGAGCAAGTACCCATGGAAACGTCTGTGACCTTCTCGGTCTTCTTGCCCTTCGTCACTTCAACGGTGGAGGACGGTGCTGGTGTGGTTCCATCTAGGTACCTGGCAACGAAAGCTCCTCTTTTAGCCACACGTTTTAGGTGGCATGACTGTGGCGTGCCAGAGGACGAACTTGCCTCGGGTTAGCTTCTGGGAGATGGTTTGGTTGAAGGAGGTGGTCATGACAATATGTCAGTACATGATGATGTTAGATGTATATAGTCCATCTTCTGTATATCCCCATTGTATAAGGGGTTTAGTGCACTTTACCACACCTGTACATGTATTGGCCTTTGGCCCTCTGTGAATACTAGTTGCTCATTTCTCCAACATGGTATCAGAGCTCAAGTTAGGGTTAGGCTCTCCACCCCGCACGTAGCAACTCCGTGCTGCACCGTCGCCGTCGCTAGCTCTCTGGCCGGCCGGTTTGCTTCTTCCTCTCTACTCTCCGGCCTGCTCCGCCCGGCCGTCCCCATCTCCGGCTTGCTCCGCCTCGGCTGCCCCCGTCTCCGGCCGTCGCCTCGGCAGGATCTGCCCCGACCTGTTCCGTCTCCGGCCGCCTCCGCCTCTGGCCGCCTCCGCCCCGGCCGTCTCCGTCTCGGCCGGATCCTCCTCGGCCTGCTCCTTCGCCGGCCGGCTCCGCCCCGGCCGCCCCTGTCTCCGCTCGCATCCGGCCCTGCTTCCTGGCGTCCTCGCATCGCCCGTAGCGTGCGGGACTGCGGGTCGGTCCCGATCTAGATCGGCCCTGCCTGAGTGTTGACCCGATCTGAAATCTTCTGTAAAAAAAAACAGAGAGCCCGTCATGTCTTCTTCGGGCTATGTTGCTGTCCCTCGCTGCTCAGTGACCTTTGATGACACCAATTATGCTGAGTTTGTGGGCTTTATGTGTATCCACATGCGCGGCCTTCTGCTCTGGGGCATTCTCTCTGGCGAGGTCCCCTGTCCGCCGTGCCCCATTGCTCCTGTGGCTCCTACTCCGCCGGTGCCGCCTGTTCTGGCTGCTGATGCTTCTCAGGCTGATCGGGATGCAGCCAAGGCGATTGATGATGCGGCGGTCGAAGCTTATGATCAGCAGGTATTAGCTTATTCAGATGCTCTTTCTGCCTACCGAGATGATTTGTCTGTTTACACTCAGTCGTGCAACGATGATGCTCGTGCTGCTACTGTCCTTACTGCCAGTGTTCTGCCTCAGTTTGCTTCTGAGTTCATGGGATTGGGCACTGCTGCTGCAATGTGGACTTTTCTTTGTCAGCACTATCAGCCATCCGGTGATGCTCTCTACCTATCTGTGGTTCGTCAGGAGCATGCTCTTCAGCAGGGAGACTCTACTGTTGATGAGTTCTACACCCAGAGCTCTGTCATCTGGCGCTAGCTTGACTCCCTGAGGACTGTTGTTTGTGGTACCTGTCGATGCTGCCAGACAGTGAGGTCAGATTTGGAGTTTCAGCATGTCCATGAGTTCTTGTCTCATCTCCGTGCTGAGTTTGAGCCTCGGCGTGCACACTTACTTGCTCGTGGTCGTGTTCCTATATCAGAGGTGCTTGCAGAGCTTCGAGCTGAGGAGACACGCCTTCGTTCTACTGGTTTGCTTGCGGTTCCCACTGTACTAGCTGCCCGAGCTCCTGTGTCGTCTGCCCGAGCCCCTACTCCACCGCTGCTTCCCACTCCTTCAAGGGGGGGGGGGGGGGGTGGGCCGACCTCGCTCTCACACCTTCTGTGGCTACTATAAGAAGCCAGGTCACCCAGAGTCTGATTGTCACAAGAAGCAGCGCGACCTGAGGCGCTCCTCTACTGTGGCTCGTGCGCCTTCGTCGACTCTGTCGCTCATTGATCAGGATATTGTGCAGCTCAAGCGTCTACTGGCTTCCTCGGGCTCTTCCTCGATGGGCACCGTTGCTTCGGTGACTACTTCCACCACTCCCACCGCCGTCTACACAGTCAGGTACATCTCCGTGGGCTCTGGATTCTGGAGCTTCCTTTCACATGTCTTCTGATTCTTCTGCCCTATCCTCTCTTCGACCTCTTGATTTTCATGTTAGTGTTCTTACTGCCGATGGCACACCTCTTCCTGTTGCTAGTCGTGGCATCCTTTCTACTCCATCTTTTTCTGTTCCGAGTGTTTCTCATGTTCCCCGTCTTACCATGAATCTTTTTTCCGCTGCCACTGATTCTGGTTGTCGTGTCATCCTTGATGGCGACTCTTGCTCTGTTCAGGATCGTCGAACCAAGGCTCTGGTTGGCGCTGGCCCTCGGCGCCGTGAGACTCAGGGCCTTTGGGAGGTTGACTGGCTTCGTGTTCCTTCCGCTGCCACTACACCCGCCAGTTCACATGCTCTTGCCGCCTCCTCTTCTGCATCCTTTCAGCGGTGGCATCATCGACTTGGTCATATATGTGGCTCTCGCTTGTCTTCGTTAGTGGGTCAAGGTGTCTTAGGCCCTGTCTCTGGAGATGTTTCTTTACATTGTGATGGTTGTAGACTTGGAAAACAGACCCAGTTACCTTATCCTTTGAGTGAGTCTGTATCTCAGCGTCCATTTGACCTTGTTCACTCTGATGTATGGGGTCCTGCTCCCTTTGATTCGAAAGGGGGTCATCGCTACTATGTTCTCTTTATTGATGATTACTCTCTCTACACTTGGCTCTATTTTCTGAAATCTCGTGGTGAGGTTCTCTCTATATATAAGCGGTTCGCTGCCATGGTTCACACCCAGTTTTCCACGCCCATTCGTGTATTTCGTGCTGACTCGGCTGGTGAGTATATCTCCCAGATGTTGCGTGGTTTTCTTGCCGAGCAGGGTACTCTTGCCTAGTTCTCTTGTCCTGGTGCCCATGCTCAGAATGGTGTTGCTGAGCGCAAGCATCGCCATCTCCTTGAGACGGCTCGTGCGATGATGATCGCCGCCTCTCTTCCACCTCACTTTTGGGCTGAGGCTGTCTCTGCATCCACCTATCTCATCAACATTCAGCCGTCGGCTGCTTTGCAGGGTGGTATACCTATGGAGCGTCTCTCTGGTCGTTCTCCTGACTGTTCAGCTCTTCGTTCGTTTGGGTGTGTGTGCTATGTTCTTCTTGCTCCGCGCGAACGCACCAAATTGACTGCTCAGTCGGTTGAATGTGTCTTCCTTGGCTATATTGATGAGCACAAGGGTTATCGGTGTTGGGATCCTGGTGCTCGTCGGCTGCGTATTTCGCGTGATATGACTTTTGATGAGTCTCGTTCATACTACCCGCATTCTTCCTCCTCGACCTTTTCCGTGGAGGATCTCTCTTTTCTCCTCCTTCCTGACACCTCTCCCTCTGTGTCTCATGTTCCTCCTCCTCCATCCCCCCCTTCGATGAGTCCCACTATTCCTGACACGCCACCGACGCCACCCTCCCCACCTTCCTCCTCTCCTTCCTCGTCACCTACCTCTCCACCCTCCTCTCCGGTGCATCCTCCCCTCTCTCCCTTTCCCCTTCACTACACTCGTCGTTCTCGTGTTTTGGATGATCTTTCTGACGTGCCCTCCACTTCTGGTGTGCCTCCTTCCCCGTCTACGCCGGTTCATAACCTCCGTGCTCGGCCTTCCTTAAAACCTCATCGCTACACTCCTTCCTAGTACGGTCTTTCTGCTGTTGTTGAGCCCACTTCCTATCGGGATGCCATGGCTCAGCCTGAGTGGCAGCTTGCGATGGCTGAGGAGATTGCTGCGCTTGAGCGCACCGGCACGTGGGATCTGGTTTCCCCTCCTCATGGTGTTCGTCCCATCACGTGCAAGTGGGTCTATAAGATTAAGACTCGCTCTGATGGTTCTCTTGAGCGTTACAAAGCTCGTCTTGTGGCTCGTGGCTTTCAGCAGGAGCAGGGACGCGATTACGATGAGACATTCGCACCTGTGGCCCACATGACCACCGTCCGCACTCTTCTCGCTGTGGCCTCTATTCGTCATTGGTCTGTGTCTCAGCTTGACATTTAGAACACCTTTCTCAATGGTGAGCTGCGTGAGGAGGTTTATATGCAGCCACCACCGGGGTACTCATGGTATGCTCTGCCGCCTTCGGCGCTCCCTCTATGGCCTTAAACAAGCCCCTCGCGCCTGGTTTGAGCGTTTCGCCTCTGTGGTTACTGCTGCTGGTTTCTCGCCCAGCGACCATGACCTGGCGTTGTTTGTCCACACCTCTCCTCGTGGTCGGACTCTTCTCCTTTTATATGTCGATGACATGATCATCACTGGCGACGACTCTGAGTACATTGCCTTTGTTAAGGCCCGCCTCCGCGAGCAGTTCCTGATGACTGATCTTGGTCAACTTCGCTATTTTTTAGGGATTGAGGTTTCTTCCACCTCTGATGGCTTCTTCATCTCCCAAGAAAAATATATTCGGGATCTCTGATGTAGCCCCACATGTGGACAACACCATGGACACCACGCCAAATGGCCCAATGACACGATCAAGAGTCAAGGCTCTTCATGAAAAGGTGACCTCGCTCCTCTCGGTGTGTGATCTCGACCTCCCTTTGAATGGTTTGCAACTTCATGCCGGTACCTTGTGCATACTCAGGATCCACCCGGATGATGGCCTACAATGGAGTCGAGAAGAGGTCCAAGATGATGGAGAAGGTGACCAAGAGAAGACCCCAAAGGATGGACCACGAGAAGAAGAAGGAGGCGAAGACAGGCAGACCGGCCTCCAGCCCGGCCTAGGCCGGCCCCCAGGCCGGCACCCCTCCAGTGCTGGCCGGCCTCCCAGCCGGCCTAGGCCGGACCCTAGGTCGGCCACCCTGCCGAGACCGCCGGCCTCCCAGCCGGCCACCCACCAGAGGCCACCGGCCTCCTAGCCGGCCTAGGTCGGCCCCCAGGCCGGAGCCCCACCTGCACCAGCCACAGCCTCCTGCTCCTGCCGGCCTCCAGGCCGGCCTAGGCCGGCCCCCAGGCCGACCACCCGACTGCACCCGCCGGCCTCCAGGCCGGCCCAGGCCGGCCCAGGCCGGCCCCCAGGCCGGTTCCCCACCTTCCTGCCATGTTTTGTACTAAGACTATAAATAGCTTTCCCCTTTCCCCATTCTAGGGTTGGACTGAATTTGAGACTTGTGAGCCATGCTCTTCATCCCTCTGTGCTAGGGTTCCTCTTAGAGGATGGATCTTGTTGTTGCTACTCTTTCACTGAGGTGTCTCTAGTAGTACAACCCAATCTTTCACTGTGGTGATTCTATTGCATCGGTGGACCGGCCGGTAAGAGTAATCGGTTTCAACAAGAGTAAGTTTGGCTTTGATTCTTCGATCCAAAGGCTACCTTTTTGAGGGTTTGTTGTTGGGTGGAGTTCTCAGCAGGATTTGCTATTTATCCTTGTGTTTTACCCACGAATCTCCCTCACTACCCCTCCGTGTTCTTCGTGTTCATCCCCTTTTCCACTCAAATCCGTGAAGATCGGGCCTAGCCTTACATCATTTGGTATCAAGAGCAAGGGTTTCCACGGATTTGGATCGTATTTCCACCTTTTATTAGCCATTTTCCCACCAAAATTTTTCTTTCCCATACCAATTTCGAAAATTCAAAAAAAAAATTATAGCCCATATGGATTTCGTTCGATCTTTCGATTTGGTGAGCGATTTGTGGTTTTGATCCACGGATCTCGTGCTTAAGACCTTTCCCCACTTTCCGTTGGTGTTCCGGAGGCCTTTTCCACTCCAAGCCCAAGCGTGCCGCGCAATTCGTCGCCGGCGGTACTACCGTCCGAACGGCCGGTACTACCGCCCGCAATCGGTCCTACCGCCCGTTCGGCCGGTGCTACCGCCGCACGACTATTCACCGACTTCATCTTCGTGTCGCTTCATCGCTACCTCGACGACATCAAAGGTAGAGCTTCCGACACATCCTTTTCCATTTCGCGAAACTTTTTCATAGGAGCTAGCTCTTCATAGTGTGAGCATTGCACTAGTGTGACACCAAGTGACCATATCATCATCATCTTGTGAGCATATAGTTGTAGCGGACTCGGCTCGGGCAAAAGCATAAAGCAAAAGGAGAAATAGAAAAGATTCAAAAAAAAAACCGAGCCGTGATCCTAGTCATCCTTAAGCTCCAATACCCAATAGAGAAACGGGTCCACTTGTGCAAATCGGGTGCTCCTTCCCATACACTTGAGCTAGTTGTCCTTCGAGAGGTGGTGCGGCACGAGCATAGTCTTCGTTAGGTCCAAGTTGCTCTTTTCCATAGTCGCACCATCCACATTTGTCTCCACGTGTGAGTCTCCTTTGTTTCTCGGATTGTGTGGTTAGTATCTTTTGTTTCTTGATCTTTGTGGTTATCCTCCACTTCTTGCAATAGCCTTTTCGTTGGTTTCGTTTCGATTTCTTGCCACTTTACCATACCCAAGCTCCTCATAAGTGTGTGTGTGAGTCGCTTTTGGATCACTAATCAACCAACTCTTACTCTTGTGACACCTTTGTCTCGGAAGGCAAGCCCACTTGTCCAATACTATCAACCAAGGTAAGAGCGGTTATTAGCAACCACATATTCCACATATCACTTGTGTTTGCTTATCATGGCTAGGGAAGAACAAGACGCCACCTTTGGCAAGCAAGAGGAGGCCCTTCGGAGGTACATCGACGACAACTTACGCCGCTATGAGGAGCGCCATCAAGCCGCTCAACGTGAAAACAATGAGCGCTTCGCTCAAATCCAAGATTCCATGAGCAAGCTCCTCGATCGAGATCATAGTCGCTCTTCAAGGTCAAGTTCGCGAAGCTCTCGCCACTCCACCGCAAGAAGCCACGCACGGAGTGAGAATGATCAAGGACATCGTCGTCGCCAAGAGCGCCATCGCCAAGAGATACCTCATCAACAAGCGAACTTGGACCCTCACCAACACCAAGACCAACATCGTCAAGAAGCGCCTCACCCTCAAGCAAACGTAGACCATCAACAACATCAAGATCGTCATCGACAAGAGATACCAATTCCAAATGCTAACTTGGATCCCCAACACCGCCATGAGGATAATCGACATCATCGTCATGACCTACCTCCACATCGAGCCCGTCGAGTGCCATTGGCCGACAATCATGTTGATCTTGAAGACAATGAGAATTATGTTCCACGCCACCATCCAAGGCATCATCACCGAGACCGCCATCGCCACCATGATGATGATGATGGGGATGATCATAAAAACCGTTTCAATCCTCCCAAGCTCGTCATTCCTAAGTTCCATGGCACCAACGACCCAGAGGACTACATTGCATGGGAATCCAAGGTCTCCAAACTATTTCGAGTCTACAAGGTGCCGCAAGACAAACGAGTTGACCTCGCATCCCTCGAGTTTGAAGGCTATGCGCAACTATGGTGGGAACAACTTCAAGCCTCCTTTGAAGACCCAATCGACACATGGAATGACATGAAGAAGGAAATGCACAAGCGCTTTGTGCCACATCATTATGCGCGAGATTTATACAAGAAGCTACAAGAACTTAAGCAAGGTCTCAAGACGGTCAACGAGTACTACAAGGAGATGGAGTCCACTCTCTCCCGCGCACACATTGTAGAGTCCGAGGAACAATCAATGGCACATTTCTTGAACGGCCTCACGTACCCCATCAAGAAGATAGTGGAATTCCAACCTTACGAGAACCTTGTTGAGCTCATTCATCAAGCCATGAAAGCCGAGCGCCAAGTCGCCGACGAGCTCAAGTATGTCAAGGCCAAGTCCTTCTTCGCCACTAGAGCTTCATCATCAACACAACCCATGACTCAAGTCCAAGCTCAAGGCAATATCAAAAATTCTACACCGCAACCCACTACAACCTCCAAGAAGACGACGCCCTCACCCCAAGCCGCCAAGTCATATATCACTTGCTACAAGTGTGGAGGTCAAGGGCACAAGTCATTTGACTGCACCAACAAGAAGGTGATGATCGTCAATGACAATGGAGACTATGAGTCTATAAGTGAAGATAAGTACCACGCATTGAACAAGGTGGCCACGATGCAAAGCTTGGATGACGCCGATGACTACATCTATTGTGATGGTGATCCCAACCCCACTCTAGTTGTCACTCGAGTCTTGACTACAATCAACCAAGGTGATGACGCTCAAAGATGCAACTTGTTCCAAACCAAGGCCGGCATCAACAGCAAATCAATCAAGGTAATCATTGATGGTGGGAGTTGTCACAACTTGGCAAGCAAGGAGCTATGTGAGAAACTCAACTTGACGTACAAGAAGCACCCCAATCCTTACCATGTGCAATGGCTTAGTGACTCCGGCACCGTGAAGATCCAACACACGGTTCAAGTATCCTTCAAGATTGGCTCTTACGAGGACACGGTGGATTGTGATGTGGTACCCATGTCGGTTTGCCACTTACTTCTTGGCCGCCCTTGGCAATTTGACAAGGCCGCTACTCATGATGGGCGCACCAACTACTATAGCTTCAAATGGAAAAATAAGATCCTAGTGCTCCGCCCAATGACTCAAAGCCAAATTATCGCCGACAATGCCAAGACAATTGTAAGAGCGCAAGAAAAACAATCCTCTAGTGAGTTGAGTGGTGAGAGAGCGAACCACATTCACGTGAGTGAGAGCCACAAGCCAAATATGAGTGAGAAAGGGAAAAGAGTGAGTTCCGGCGTAGTCTTGTTAGCCACCAAAAGTGAGATGAGAGAAGTGATAGCAAACCCATCCACTTTCCACTTCGTGCTCTTATGCAAAGGAGATGGCAAAGACACTAACGACTTAACCCAAGTTCCTCCGTCTATGTTGTCTATCTTGCAGGAATTCAAAGATGTCTTTCCGGATGAACTACCTCAAGGACTTCCTCCCCTCCGTGGAATCGAGCATCGCATCGATCTCATTCCCGGCGCCCCTCTACCCAATAGAGCGCCATACCGCACCAACCCCGAGGAGACAAAGGAGATCGAGCGCCAAATTCAAGAACTCCTCGCCAAGGGACATGTTCGTGAAAGCTTGAGTCCGTGCGCCGTTCCGGTCATCCTCGTCCCCAAGCAAGACGACACACTACGAATGTGCATGGATTGCCGTCCCATCAACAATATCACGGTGAGGTATCGACACCCTATCCCACGACTTGATGACATGCTAGATGAGCTTAGTGGTGCCACTATCTTATCCAAAATTGATTTGAAAAGTGGCTATCACCAAATCCATATGTATGAAGGAGATGAATGGAAAACCACATTCAAAACAAAACTTGGTATTTATGAGTGGCTTGTCATGCCCTTTGGTCTTTCCAATGCTCCTTCAACATTTATGCGTCTTATGAATCACGTCTTGCGCGCTTTCATTGGCAAGTTTGTGGTTGTCTACTTTGATGACATCCTTGTTTATAGCAAATCTTTGCATGAACATGTCGACCATGTAAAGCAAGTTTTGTTGGCCCTTCGCAATGCTTCGCTTTTTGCAAACCTCAAGAAATGCACCTTTTGCACTGACAAACTTGTGTTTTTGGGTTATGTGGTTTCTTCCAAAGGGATTGAAATTGACACCTCTAAGATTGAGGCAATCACAAATTGGCCACCGCCAACTAATCTTGCTCAACTTCGTAGCGCCCTAGGTTTGTTTGGGTTTTACCGTCGCTTTGTGAAAGATTTTAGCACAATTGCTTGCCCATTGAATGAGCTTACCAAAAAGAATGTACCTTTCATTTGGGGCAATGCTCAAGAATCGGCTTTCAATGAACTCAAGAAGAGATTGACCGAGGCTCCTTTACTTGCTTTGCCGGATTTCTCCAAAACTTTTGAACTTGAGTGTGACGCTAGTGGCCTTGGCATCGGTGGCGTCCTCATGCAATGTGGCCGTCCCGTTGCCTATTATAGCGAAAAACTTGATGGTGCTCGCCTAAACTACCCAATCTACGACAAGGAACTATATGCCTTAGTCCGTGTTTTGGAAGTGTGGCAACACTACCTTTGGCCCAAAGAGTTTGTTATCCATTCCGATCATGAATCATTGAAATATTTGAAAACCCAAGCCAATTTGAACAAAAGGCATGCCAAATGGGTTGAATTCATCGAGTCTTTTCCCTATGTGGTGAAGTACAAAAAAGGCAAGGACAATATAGTTGCGGATGCTCTTTCCCGCAAGATGATTTTACTCACCCAACTTGAAATCAACGTTTTGGGCCTTGATGACCTTAAAGAACTCTATGCTTCCGATCCTTTCTTTGGTCCTATCTTTACAAAGTGCACAATTGACAAAGGATGCAATGATTTCTACTTGCACAAGGGTTTCTTGTTTAAGGCTAACAAACTATGCATTCCCGAGTCCTCGCTCCGTTTGTTGCTTTTACAGGAATCACATAGTGGGGGCCTCATGGGACACTTTGGACGTGACAAGACACTCGTCATGCTATCTACACACTACTTTTGGCCACGGATGACGCGTGATGTGGAGCGCTTGGTGCGCCGTTGCCCAACTTGCCTCAAAGCTAAGTCCACGTTGAACTCACATGGTCTTTATATGCCTTTACCAATACCACACACACCTTGGTCCGACATTAGCATGGATTTCGTCTTAGGATTACCTCGAACAAAAAATGGCAAAGATTCAATATTTGTTGTTGTCGATCGCTTCTCTAAAATGGCACACTTTATTCCTTGCAATAAGACCAACGATGCTTCACACATTGCAACTTTGTTCTTTAGGGAAATCGTTCGTCTACATGGAGTGCCGAAGACCATTGTTTCGGACCGCGATGTCAAGTTCACAAGCTACTTTTGGAAGGCATTGATGGCAAAGCTAGGAGTCAAGCTCCTCTTCTCCACCGCTTACCACCCACAAACCGACGGCCAAACCGAGGTGGTGAATCGAAGCTTATCAACTCTCCTTCGCGCATTAATCAAGCCAAACCTCCAAGGTTGGAAGGAATGCATACCGCACGCTGAGTTCGCCTACAACCGTGCCTCCCACCGGGCGACCATGCGAAGCCCGTTCGAGGTTGTCTATGGGTTCAACCCCAACACCGCCCTAGACATCCTCCCACTCCCTCTAAACGAGCGCACCGACATGGACGTCGACAAAAGAGCCGACTTCATGAAGACATTACATGAGTCAACTCGAGCAACTCTAGAGGAGTACACCAAGCGCCAAGCTACCAAGATCAACAAGTTGAAGAGGCCCATGATATTCGAAGAAGGAGATCTTGTGTGGCTACACCTCCGCAAGGACCGTTTTCCGGATGAAAGAAAATCGAAGCTTGCTCCTTGCGGTGACGGGCCTTTCAAAGTGCTCAAGCGCATCAACAACAACGCCTACAAGATCGATATCCCAACCTCCAAGTACTTGGTGCATGACACGTTCAACGTCGCCGACCTATCCCCTTTCCACGGAGATGCAAGCGTTCAAGAGGATGACGAGTCGAAGACGACTCTTTCCGAAGGGGGGGAGATGATGTAGCCCCACATGTGGACAACACCATGGACACCACGCCGAATGGCCCAATGACACGATCAAGAGTCAAGGCTCTTCATGAAAAGGTGACCTCGCTCCTCTCGGTGTGTGATCTCGACCTCCCTTTGAATGGTTTGCTACTTCATGCCGGTACCTTGTGCATACTCAGGATCCACCCGGATGATGGCCCACAATGGAGTCGAGAAGAGGTCCAAGATGATGGAGAAGGTGACCAAGAGAAGACCCCAAAGGATGGCCCACGAGAAGAAGGAGGCGAAGACAGGCAGACCGGCCTCCAGCCCGGCCTAGGCCGGCCCCCAGGCCGGCACCCCTCCAGTGCTGGCCGGCCTCCCAGCCGGCCTAGGCCGGACCCCAGGCCGGCCACCCTGCCGAGACCGCCGGCCGCCCAGGCCGGTCTCCAGGCCGGCCACCCACCAGAGGCCACCGGCCTCCCAGCCGGCCTAGGCCGGCCCCCAGGCCGGAGCCCCACCTGCGCCAGCCGCAGCCTCCTGCTCCTGTCGGCCTCCAGGCCGACCACCCGACTGCACCCGCCGGCCTACAGGCCGGCCCAGGCCGGCCCCAGGCCGGTTCCCCACCTTCCTGCCCTGTTTTGTACTAAGACTATAAATAGCTTTCCCCTTTCCCCATTCTAGGGTTGGACTGAATTTGAGACTTGTGAGCCATGCTCCTCATCCCTCTGTGCTAGGGTTCCTCTTAGAGGATGGATCTTGTTGTTGCTACTCTTTCACTGAGGTGACTCTAGTAGTACAACCCAATCTTTCACTGCGGTGATTCTATTGGATCGGTGGACCGGCCGGTAAGAGTAATCGGTTTCAACAAGAGTAAGTTTGGCTTTGATTTTTCGATCCAAAGGCTACCTTTTTGAGGGTTTGTTGTTGGGTGGAGTTCTCAGCAGGATTTGCTATTTATCCTTGTGTTTTACCCACGAATCTCCCTCGCTACCCCTCCATGTTCTTCGTGTTCATCCCCTTTTCCACTCAAATCCGTGAAGATCGGGCCTAGCCCTACATCAATCTCCTTGCTCGTGCAGCGCTTGGTGATGAGCACACCGTTGTGACTCCTATGGATCTCAATGTTCAGCTTCGTATACTGATGGTGATCCCCTCAGTGATCCCACACGCTATCGCCACCTCGTTGGGAGCCTTGTCTATCTAGCTGTCACTCGTTCAGATATATCATATCCTGTCCACATTCTGAGTCAGTTCGTTTCAGCTCCACCTCTATCCACTATAGTCACCTCCTCCGTGTTCTACGATATCTTCGTGGCACGATCTCTCACCGTCTTTTTTCCCCGCTCCAGCTCTCTCCAGCTCCAGGCCTACTCTGATGCTACGTGGGCTAGTGATCCTTCTGATCGCCGCTCGCTATCTGCTTACTGTGTTTTTCTTGGAGGCTCTCTCATTGCCTGGAAGACGAAGAAACAGACTGCAGTTTCCCGCTCGAGTGAGTGCAGAGGCTGAGTTGCGAGCGATGGCCATGTTGACGGCTGAGGTGACATGGTTACGATGGTTACTAGCGGATTTTGGTGTTACTGCTACAGCACCGACTCCTCTATTGTCAGATAGTACAGGTGCTATCAGCATTGCGTGTGACCCGGTGAAGCATGAGCTCACCAAGCACATTGGTGTGGATGCCTCCTTTGTGCGTGCTGCTGTGCAGGCTCATATTCTCGCTCTTCACTATGTGCCCTCAGAGCTACAGTTGGTGGATTTCTTCACAAAGGCACAAACTCGAGCACAACATGGGTTCTTTCTCTCCAAACTCAGTGTTGTTGACCCACCATGAGTTTGAGGGGGGGTGTTAGATGTATATAGTCCATCTTCTGTATATCCTGTATATCCCTATTGTATAAGGGAGGGGTCTAGTGCACTTTACCACACCTGTACATGTATTGGCCTTTGGCCCCCTGTGAATACTAGTTGCTCATTTCTCCAACAGATGAATCCATGGCTCTGATACCATTTCCTATTTTAGAAAGTGATGCCCTTATTTTCGGGCTGCATGGGTTGGGTGTTATATAAGGTAGGAAATGCCCCTACCATGGCTGTTACAGTCTGCTGATGTCCTAGATACTACTAGCATTCAGTTACATATTTGGATTACACGACAAGCAATGAGTTTGACTTAAACCTCCAACCTTTATAGATCAGGTTGGTAGTTTGTCACATACCGACATACGAGATATTCCCTATCTCTAACAAGCTCAACAATATCCATGAAGTATCATCTACATGCCAAATATTTTTAATTCTTTCTGGGAGAAAAATATATTTCTAATTACATTTCCATGCATAATCTTCTTACTATTATTTACTCAACCGACAAAGACTCTCTCACCGCATTTAGTTCCTTTATGATATCCCTTGTGGGCATTCTACTCGTTGGTAATTCTTGACAGCAAGATATTCCAAGTCTAAGTACTGAAACAAGGCAATCAATCTTTATCTTATACGAAGGATAACCAATGGTTTGGAGGTCATTTTCGAGGTCCAAAGACAGCCTGGAGTCGACAACGTCCATAACACTATTCTGTAGAGCCAGGTCAATGTATTCACAAAGGCTCAATCCTTCTCCAAATCTGCTATCAGTAGGCCTCTTGCCAGATATAGTTTCCAAGACAAGAATTCCATAACTGTATATATCTCCATGTGTCGACGCCATGTTTCCAGCACCATACTCTGCAATTGATCATTTGGTAAAAGAAAAGTTAAGACTTTTAGGATGCAAAAAATATTCTAAATCTGGGACGAAACCAAAGATATACCACAATGAGCTAATGATTTTTACAGACAGCACATAACTTTATTTTGCGATACGCTTTATTCACTCAAAAAGTAGTGAGCAACGGAGAAGCTATGCAAAACAAACAAAAGAAGGTAAGTGCACATTTTAGGCTTACCTGGGGCAGCATAGCCGATTGTTCCTCTAAGACCAGCTGAGCTCATGGAATGCTGGCACAACGTGTTTTCATTGACAAGAATCTTTGCAAGTCCCAAGTCTCCAACATGAGCGACCATATCAGCATCCAAGAGCACGTTACTTGGCTTCAGATCGCAATGTACAACAGGTGCAGGGCCATGCCAATGAAGATAATCCAAGGCATAAGCCACATCGAGTAGTATGGTCACTCTTTGAAGGAGATCTAAGTACCTATGCTCTGATTGTTCATTTGCGTCGTGATGCAGCCAAACTTCTAAACTGCCATTTGGCATGAAGTCAAACACAATAGCCTTGAAGTCATTCCCTTTGTGATCGATGCTCGAGCAAGCTGTAATTATCTTCACAAGGTTACGGTGCCGGACATGCCGTAGTGCTTCACATTCGGCAATGAAACTCCTAAGTGCCCCAGGAGTGTGAACTTTCAACACTTTCACAGCAACGAGGTATGTACTTTCTTCAGCATGACCATTTAAGTCTCCTTTATACACTGACCCAAATGATCCAGAACCTAATAAATTTGTTGGAGAGAAACCATCTGTTGCTTTTACCAATTGCAGATAAGAGATCATTGGGTGTCCTTGTATGGATGTTGTCGGAGGGATCTTTTGTTTCCTTTTCTTGTGCACAGTGCAGAGCTTGTATAGCAATGCAAGTACGACAATTGTTGTCACGAGAGAAAGAGCTATAGGAATTATAGCAAATCTTCGCCTTTTCTTTGGCATGCCCAACGAACATGGAGGCAAACGTAGACCAGGTATGCCGCCGCAGAGTCTGCCATTGCTTTCAATTGAAATTGCCGAAGAATTTGCAAAAACACCATAGGTTGGTACTTCACCGGTAAAGCTATTGAATGAAAGGTTAAGATAATGGAGCATGCTGAAGTTCCCTAAGAAGCTAGGTATCTGACCTGATAGATTATTGTTTGAGAAGTCAAGTTTTTGAAGGCCTTTCATTTGACCAAGGAGTGATGGGATAATACCATTTAATAAATTGTTTTGGATAAAGATATTCTGAAGAATCTGGCACTCACCCAAACCAAGAGGGATTTCACCTGATAACATATTTGACTCAGCATGGAATTCCACAAGATTTTTCAGATGTCGAATATCTTGTGGTATTGGTCCCTCCAAGTTGTTGTATGACAGATCCAAAATTTGAGAAAGAGTGGAAATGTTGAATACTTCACTGGGAATTTGGCCTGTCAAGTTATTGCTGGCAAGGTTCAGTGTCAACAACTTGGTAAGGTTTCCTACCGTGCTTGGTATGTTACCACTAAAAGCATTTGCATTAAGTTCCAAACTGATTAGTTCTGTAAGATTTCCGATCGTCAATGGGATTGACCCGCTAATTTTGTTATTTTGTGCAGAAAAAACCTGAAGATTCTTGAGCCTCCCTAAGCTCAAGGGAAGAGTACCTGTGAAAGAGTTATTATCTAGTACAAGATATCCTAAGTTAGCGAGATTGCCAATATCTTTTGGTATGTCTCCTGAAATTGTGTTGTATTGAAGGCCTAAACGTTTGAGTGAAGTGGAAAGGTTGGAAACTGAAGAAGGAAGAACCCCCCCGAACCTGGAGGAACCTAGTTCCAACATTTGTAAGTGGGAGCAATTTGTTAGAGCAGTTATGAACTCCCAATCACTGGGTTCTTTAGCTTCAAGCCAAGTGCTTGTGAGCTCCAGCGTTTTGAGATTTTCTAACCTTCCAAGCTCGGGAGGAACATCGCCGCTGAAGAAGTTGGGGCCAAACTGAAGCCGTCTCAGATCCGAGGCATTAGCTATTGAGGCTGGTAGACGGCCATGAAAGAGATTATTGTCCATCTCTATGTACTTGAGACTGGAAAGTGTGTTGAATGCGTCTCGGGGCAATGCGCCACTTAGCATATTATGCTCGACACTAAGATCCAAGAGATAGGAAAGGTTCCAAATCGATTTTGGGATCACTCCGGTTAAGTTGTTGTAGCCTAAACCGAGCCATGTTAAGCTGGACAACATGCCCAAAGATGAAGGAATAGCTCCGGTTAGCATGTTGCCCACGAGATCAAGATGCATGAGAGAGAGATTGCCTAGAGAGGAAGGTATCTCCCCAGATAACCTATTGTTCTGCAAGAACAAGTACTGGAGCAATGACAAGTCTGCGAAAGAAGGAGGGATATCTCCAGACAGTCCATTTTCTCCAAGGTCTAAGATGTTAAGATTCTTCAAGGCAACGATCTCAGGTGGGATCTCACCTTGGAGCTGGTTCTTGCCGAGGTCAAGCATCCAGAGATCAGGGCATCCTCCCAAAGAGCCGGGAATGGTTCCTTGGAGAAAATTTGTGTTCAAAATGAGCAGTTGAAGTCTGCCGAGACGGCCAAGTTCTGGAGGTACCTGCCCGATCAGCTGGTTGTGGCCAAGGTCAAGCTCCCTGAGAAAGGAGAGATTACCCAAGAATGGTGAGATGCTCCCCGACAAGTTGAAGGAGGCCATGTGCAACGAGACGACCCTGTCAGTGTGCCGACGGCCACATGAAACTCCTGGCCAGCGGCAGTAGTGGCTTGACGTGTTCCATGAATCCAGCAAGCCGGCTGGGCCTGAGGACAGCACGGACTTGAAGGAGAGGAGCGTGAGCTCGTCTGCCGTGGCGTTGCTGCTCCCTGGAGAGGGAGGCGACCGGGCATGGGAGCAGAGGCACAGCAACGATCCCAGGCAAGAGAATGCTAATACTCTGGCCATGAGAAACAGTTGGCAACCTTTTTTCAGAAGGAACGACGTGTGTTACTTGGATTGGGCATGCAAAAAATTCAGTTGCTTTAGCCAGGTTCGAAGGGATGGTAGAAGTAGAGGCAGAACCGCAGAAGCCGAAGGCCAAGAGGCCATGCCACACTTGACTTCGTATCTATTGACTTGACCCCCAATAAATTGGACATGCTCACATGCATGATTTTTTTTGTAGACAACGATGATACAACTAAATATTCATTTTTTATTGAGCTATTAGCAATTTATTGTGGCGAGAGGCTTCTTACACCAGCTAAAGAAGTTACACGTTTCACAAATGATCGAATTATGTTTTGTAAACATGCTAATTACTTACATATTTTCTTGGAAGGCAATAGAGGGTGCATGATTAAAATATTTTTTTTTCTATTTACAAGGCTCGGCAAAATAATTAGAGTAAATTTCACTTTTTATCAAAATATTTGTGATTTTGCGTCACTACCCAATAAATTTGTATGCCACATTTTTACGTCGTTTTGCGTGTCATAATTTACCCCATTTAACCATTTTGCTCAGTTTCTTATAGCACGGGCCCACTGGCAAGCCAATGTGGATATTGAATCAGTTGACAACTCGCAGGTGTATTTTATTTTGCTGTTTTCCTCACAAAATCACCCTACCTAGTAACCGCTACCCATAGTCAAAGAAAAGCCCACCTATCAGTTGAAACCTAGTCGCCCGCTATTGTCGCCGCCTTCTGAGCCAAGTCCCTAAGTTCCATGTGTGTAGATGGCTGGGGAATCGAGAGATTGTTGAAAAAATCGGACACACCGATTACCTCTTAATGGAGATTAGCATATGAATAACATGATCTAAAAAATACATAGGGGAATCAATTTATAATATGTTAGCATCACTTGTGTACTAACTCACTGATATATCATTGCTTGTGTCGGAAGGAACATAGAGATTCTCGGAACGGCAATAGAAAATGATCGTTTTACATGGAAAACTCTTGATCTGAGGAAAGTTCACATGCCAAACCTAGTCAAATCTTTTTCCAATACTATCAAATTTGGGATACAACATGCTCTTCTCTAGAGAGAATTAGAATAACTCTACATGAAGATATCATAAATTTTGGATGTCAATAACAAGATATCGGACACAAGATGTAGCTAGGAATTGGAAAAGATGGTGGAACCACAACTTGAAGGAAACAAGGTATTCCTATGTCTTATTATATAAGAAGTTTCAGTAAGTTAAATTAGTAAACTAAAACATCTTATATATTAGTAAGTCTTATATATTAGTATGGAGGGAGTAGTACATATGGGCTTCACAACCTTCTGAGGAATACCCGGTGTTTGATCTTAATCTTTTCTTTCAACTCTTCCTATTCCCTTTTCTGTTGGTTTTTCTTCTTCTCCAATATAAACTAATCTTAGATTTCGTCATTTAACACCCCCCCCCCCCCCCCTCGCTCATGTGTAAAGTATAAAATAACACCGATTCATAACCCTAATGGATGGTAGGTCTTGCATCAGTTTAGGCCACCTCAAAAGTGATGTTGGAAATGATCATCTCCTCACAACCCACGTGAGGAGGACCCAATAGAGATATCCAACCGAAGCGGTGTGAGCGATGCATCTAAGTCTAACAAGTGGAGTTTGGTTAGCGAGTGCGGGCGGGAGCTTACTGGATAGAGTATTTGGGTAGAGAAGGAAAACATGAAAATAAGATACGCCTCCGAGGTAGCTACTGATTCAGCCTCCAAGGCGGCTTGGCTATGAGCCTAATCGGTGAAAAAACAGGGAAATGTTTAAATGAGTTAAATATTGATACAACCTGAAATAAGGGGTAATTAAAAGGTGGTACACAAAAATAAATGGGCTAACTAATGTCGAGGTGAAAAGTGAAATTTACTCAATGAATATGTAGATTAAATATCTTCGTTTGTAGAACCATGAGAAGGTTAAGGTCATGGTTACTGCTATGGATGATCTTTTTTCATCTGGTTTCCGCTATATTGTTCTCTAGAGCAGAGTAGGCTTCTAACTGCCACATGAATTTCAGAGAAGTGCCAAAACGTCATGGACCCTAAACCAGTCAAGAACACAGAGGACAACAAAAGGAAAGCTAAGCGACAGATGGGAAATTTCTTTGCACAATACACATTAACTACGAGTTTGGACAGACGTCCTGCCCCGCATCACATATGCTTCCTCCACCGTGTTGGGCACTCACGCGCCAGTACGCATTGCAGATTATCGCCACTCGCGTCTAAATCGCCAAGTCGTCGGTCGTGCACCCTTCTCCGGGCTTAGCATTATAGCAGCTTGATGTGAAGGTCCGTCCTTTGGGTGTACCGTTTCTCTACAGTTGTCACAGTCAGTTGTATGTTTCCCGACTGACAAAACGTCAAAACCATTTTGTTTTCTAAGGACTAGTAATAGTGCTTGAGCGCTGCTATGGAATTCCAAAACAAATTGCTTGCGCGTTGAGAGTTGAGACCTTGTTTTGTGGCCAGGAGGCCAAGGGGACGTGGGGTATTGTACTCTTGGTTTTCACCACGGTTTTTAACCAGGTAATTATCTTCTTGAAAACGACTAGTCTTTGCCCCATTCAGAAAAAAATGCATAAAGTCACAAAAAAAAAGTGTATATTCATACAATCATCCTCGCGATCGACGGCCCGTCGCTTTCACTGAAAAATATTTCATCTTTATAAAACACACAAGCGTCAACTTTAGGGTTTGATTCCTGATGGTACAACCCTGCTGCATCGTGATGCTCGGGCTCGGTCGACGCGGGCTGGGGAAGAAGGTGCTGGTCCATCTGGACATGCATGAAGATTTCACCCCGAGCGCGGATGGGCAGGTGCCTCGTCGGCCTCACTACTCCCATCGTTTTGATTGGAAGCTGGGGGTCGTCGATGGGGATCGGGAGGTGCCGGACAGAGCCAAGACACCGGCAAGGAGGGCTGATGATCATGAAGAACATCGCCGCAGAGAGGACCGTGACCATGGAAGGAGGCGTGACGATGATGATGATGATGAGCGCCGAGGCAGGAAAGGAGAGAGATCCTGGGCACAACGCATGTTCCGCAGCCGCTCAAGGGCTACGGAGCGAAGGGGCGACGACCGTTCCGATGGACGTCGCGATGATAGAGACAGGCGAGGCTACAGAGATGAAAGAGGTGGAGGCCGTGACTCTCGCGGAGATGGCCGCCGCCGTGCTGCCTCTGCGGCGGCAACGTTCAGGACCCCGGATCTGTCCAGAGTTCAAGTGCTTCGGGGAGGCGCGGTCATCCCTGCTTCTGGCCGGCGGAGGCGGGAGGCCTCACCGGAAAGCTCAAGACGACCCCGCAATGAGCCAGCTGCTGGAGACAGGGCGGGGCGCGGGCGGTCGCCGCCTACCTCTCCCGGCGCCCTGGCACGCTTCCGAGCGGAAGCTGTTTTCATCCCGCGCGCGGCCGCCCGTGGCGTCGCTCGTTTTGCGCCGCCATGCTTTAGAGCCAAGGTGATCCCTGATATTGATGGAGTTGAGACGTCGTTCCTTCCTCCGCCGCCGCCACTGCCCAGCGATGGGCCCATGCCAGTGCGCTTCTGCTCCCCCACGCCGCTGCATCGTGCTCCTGCCGGCTCTGCACCTTCATCACCTCTGCCCCACACCCTGCTGCATCGTGATGCTCGGGCTCCCTCGCCACCAACGCTCTGCTCTCCCTCTCTTCTGCGCCGTGCTCCTGATGCTCGGGCTCCCTCGCCTCCGCCGCTTCGCTCTCCCAGGCTGCTGCGTCGCTCTCCTTCGCCACCAGTACTGTTGCAGGAGGCGTCTGGTGACCCAGCCTTGCCTGTCTTGCGCACGCCTTCGCCGCGCCGGGCGCTGGAAGAGCCGCAGGCCGTTCCAGACGCTGAGGAGGTGATGACGCCAGTCTTCGTGCCGACCAGGGAAGCTGATGAGGAGCGGAGGAGGGTAGACTCTGCCAATCTCACCCCTCTCTTCGCCCCGCTGATCCCGCCGCTGCTGCAAGCGCCGGGGTCGACGCCGCCTAGACCCCCGAAGACAAGAAGGAAGACTCTGGCCGGGGTCACTGGGTTTGCAGGGTTCCCGGTCCAGAGGTCAAGCCCAAGGCTGAAGGCCAAGCAGAAGAACATTCCGATCGCGAAGCTTGCAGAGAGGGTACTATGTCAAAGGTTGGGGATTGTCAAAGATGGAGAACCAGTGACTGAGGCAGCAATTGCCAAGTTTGTTCAGATGTTTCAGGGCACACTGCCAGACATCGCCATTGCTGCTCTGAGAGCCCTATTCCGCATGGACTGCGACTTGGCCACGGCGGTGGAGGACGCTCTGGTGGCGCACGGTGGTGCTGGGGCTGTGGACCAGGCGGGCGACCTCGCGACGACGGAAGACCAGGCTTGATTAGCCTCCTGCTCTAGATGATTCCTGATGTAGTCTTGTCCCTAATGTTAGAAAAACTGCAGTTAGATGATAACCAGCGTAATGTGCTGGTCCATTGCCTGTTTGTAGCTGTGTGCAGCTATTTGGTTCAGCCCTGGCAAGGCCCTGATGATGTATGCCTGTTTGAAGTCGCTGATGACTTCTACCACTGTGCCCTGGCAAGGCTTTTGCTGCTACTGTTCCCTTCAGATGTATGCAAGTGTCCAATATGTTAGAAATTGATCTGAGCATTGCGAACTGGAACACGAGAGGATTAAATGGCTCTGATCGCCAGGATGTGGTGAATGAGCTTGTAACCTCCACGCCATGTCACATCCTATGCTTGCAAGAAACCAAGCTACAGCTTGTTGATCCCTACACTGCTGCGTACCTAGGTGGTCAAAGATTACGTAAATATGCACAACGCCCTGCCATTGGCACCAGGGGCGGAATTCTCCTGCTTTGGGACGAAAACAAAGTAAACATCACCGATGTAACCACTCAAGCTTTCTTGCTGTCCGCCAAGGTGGAGGTTATTGGCACGGACATCGCCTTCAAGCTAACCACGGTGTACGGCCCTACGCGTAGCAATCTTAAGGATGCCTTCTTCACCGAATTGCTCAATGAGAAACCGCCGGGGGGCACCAAATGGTTGGTCACGGGCGACTTTAATCAAATCTATAAAGCTAGCGACAAAAACCGTGGCAATGTGAACCGTAGTAGGATCCGCCGCTTCCGAACGGCCCTCAACAATTGTGATCTTAAAGAAATTCATCTCCAAAACCGTCGGTTTACGTGGAGCAACGAACAACAAGAGCCTACAATGAGCAAGCTTGACGCATTTTTTTTGCAATGAGGATTGGGATTTCGCCTTCCCCAATCATATTCTCCATGCTCTATCTTCGTCGCTTTCCGATCATTGCCCTCTTCTCCTCGCTAGCGAAAGAGGCCCAAAAAAGCCAAGGACCTTCCGGTTTGAGAACTTTTGGACCAAGATGCCCGGATTTATGGATGTCGTCAATGAGGCTTGGAACGGGAATTTCCCTCATGTTGAGCCATGTCAACTCCTTTTCCACAAGCTCAAGACAACCGGCCAAAAGCTTAGAAAATGGAGCAAATCTATTGTCTCAAAAGCCAAAGTGGAGCTTCATATGGCTCTTGAGATCATCCTCCGGCTTGATATTGCGCAAGAATCTAGAGCCCTTAGCTTCGAGGAAAGAGAGCTTAGAACAAGACTAAAAAGAAGAATCATTGGGTTGGCGGTTCTTGATAGAACAAGGAAAAGACAAACCTCAAGGGTGCGGAATTTAAAAGAAGGAGATGCCAATACAAAATACTTTCACCTCCGAATAAATGCAAGGAGAAGAAAAAACTATATCCATCGAATTAAGCACAACAATGGATGGGTCACCGGGCATGACCAAAAGAAGGACATCATCCATGATCACTTCAAAAATATTATCAAAAAGGGGCTGCCACGCACCACCGACTTCAATTGGGAGTCCATCCCTCTCCCCCAATGCGACCTAAGTGGGTTAGATGCGGCCTTCACGGAGGAGGAAGTTAAAGATGCGATCAACAAAACCGCAAGTGACAAAGCACCGGGCCCGGATGGTTTTACCGGAGCCTTCTTTAAGTCTTGTTGGAACATTATCAAGATGGACATCATGGCCGTTATCAATCAGTTTGGTGCCCTTCACACCAACAACCTTCATTGGCTAAATTCCGCAAATATCGCCCTCATACCCAAAAAAGATGGGGCCGAGGAGGTGACCGATTTTAGGCCCATTAGTCTCATCCATGCAATCGCCAAGCTTATCACCAAAATGATGGCAACGAGACTTGCTCCGCACATGAACAAGCTTGTCTCCAACGCCCAAAGCGCCTTCATAAAGACAAGAAGCATCCACGACAACTTCTTATATGTGAGGAACTTGGCAAGGCGTCTCCATAAATCGCGAACGCCCACACTCCTCTTTAAGCTTGACATCAAAAAAGCTTTTGACTCGGTTCGTTGG
Organism: Puccinellia tenuiflora; assembly: GCA_012064385.1. Lineage (NCBI taxonomy): Eukaryota > Viridiplantae > Streptophyta > Magnoliopsida > Poales > Poaceae > Puccinellia > Puccinellia tenuiflora. The sequence continues at coordinate 130,319 of QRDG01001762.1, read as the reverse complement.
GATTATTTAATGGACTTGTTGCAGCACTTGGGCTTCCCTCCAAGATTTAGAGATTGGGTCTCGGCAATTTTAGCTTCGTCCACTTCTAGGGTGCTCCTCAATGGCATCGCCGGGGATCCCATCAAGCATGGGAGGGGCCTACGGCAAGGCGACCCTCTATCACCGCTTCTCTTTGTGTTGGCTATTGATCCGTTGCACCACATTCTTTGCAAGGCCACCGCTCAAGGACGGATCCATAAGGTTCGGGGTAGAGTTCCAACGGTTCGAACCTCCCTATACGCGGATGATGCGGCTATATTCATGAAGCCTAAGAAGGAGGACATCAATTTTTTGGCCACCACTCTTGCTCAATTCGGATGTGTTACCGGTCTTGTCACCAATTGCACTAAAAGCCAAGTTGCACCAATTCGGTGTGAAGGCATTGACCTTGAGGATGTCCTCCAGGCGTTCCCGGCCTCCCAAACGAGCTTCCCCATGAAATACCTCGGACTCCCTTTGTCGGTGAAAAGATTAAAGAGAAGCCACTTCCAACACTTGGAAGATAGAGTGGCCGGAAAACTTGTCCCTTGGATTGGAAGGCATGCCAATATGGCGGGAAGGTTGGTGCTTGTCAAGGCGGTGCTTACTAGCATTGTCATCTATTACATCACCGTGCTTGCCGTTCCGGTTGAGGTCCTTTTGAAGATTGATAGCATTAGACGTGCTTTTCTTTGGGCGGCAAGTGATAAGGTTACGGGAGGAAAATGCAAAGTTAATTGGACAACGGTGTGCAAGCCTAAAGAGTACGGCGGTTTGGGGATCCTAAATCTCACTAAGTTTGCCGCGGCTTTGCGGTTGAGATGGCTTTGGGCGCAATGGGGCGAAGATCCAAAACCGTGGACGATGCTTGGCACCCCTTGTACCCAAGATGATCATGATCTCTTTGCGGCGGCCACGATGGTGACCATTGGAAATGGGGAGAAAGCGTGCTTTTGGAATTCGGCTTGGCTACATGGAAGAAGGCCAAAGGATATTGCTCCTCTAATATACGGCCTATCAAGGAAGAAAAAAGATTCGGTGCGCCAAGCTTTGGATAATAATGCATGGGTCTCGCAAATCAACACTAATGATGGGCTCTCCGTGGACCATATCACTCAATTCGTCAACCTTTGGGAAATGGTCAATGGAGTTCAACTTCGCCACGAGGTCACGGATACGATCACTTGGAAGCTCACAAACAATGGATGCTATTCATCCAAGTCGGCTTACATGATGCAATTCTTGGGTCATACCACATCGATGATGCCCACCTTGGTGTGGAAACCGTGGGCACCTCCAAAATGCAAGATTTTCTCTTGGTTGATCCTTCAAAACAGGGTTTGGACGGCGGATAGGTTAGAGAGGAGAGGGTGGCAAAATTGTGGCCTCTGTAAGCTTTGCAACCAAGTGCAAGAGACGGCCGCTCATCTTCTTTACAAATGCCGGTTCACCACGCGTGTTTGGGCTGGTGTGAAGGATTGGTTGGGGCTAAATAACGTTTGCCCAAATGCGTGGCAATCCATCACCACCGTTAATGATTGGTGGACCGAGGTGATCAACAAGAAATCTCCTTCTAGGAAGGCCATCATGTCGCTAGCCATGCTCATCTCTTGGGAGATTTGGAATGAGAGGAACGCAAGGGTGTTCCGGAACCACGCAAAGACCAACAACATGATTGTCGAGAAGATAAAAAATGAGGTCACTATGTGGGGATTAGCCGGAGCAAAAGCTTTGAGTAATGTAATGCCGCGAGAGTAGACTTTTTATTTGGCTCCGGCCTTGGGCCGTGGCATGGTTTGTAAAACTCTTTAAAAACTTCTCCTTAATTAATGAAATGGCAAGTCTTTTGCCTAGTTTCAACATCACGAAAGCAAAGCTAACGGGTGTGATGGGAGCTACAAAAATAACGTACTCTCATGTTCTCTACTGACTACTAACTAACATACTACTGACCAATTACGAAATACAGTGCCAGATATCCATGTTTTTAAATTTAATCCATGAACGATGGTTTGGATATATGAGACAAGTTGAGCAAATCCGGAGACGAGGTGAAATTCACACGAGAAATTACATTTTTTGGTGGATTCGTGAGGGAATTGGGGGTAGGGTGACACATTCTTCGTGCCGGGGGGGAGGGGGGGGGGGAGGGGGGGTGAAAGAACAAACTATGCTGAGATGTCTCCTAGAGGGGGGAGGTGAATAGTCGATTAAAACTTTTCCGGTTTAAGGCTTGAGAATTACGGAATAAAACTATGTGGTTAAACTAACAAGCCAACAACCTAATAAAACTAGGATCACCTATGTGCACCAACAACTTATGCTAAGCAAGGCAAGCAACAAGGTGATAACAAGATATAGAACTTCAAGTACGAAGGCTATCACAATGTAAATTGCATAAGTAAAGAGCTCGGGTATAGAAATAATCGAGTCACGCGGAGACGAGGATGTATTCCCGAGTTCCTCCTTGTTAAGGGAGTACGTCTCGTTGTAGGGGTGTGAGCTCGTCACAAGATGCCTACTCAAGATGCCACAAAGGCCTCACCCTATTCTCCGATAAACCGCACCCAAGGGTTTGGTTCACCTTCCACTATCGGAATCCTTAAACGCGGAATCCGGAGCCTTTACAATGTTCTTGGGGCACATACCCACAACTCAATTGGGGGCTCCCAAATCTAGCCCGAAGCTTCACAACTCGAAGTCTTCGCGGCACCTCCAACCGTCTAGGGTACAAAATGCACCCAAGAGACACAACCTCTCGGGAACACTATGCACCCAAGAGTAACAAGCTTCTCAACTTCGATCCCACGAATCTTCGTGGAGAGCACAACCCGATGCAACTAATGCAAAAGGCAAGAACACACCAAGTGGTCAAATCCTTCTCTCTAAAATCCAACCAAAGCAACTAATGCTATGGAGGGATTTAGGAGGAAGAACAAAGAGGATGAACACAAAGCAACCCCAAAATCTAGATCCAACGAGTTCTCCTCACTTATAGGAGATTTGATTTGGTGGAAGAACGGAGCTAGATCTCCTCTCTCTTTTCCTCTAATTTGAGGCAAGAATCATGGAGGGAAACGGAGGAATCGAACTCTCAAAATGTTTAGCAATGCAGGAGAGAGAGCAAGAAAAAAGTCTCGTGGAAAAATTGGAGAAGAAGCCCTTTTTATAGGTGGTCACAAAATGTGGCCGTTGGAGAAGAAAACGTGTGCAGCAGGAAGCCCGGCCTGGGGGCCGGCCTAGGCTGGCCAGGGGGTTGGCCACCCAGCAGAGCCCTGGCTGCCAGGGCTGCCCAGCCGGCCTGGAGCCGGCCTAGGCTGGCCTGGAGGCCGGGCACCCAACTGCGATACGAAAACTTCAATATATTTTTCATCCGGACTCCGATTTCGATGATCTTGGGCTCGTTGAAATCGCAACGAAGAGCCCTTCAAGATTATGTAGAGAAACATCATAGTCCATCATGTGAGGATAAAACCAAATGTAGAAAGGTAAACCTTCTCATTTGCAAACCGGAAATGCAATATCTTTTGCAAATGAAGTCCGAAATAAGTAAAACCAATTTTGATGGAAAGAGGGTGACAAATGCAATCCTTGGAAATGATTAAAACAAGTAAAGGAGATTTTGCAAATAAATGGAAGAGAGAAACCTTCCGCACGGATGAATCGGCAAAATCTCCAATACCAAAACCGCAATAGAAGACACATATGAAAACCGTTTTCGGTGACCTTGGCCTTGTCATGACAAGCACGACAAGCACCAAGACCACACCACGAACAAGATACTCGGTCGAGAGCCCCTCTTGATAGTACGGCTATCTATCCTATAACCCGGTCTCTCAACTAACATCATGAGACCGGTAAAATAGAAACCCTATCAAGATCATACCTTTGCCTTGCGCATTAATCCACTTGAGGTCGATAAAGACGATCTTCATCTCCTCAAGACGCACCACCTTTTCTTGATTGCGCTTCGCTTGGTGAAGATTTACATGTTGCTCCCCCATACACCAATATGGGAGAGGCACCTCTTCAGCATATCTTCACTTGGACTTGAGTGTTGATCAACCCACACTTAGCCTTGATCAACAAATACACTTCTTCCCTTAGCCTTGACTCCAACAAATGGAGATCAAGCAAAGCAAATGGACACACCTACAAGTAGCTCAATACAAACATTAGTCCATAGAGATTGTCATTAATTACCAAAACCACACATGGGGGCAACCATGCACTTTCAATCTCCCCCATTTTGGTAATTGATGACAATCCCTTTTTAAGAGGGTTTATATAAAGAATAAAGCAACCTTGCAAGACAAACAAGCAAGGATGCAAGCGCATTAAGGGCAAATGCAACAAAAGCATAAAACCCAAATTCCCTTAAACCCTCTAAACTTCTCCCCCATTGGTATCGATTGCCGAAATGGGAAGAAAAATTTAGAAGGCCAATATAATATGAGTTCCTCAAAAAGGCGTGCATTTCTCAAGATGTGAGTGGAATCAAATGCACATATCCATTGACGAATAATTAGAGGAAATCAAACTATATTGAGGATCCAACGATTGCAAAAAGATGAAATCATTCTAAACATCTCCACAAAGAAGAAAAGCAATCGAGAAGATCCAAACCGAAAGTTCTAAATAATGGAGATGCTCCCCAATGTTCATGCACTATTGAGGAGTGCACAAATATGGAATCCTCACTCCCCCAAACTCATCTAGAACACGCAACAAGTGCAAGTGTGCATAAAGCAAAAGCAAATCATAGCACTTGCACCAAAGATATGGTTGATCCATAAGGAGATACTAATTTTCAAGGATTCAACATAAGATAGGACCAACCGAGATAAAAAGAAGATCTTTAAAGGAGTATGTTCACAAGCTTAGGGATACCAATTGGAAACTAAAACCAATTGAAAATGCCAAAAGCTAGTGAGAGCATTTAGCCAATAAAAATCAACATACTCACCATAGTAAGCATGAGGTAAAAGATCCTCAACAAATACATGAGTGTGCAAAGATGCAAATAAAATTAAGATAGGCACTCATGAAACAAATTTGGAGCCACCAAAGAATTATAGATAAAAATCAAGGTAGCTCAAAAGAAACAGGATACCAACTAAAAGGTAACCTCTCTCATATGTATAGGTTTCTAAGTAGACAAATCATTGATGATTTACATCCACAAAGAAACTTGCACATATGAAATGGTCGATGAAGAGGAGACCACGGTATACAAAAGGGAAGTCATGAATATACAAAAGAGATTATTGCTTAAAGGCATAGCACATAGCTCAAATTTATCTCATTGTATATAAATGAACTTCAAAAATATCAAAGACATCACACATATCACTAAGGGAACAAGAGATAGTGAAGATGCTTTGAGATAGGCAACAAGTATCACAAAGAAATAATACCAATTGAAGAAGAGGTTTTTGCAAATTCATCACAAATGACACAAAGATATACCAAGTGAAGGAAATAAGCCAAACCATAACAATTGCACATAAAAGCTTTCATGCCAAGAAGCAACCTACACAAGGTTGAGACTAGAAAAGTATGCATGGGATAGATACATGTTACCGATATGACATTGGTGATCAAGAAGATGAGACTTTGGCAATCATCATAGCTTGACTCTTATAATCACATGGTGAGAACACCTTCCTTATGGATGAGACAAGCCTCCAATGCATATCCATTGTACCTATAACAAAATTCAAGCACAAAATGGTTCCCAAACTCATTGGGTCCCATAGTAGTTAGATAAACTACAATACATAGGAAACACTCCACATACATATGTGCATATAGATATGAAATTGAATTTCATGCACATGTTAGCCGATTTAGGATTTGGTGGAGTATCCCCTATATATTGGAACTAGAAAGACAAACATGCCATAGAAAATATATACTAGTGAAAATACATGCAAAGTCTTTCAAGAACCAAGCGAGATACAATTTGGACGAAAACACCAAGTAAACCAAGAAGAGAACACACCAACGTGTGACACAAAAAGGTTGTCCAAATTATATCAAAATCCAAATCAACACATGATTGAGGAAAAAATCAACATATGATTGATTCCAAAACACATCAACACATGAAGTGAGATATCAATAGGAATCAAATCAAACAACACATGAGAGATAAGACACCAATTGAAAAAACGATACCAACTAGGAGAAAAGATACCAAGAAGAGGATAATACTTGACCGGAATCAAGTAAAGTAAAATAAAGCAAAAAGGTATCAAAACTCTCACAATAAATATCAATTGAAACAAATATCTATGGAGGAGATATTAAATTCCAACTAACACCAATTGAAGGTACCTAGGCAAGGCCAATGAGCATATAAGATAAAAGAAAGATACATGCTCAAAGGATTTTCTCATTCAAGGAGATAAAACACAAAACGAGGAATGAGAAAGCAAACGCCCAAGAGAGAGCAAGGTTACACCAAATAAACCAAACACCCTCTACACTTTTCATGATGGCACAAAGCATCAAAAGGAAAAGATTTGTCTTCCATAAACACATAAGATAGAAATTAAATGCCAATTGAATGGATCAAATATTGATAGATAGGATAGTGTTCTAAATAAAATGGAATGCTCCCCCAAGATTCATGCATTATCTTTGATATTTGCATTTGAATACAAAATGTATGCACAAGGGATCATTACTCTCCATATTTTATTTCCAACACTAAACACAACCATTGAAAAATTAGGATCCATGCAAGAGACAAGGAAGATAAAGGGAGTAAAAACAAAGGCACTTGGCAATAAATAAGGCAATTTCAACGCAAGAGCCAATATGAGGATGAACAAAAATATTCTACCACAAGTGTGTACATCAATTGCCCAAGGACAATGAGTAAAAGGAAATATTTTCCCGGTGAATAGAGATATACAAGTTCATCGTCACACGATAAAACATATGGCAAGAGATAAGAATTAAAACACCATATTTTAATAAAGTTTATTGGTAGCTTCAACTATTCAAACCAACCGGCAAGGCCATGGTTAGAATAATATGGAACAAATGGTTTCTCAAATAATATATGGAAATGCATATTAGAGAAAAACCACACCAAGCAAACTCACACAAACACGAGCCAAAGGATAACCAAAAGGAAAATTGGAACTTGTTCGAGCAAACATGCCACATAGGAAAGAGATAATTTATAATATCAAATCTAAGTGGCAAACCTCAAATATTCACATTTTATGGATTTGTAATATGCACATAGCTTATTACTCCCCCATAATGTGATAATTCATTTATTTTTAAACAAGACACAAAAAAGACCAACTAGAGAAATTAATGGACATTGTAGAATTTGAATTTCTCATGAATATGACATACCACATAGTAACTAGATAATATTGAAATATCAATACTAGGTGGTGTGCCTCATGTACACACAACTTTAGGTTTGTTAAGTGCACAAAGCATATCACTCCCCCAAAATGGGATAGTCTATTAATATCTCAAAAGAGCCAAATGAAATCCACACAAGATCCAATAAGGCTCAACACACAAGTTACACATACATGATACACAACTATCATACACAACCTTGAATAACAAGACAAGTAGGAAAGTAGCATATCATATACAAGCACATGCTAGGAACAAAACTAACACATGCAAGGGAGCAAGCAACTTTCAATGTATATATGAATTAAATACAAGTTACCGCAAGGAGGAAGCATTGGATATGAGATAGAGCAATATATTCCAACTGACTTGGCTTGAGGAAATATAATCATGAAGATCCCTTAATTCTTCAAAAGTAGCCAAGTCTCCAATGTCCTCCTCAAACACCTATTGATCAAGTTTGAGCTTGTTGGTCCCCAACTGAGTTGGGTCCGAAGAGGTTAGTCACAATAGGTTTGGCAACCCAAATGGTTCTTTTCTTGACGCCACTTTGAGTTCCCACATATTTGGCAAACATATTGCCAACTCTATCCTTTCTAATTGAATAAGCATCATCAATTAAGATGGGATAGGTTACCGATAGTGCATGAAGAAGCAAGTTGACCCTTTCCACGGCAAAGGTAGCAACATCGACTCTTCTCTTTATTCTTAATAGGCTCCTCAACTTGAGAAGCATTGACTTGAGTATTCTTAGGAGGTGGCCGTTGTTCAACTCGTGGTTGAGCATGAGATTGAACAAGATGCCGCTTCCCTAGTTGCTTCTCACTAAGAGGCTTCTTTTTCATTGGGCAATCCCGAACATGGTGCCCTTCAATCTTGCACTTGAAGCAAGTAATCTTGGCCGGATTCTTTACTTGTACTTGGCCCTTCTTCTTATCAATCTTGGACTTGTTCTTGTTGTTGGAGTTGAATCCAAGTCCACTCTTGTCGTTGGGGGATTGTTGCACACTCAACATGTTGTCAAGTGCACTCTTACCTTCATGACGCTTTTCCAAGTCTTTCTCCAAAGAAGTGACTTGGGCCTTGAGGTCTTTTATTTCCTCTACATGGTTAGTGGCAACAAAAGCACTAGAGGAAGTAGAAGCTTCATTGTTAGAGCAACAAGGCAAGAAAAATAATTCATCACATGATGTACCAACATTTTGAGTGGATGAACTACAAGGACTAGAACATGGCAATATAGCATTTTTAGTTAAAGTTGTGCTATTATCCACATGAGGCTCACAAGATGTTACCTTGGTAGTGATAGCCTCATGAGCTAACTTTAGACTAGCATAGGATGCTAGAAGATCATCATTAGAGCTAGATAGCTTTTCATGACTTTCTTCCAACTTCCCATACTTGCTAGTTAGCAACTCAAGTTGAGCCCTTAGCTCAACATTCTCCTTCAAAATAGATGCTTCACAAGAAGTGGAGTTAGTAGCACAAGCATCATTAACATTAGGTATGGAATAAGACAACTTGGCAAGCTCTTCCTTAAAGCTAGAATTTTCCTTTTTCGTGACTTTATATTTCGCATGAACATGGTCATGTTCTTTAATGAGTTTAGCAATTATTTCATTATGAGACTCCTAAATAGATTCGAGTTTCTCCTCAAGAGAAGCCCGAGTCTCTTGCTCTTCCTCAAGGGCATCTTCTAACGATGCCTTTTCCATAAGCATCATCTCTTTCAATCCTACCCTTTTCTTCAAGACTTGTTTCTAAATCCTTAATAGTATCCCCGCGCTCAACAAGGGTGCTCATGATTTCATAGAGCTTATCACAAGCATTTTTATTCTTTGAAAGAGCCTTAAGAACCAGTAGACCTTTATTATGAAGGAGAGCATCATTGTTTTTGTTGGGAATATGCCCTAGAGGCAATAATAAAATGGTTTATTAAGCATATTCACGTTTATGATAATAGTTTATTATCCATGCTATAATTGTATTAAATGGAAATATAATACATGTGTGGAATATAAACACCAGAGTCCCTAGTGAACCTCTACAGGACTAGTTCGTTGATCAAGAGATAGTTAGAGTTTCCTAACTATGGACTTGTTATAGTCACTTGATAACGGAGTCATATCATTAGGAGTAATGGTGTGATGTACATGACCCAAACAATAAAGAGTTGCAATTAATCGTGTCACAAAAGTTTTGTTGTCAACACTTTCAATATGCCAAATATAGTTTCCTTAGACCATGAGATTATATCACTCCCGTTCACTGGAGGAATGCTTTGTGGACATCAAACGTCACTTCGTAACTGGGTGATTATAAAGGTGGCTTTCACGTATCTCCGATGGTGGGTTGTTGGGTGATATGAATCGAGAGTGGGATTTGTCCCTCCATGTGACGGAGAAGATATCTCTAGGCCTTCTCGGTAATATAGCATCAAAAGTCTGCAGACATGTGATTAGGTGGTAATCACGAGGATCCTATATTATGGACGAGTAAAGAGAACTTGCCGGTAACGAGATTAAACTAGACATGGGGATGTCAACGATTATATCTCGGGCAAGTAAAATATCGTGAGACAAAGGGAATCGTATATGAGATTAATTGAATCTCTGGCATCGTGGTTCAATCGGGAAAAGGTTTTCGTTGAGTGTATAGGAATTAATATGGGCATCCCGGTCCCGCTATTAATTATTGATATGATCATGTCTATGCATTCTCGAACCCGTAGGGTCACACACTTAATGTTCCGATGAAATTAGGTTTTGCGATGAATTAAATGATGAAACGAACGAATGGTGATTCGGAGTCTCGGATGGGATCCCGGACGTCACGAGAGGTTTCGGAGGAGTCCGGAGAATAATATTCATATATGGAAAGTTGTTTCCGGAGGTTTCGGAAAAGTTCCGGAAATTATTTGCAGGGTACCGGAAGGTTCCGGAATGTTCTAGAAGGATCTAGAAGTGGGACCCACATATTGTATGGGGGCCCACATGGACCATAGGGGTGCAGCCACCACATGGTGTGCCGCACCACCTAGGGCCACATGGGCCATGCGGCTAAGAAAGGGGGGGAATCCCACTCCTAGTTGGACTAGGAGTTGGGCCCTCCACCCCTTTAGGAAAGGGGCCCAAGGAGGAGTCCTAGATGGACTCCAACTTGGGGGGCAAGCAAGGGGGCCGGCCGGCCCCTGCCCTAACCCTAGCCCGGCCACCTATAAATAAAGGGGGAGGGGAGGGGTGCGGCACACCCAAGGGAGCCACCCCAGCCGCACCACCTCTTCCACCCCAAACCCTAGCCGCGCCACCCCTACCCCGGAGGGCTGCTGCGCACCGCCACCTCCATATAGAGCTAGCCACACCACCCCTATGCCCTAGGGCTGTTGCGCCTTGCTCCTCTCCCTCTCCTCTTGCTTGGCTTGGCAAAGCCCTGCTCGTGGAGATCGTCATCGACACCAGCACTACCGTTGTGCTACTGAGATCATCAAGGCCACGTCCTCTCGCTTGCGGGATCAAGGAGTTGACATCTTCATCGAGCCGTACGTGTGGACGCCGCGGAGGTGCTGCCCGTTGCTGCACTTCACCGGATTAGATCTCGAGGATAATACATCTCCTCGCGTCTAGACGAGTCTAGTTGCGGGGATCGACTAGCCAACCCCTGCACCGACAAAACGCGTTTGTTGATCTTCAAGGGTAAGAGATTGGATCTCACCTTCGCTATCTTCATCTCGTAGATCTAGATCCTTGGGTTTTATTCCGCTTGCCGCGTAGGAATTTTTTTTGTTTTCCATGCTGCGACCCCTTCAGTGGTATCAGAGCCTAGATCTATTCGTAAATGTTGGTGCGATTAGAACACAAGGATTTGTGGGCATTGATGTTTTATGTTGCTACCTTCTCGCGTGCACTTTGCATCTTTGCGGTATTGTGAGATTGAAGCGGCCCGGACCAACATTACTCGTCCACGCACAAGAGACCGGTTCCACGACTGACATGCAACTTGTTTTGCATAATTGGCTGGCAGGTGTCTGTTTCTCTTGCTTTAGTGAGGATGCAATTTTCAATGGAAGGCCTTTCAAAAGGATGAGTAAATAAGCAACTATTATATCACCGTTGTGGTTTTTGCGTAGATTAGAACGGTTCTATCTCGTTGACCCAAGCCACGTAAAATTTGCATAAACAAAGTAGAAGTCGTCTAACTTGTTTTTGCAGAGGGGGTCATGTGATGTGATATGGCCAATGTGATTTGTGATAATGTATGCAATGATCATGTTTGTAATATTTCGCGACTTGCATGTCGACGAGTACGGCAACCGACAGGAGCCATATGGTTGTCTTTTATTTTATGTGACCTGCGAGTCATTGAATCACCATGTAATTGCTTTACTTTATTGCTAAGAGTAGCATTAGTTGTAGTTGCAATAGTTGGTGGACAACCATGGTGATGGCGCCACGATGATGGAGATCATGCCGGAGATGGAGATCTTGCCGGTGCTTTGAAGATGGAGATCAAAAGCATAAGAAGAAAGGCCATATCATATCACAATTATGAATTGCATGTGATGTTAATCACTTTTATGCACCTTATTGTTATGCTTAGATGTGATCGCGACGGTAGCATGATAAGGTGATCTCTCATGTTAATATCAAGATAATTAAGTGTTCTCCCCTAGTATGCACCGTTGTGAAAGATCGTCGTTTCGAAGCATCACGTGATGATCGGGTGTGATAGATTCAACATTCACATACAATGGGTGTAAGCCAGTTTACACATGCGATAATACTACGGTTGTCTTGACGAGCCTAGCATGTACAGACATGGCCTCGGGAACACGGAACCGAAAGGTTAAACATGAGTCATATGAATAATATGATCAACACTGAGTTGTTCACCATTGAAGCTACATCATCTCACGTGATGATCGGTTGTGGTGTAGTGGATTTGGATCATGTGTCACTAAACAACCAGAGAGATGTTGAGTTTAGTGGGAGTTCATATATTAATTTGATTAAGTTGAACTAAAATTATCATAAACAAGTGTCCTAAAGATGTCTTTGCAAAATCCTTGTAGATCATGGCCGACTACAGTAGTATGTTTCTTGCTGAGGAGCTGCGTCTCGATGGGTCAAATTTCATCGAGTGGTACGAACGTCTTAGAGAAGTCCTATCGACAAATGACCAGCTCTACGTGTTACATGAAACTTTAGAAGAGAAACCCGAAGCTTCTGCAAGTTACAACAAGCGTATGGCTTGGCTCAATCGGAGTAAGACTCACATTCAAGTCAATTGGTTGATGAGTGTCTTCATGAATTCAGACCTGTCCAAACAATTCAAGAACTTGAGTGCCATTGAGACTGTCACTGAGCTAAAGAAAATGTTCATAGCACAAGTGAGAATTGCAAGGTTTGAAGGTCTAGGTGAATTTCTTTCAACTAAGATGGAAGAAAATGATCGCTTAGAGGAGCACCTGAAGAAAATGTATAGGATATATTACACTCTTGTGGATGCTTGGGATATGGAGATAAGTGACGAATTCGCGATAGATGGGCTGTTGCATTCGCTTCATCCCAAATTCAAGAATTGTGTCAGAGACTATGTCAAGGAAAGGGATTCGATCACTTATCCTGAACTGATATCTCGACTTCGTCAGATCGAAAAAGAATCCCATAGCAGGAGAAGTAGCCAATGCAGAAGGTATATTTTGATATACTAGTTATAAATGTTTAAATGTCCTATTTACACTTGTGGTGAGTTAAGTATTTGATACTTGTGCTGTTTTGTGAAAACAGGGCCCGCCGTTTGAAAAGTGCATGGAGGGACTGAGTGGATTTCGCGGGAAGATGGCAATCAAGGAGTTGATGCTGGCGCTACATTTATCGTTTTAAATTAGAGGATTTGAATGAGTTTTGTAATCGAATTAAGTGTGATCTTAAATTAGTGTGTCTCGGTTTGTGAGACGGTCATTCATGTTAAAGACAAGTGGTTGTTTTGTTTTCATGAGTAATCCTTTTTGGAGATCACGTTTCGATTATAAGATTATTGTCCTTTGTTAGATTTAAACGATAATTAGTTAAACACTTATAAAATGAGACATGCTAAAAATATTCAATACTTGATGATGAGTTTTTGTTTTTAATTGTGCTATAGTGTTGAGGAGCATTGGATGCGCATCATCATGTAGCATGGTTAAAATGCCATTTTCTGAAAATGCCATGAGTAGCTGAAAATAAACACAAGTGTTGATTGTATTTTTCAGTGAATAAGAGACATCATTATTTTATCGTGAATGAGTAAATAGGAGTATTTATTCATGTCATGATGAGACCCTGGAAGTAAAGGATATTAAGTTAACAAGATAATTGAGTCTTTTTGATTTGATCAAAAGAGACAAAATATTTGAGTTATTGTTTAGTATGAAGACTTGTGACAAGTGTTATCACAAATTACAATATTTAGAGATTATTCAAAAGTGTTTTTGATAAACCTAAAGTATTGTAGTCACATCATATTTGATATTATGTGGTCATAAAGATGGGATTTGTATTTAAGGGTTTATTTGTATCATTTAGATTTATTTTGATAACACTCTGTTTTAAATAAAGGATATATTTAATGATTTGCGTTTCGCATATTAGTTATGTGAAATAGTGGTTTTAATAATTATGAGATAATTAAAAGCCAAAGCAAATGGAGTTTTGTAGAATATTCATATGAGATTATGAATAGAGATTCCACAGTGTGAGACTAAAAGGGACAAACCAATGCGTTTGGTTGTGTTGTGTATTTTAGTGGTTTTATCATGAAATGGTTTCATGGATAAAAGAATTGTTGGAATAAATTTAGAAAGCTTAAACCTTGCATGTTTATGTATCAAGTGGCACATATGTAAAGTGCTATGTTGGTTTAGCTTGTCTAAAGAGCAGTGGGATTCAAGAATATGAAATTTGACAAAGGTTGCAAATAATATTCATGATTTACTTGTCATGTTTGAGAAACAAGACATACCTACAAAACTACAAAAGAAGAAATAGAAACTTTAAAAATACGGAAGTGACTAAAAGTCATTCGATATTAAGTTTAAATCACAAAGTAATTGTTACTTGATTTTGTGAAAAGAATGTTTCACATATTTATTTTGCAAAGAGTTTGTGTGGAATAAATAAAACTTAAAGCTAGCAAGGTACTGGCGTTTCGTATATGAGTTCTCGAATCTTAAGAGTTATGAAATTTTTGGAGGAGTCCAAAGTGTCGAGAAAGTGCTAAGAAACTGAGTGGGATCTAATTAAGATATGTGGTGACATATATTAAGTTAGAGCAGAAACTAATTTCCATAATCAAAAATATGTGTGACATATGTTTAAGTGGGAACTAGTTAATCATGGTCAAATATAAAGATAACATATTTCTGAGTGGGAGCCATAGTGGCTTCGCAATTTAATATGTGTATGGTGTATATTTGAGTGGGAGTTTACAACATCATGTTTGAATGAAATGGAGATTTCATAAATGTTGTAAATGTAGTCATGGACCAATGCATAACTTATGAAGTTAGTTTAAACATCGAATATTCATGTAGATGAATGTATCTATGGAGGATAGATAAGTTTGATAAACATTAAAGTCAGATGTTTAACCTAAATAGTTTTTGAAGGAGTTCAAAATATAACAAGATAAGAACGGTTCATCTCATTGTAACATATAGGTGAAACATTGAGTTGAGAACTCAGTACAAAATTGATGGTTGGAGGACATGTTGGAATTCACTATGAATTGTTCATGGGTCTCAACATATAAGAACCATGTGTTTGTATTTGACGATATGTGACCCAAGTTCTTAATTATAAGAACATGTTAAATGAGGAGTCATTTTTCATGGAATTGAGATGAATTTAGAATATGGTAGACTTGATTGAAGTCATAAAGCCAAACTAAATTGGAGATCTCTTAATATCAGAGTAGCACAGCGAAAGCATGATTGGAAATATCGATGTGACATGGTACACTGTCGATTTGTTAAGTCTACAACATATAGGAGTATATGATTAATTCAAGGATTGAAATAAGATATAATATTTTGGTTTGAGAAAGTTGTTTCAAGATCGAGTGAGTTCCGGATGCATATGTTATGAGAAAGTCCATTTGATTGATCATACATCATATAGCATAAATGGATATGAATATCTCACTCTATAACCAAACATATTATATACATTATATGATAATGAGTATTATCATGGGATGATAGGAAGTTTATCATGTGATGATAAACTAATGTCAAAATAGGTGACAGTTACAAAATTTTGCAAAGGACATAAAGAGTTGTAAAGTACAGAGCACGGACAGAACCTCTTCCACAAGCAAACATGATCAGCACTAAGACTTCATGAGTGAGACTCCATGGGTGTTGGATCGAGGAAATGTAAACTAGATTATTGACTCTAGTGCAAGTGGGAGACTGTTGAGAATATGCCCTAGAGGCAATAATAAAATGGTTTATTAAGCATATTCACATTTATGATAATAGTTTATTATCCATGCTATAATTGTATTAAATGGAAACATAATACATGTGTGGAATATAAACACCAGAGTCCCTAGTGAACCTCTACAGGACTAGTTCGTTGATCAAGAGATAGTTAGAGTTTCCTAACTATGGACTTGTTATAGTCACTTGATAACGGAGTCATATCATTAGGAGTAATGGTGTGATGGACATGACCCAAACAATAAAGAGTTGCAATTAATCGTGTCACAAAAGTTTTGTTGTCAACACTTTTAATATGCCAAATATAGTTTCCTTAGACCATGAGATTATATCACTCCCGTTCATTGGAGGAATGCTTTGTGGACATCAAACGTCACTTCGTAACTGGGTGATTATAAAGGTGGCTTTCAGGTATCTCCGATGGTGGGTTGTTGGGTGATATGAATCGAGAGTGGGATTTGTCCCTCCATGTGACGGAGAAGATATCTCCAGGCCTTCTCGATAATATAGCATCAAAAGTCTACAGACATGTGATTAGGTGGTAATCACGAGGATCCTATATTATGGACGAGTAAAGAGAACTTGCCGGTAACGAGATTAAACTAGACATGTGGATGTCAACAATTATATCTCGGGCAAGTAAAATATCGTGAGACAAAGGGAATCGTATATGAGATTAATTGAATCTCCGGCATCGTGGTTCAATCGAGAAAAGGTTTTCGTTGAGTGTATAGGAATTAATATGGGCATCCCGGTCCCACTATTAATTATTGATATGATCATGTCTATGCATTCTCGAACCCGTAGGGTCACACACTTAATGTTCCGATGAAATTAGGTTTTGCGATGAATTAAATGATGAAACGAACGAATGGTGATTCGGAGTCTTGGATGGGATCCCGGACGTCACGAGAGGTTCCGGAGGAGTCCGGAGAATAAGATTCATATATGGAAAGTTGTTTCCGGAGGTTTCGGAAAAGTTCCGGAAATTATTTGCAGGGTACCGGAAGGTTTCGGAATGTTCTAGAAGGGTCTAGAAGTGGGACCCACATATTGTATGGGGGCCCACATGGACCATAGGGGTGCAGCCACCACATGGTGTGCCGCACCACCTAGGGCCACATGGGCCATGAGGCTAAGAAAGGGGGGGGGGAATCCCACTCCTAGTTGGACTAGGAGTTGGGCCCTCCACCCCTTTAGGAAAGGGGCCCAAGGAGGAGTCCTAGATGGACTCCAACTTGGGGGGCAAGCAAGGGGGCCGGCCGGCCCCTGCCCTAACCCTAGCCCGGCCACCTATAAATAAAGGGGGAGGGGAGGGGTGCGGCACACCCAAGGGAGCCACCCCAGCCGCACCACCTCTTCCACCCCAAACCCTAGCCGTGCCACCCCTACCCCGGAGGGCTGCCGCGCACCGCTACCTCCATCTAGAGCTAGCCGCACCACCCCTATGCCCTAGGGCTGCTGCGCCTTGCTCCTCTCCCTCTCCTCTTGCTTGGCTTGGCAAAGCCCTGCTCGTGGAGATCGTCATCGACACCAGCACTACCGTCGTGCTGCTGAGATCATCAAGGCCACGTCCTCTCGCTTGCGGGATCAAGGAGTTGACGTCTTCATCGAGCCGTACATGTGGACGCCGTGGAGGTGCTGCCCGTTGCTGCACTTCACCGGATTGGTTCTCGAGGATAATACATCTCCTCGCGACTAGACGAGTCTAGTTGCGCGGATCGACTAGCCAACCCCTGCACCGACAAAACGCGTTTGTTGATCTTCAAGGGTAAGAGATTGGATCTCACCTTCGCTATCTTCATCTCGTAGATCTAGATCCTTGGGGTTTATTCCGCTTGCCGCGTAGGATATTTTTTTGTTTTCCATGCTGCGACCCCTTCAGTTTTCTCTATCATCATTATTATTATCATCATCATTACTTGAAGAATTAGCCATAAGGCAAAAGATGGTTGATGACGATGAGCAATTAATTAAAGAACTACTCAAGTTCACATCTTGTTCCATAGAAAATTGGGTTTCCTCTATATTATTACCAAAACAAGGATTAGAGGGAACACAAGCATTTTTTTATCATGGCAACAAGATAAGTCAAGCATGTCATCATGAGATTTATACAAGCAATTTTTAGGTTATATGCAAGGACTATCAACACTAGCATGTATGACATTTGGAGAGCTAGAAGAGTTTAAGTCCAAAGATAGAACATCGCAATGTGATAGAGATGAAGGATCATCAACAATGAGCTCACTATCAATATTGCAACACCTATCACTACTCACCATCACATTAGTTTGTGCTTACCATATTTTGGTGAAGTAGACGAAGATGAGAACTCATCACGACCGGAGGTAGAGGGAGAACAATCATCCTCAATAGTGTTAGACACTCCATATTTATCTTGAAGCTTGGTCCATAATTCATGAGCGTTCCGGAGAGGCATGATTGACTCAAAAACTACAACACTCACAAATTTGCAAAACTCATTAGAAGCTAGAGCATCTAGATATAAGTTTTTCTCATCCTCTAAAGTCGTACTTTCGTAATCCTTTGGAGAAGAAAAACCTATATCTAGGATACGCTCAATATTGGGGTCCAAGACCCGTAAGTGAGTAAGCATATGAGTTTTCCAAACATTAAAATTTGTGCCACCGAATATAAAAGTGTGATCATGCACTAATCCTCTAAACGACATCTTTACTCTCTAGGCGGTAAAGCCAAACAAGAGAGCCCAGGCTTTGATACCAATTGAAAGAACAAACTAAGCCGAGATGTCGCCTAGAGGGGGAGGGGTGAATAGGCGATTAAAACTTTTCTGGTTTAAGGCTTGAGAATTGCGGAATAAAACTATGTGTTTAAATTAACAATCCAACAACCTAATAAAACTAGGTTCACCTATGTGCACCAACAACTTATGCTAAGCAAGACAAGCAACAACGTGATAGCAAGATATAGAACTTCAAGCACGAAGGCTATCACAATGTAAATTGCATAAGTAAAGAGCTCGGGTATAGAAATAACCGAGGCACGCGGAGACGAGGATGTATTCCCGAGTTCCTCCTTGTTAAGGGAGTACGTCTCGTTGGAGGGGTGTGAGCTCGCCACAAGAGGCCTACTCAAGATGCCACAAAGGCCTCACCCTATTCTCCGATGAACCGCACCCAAGAGTTTGGTTCACCTTCCACTATCGGAATCCTTCAACGCGGAATCCGGAGCCTTTACAATGTTCTTGGGGCACACACCCACAACTCAATTGGGGGCTCCCAAATCTAGCCTGAAGCTTCACAACTCGAAGTCTTCGTGGCACCTCCAACAGTCTAGGGTACACAATGCACCCAAGAGGCACAAGCTCTCAGGAACACTATGCACCCAAGAGTAACAAGCTTCTCAACTTCGATCCCACGAATCTTCATGGAGAGCACAACCCGATGCAACTAATGCAAAAAGCAAGAACACACCAAGTGGTCAAATCCTTCTCTCTAAAATCCAACCAAAGCAATTAATGCTATGGAGGGATTTAGGAGGAAGAACAAAGAGGATGAACACAAAGCAACCCCAAAATCTAGATCCAACGAGTTCTCCTCACTTAGAGGAGATTTGATTTGGTGGAAGAACGGATCTAGATCTCCTCTCTCTTTTCCTCTAATTTGAGGCAAGAATCATGGAGGGAAGAGGAGGAATCGAGCTCTCAAAATGTTTAGCAATGGAGGAGAGAGAGCAAGAAAAAAAGTCTCGTGGAAAAATTGGGGAAGAAGCCCTTTTTATAGGTGGCCACAAAATGTGGCCGTTGGAGAAGAAAACGTGTGCAGCAGGCAGCCCGGCCTGCCTGGGAGCCGGCCTGGGCTGGCCAGGGGGCTGGCCACCCAGCAGAGCCGGCCGGCCTTGGAGCCGGCCTAGGCTAGCCTGGAGGCCGGACACCCAACTGCGATACGAAAACTTCAATATTTTTTTCATCCGGACTCCGATTTCGATGATCTTGGGCTCGTTGGAATCGCAATGAATAGCCCTTCAAGATTATGCAGAGAAACATCATAGTCCATCATGTGAGGATAAAACCAAATGTAGAAAGGTAAACCTTCTCATTTGCAAACCGGAAATGCAATATCTTTTTCAAATGAAGTCCGAAAGAAGTAAAACCAATTTTGATGGAAAGAGGATGACAAATGCAATCCTTGGAAATGATTAAAACAAGTAAAGGAGATTTTGCAAATAAATGGAAGAGAGAAACCTTCCGCACGGATGAACCGGCAAAATCTCCAATACCGAAACCGCAATAGAAGACGCATATGAAAACCATTTTCGGTGACCTTGGCCTTGTCATGACAAGCACGACAAGCACCAAGACCACACCACGATAAGAGAAAAATAAGAACCAATAAATATGATTGCATGGATGCAAAGGTTTGTGCTCTCTATGACGATACGAACAAGATACTCGGTCGAGAGCCCCTCTTGATAGTACAGCTATCTATCGTATAACCCAGTCTCTCAACTAACATCATGAGACCGGTAAAATAGAAACCCTATCAATATCATACCTTTGCCTTGCGCATTAATCCACTTGAGTTCGATGAAGACGATCTTCATATTCTCAAGACGCACCACCTTTCTTGATTGCGCTTCGCTTGGTGAAGATTCACATGTTGCTCCCCCATACACCAATATGGGAGAGGCACCTCTTCAGCATATCTTCACTTGGACTTGAGTGTTGATCAACCCACATTTACCCTTGATCAACAAATACACTTCTTCCCTTAGCCTTGACTCCAACAAATGGAGATCAAGCAAAGCAAATGGACACACCTACAAGTAGCTCAATACAAACATTAGTCCATAGAGATTGTCATTAATTACCAAACCACACATGGGGGCAAACATGCACTTTTCAGGGGACTGCGCGAGTAGGTTCATGGCCCACCCGTGAAACCTAGGTGAATTAAACCTAAGGATCCTCGAGGTCAAAGGGCTAGGGAATTTAGTCTGGGAACCTCAACATCGCGGCTCAGGACATTGAACTTGTCCATGTCAGTGGGTCGGCGAAACCACACATACTCGTCATCTAGGCACCCGAATGCCACAGGTCATGATGTCGTACTTTTCCATGCGACAAAGGGTCAGTGAAATCACTTGCCACATCTTCTCGACAACTTACCGCCTTTTAGCCGGCTTGTTGAATAGTAGAAACTCAATGCCCAATGGATGGCATTTAGTAAAAGGGTCAGATCTGAAAAAAATTCAGATATTTTTGGAATGGGCATTTTTGGCTGAACTTTTAGAACCATCTACTTTGATATTGTGTTATCATTTTGAATACACGTTACAAGATAATCAAAGGAGACATAGCGCCACATAGAATGACCACAATCTAAACATAAAATTTGGTGTGGGAATATAAGAAATCTGATACCCCCAGAACACTTTTGTTGAACACTTCAATTTGATGGAGGTCGGGCAAGATACATTGAGGTGCCGCCTCAGAAGACCTTGGGAATCACAAAAGCTCAGTGGTACCAGGAAGGAGCGGCTAGAGATTCTGAATCGAAAAGCAATTATTATTGAAAGCAAAGATACATTGTATGGTAGTACCATGAAAATTCTACTTGGAAGTTTGAGACATAATTAATAGAACACACTATGAAAATGGACTTGATAAAGTCCTAGATTGAAGGTTAGGAAATGTCCAGTCAAAAGTTCTGGAATGATAGTAGTGACTGCCTGATCAACAGAAAAAAATATGAACTTAGAAGTTTCGAGAAAACTTTTCTCAGAAGTTCCGGAGGAAATATAAAGGTGTCAGGATTTTTTTTATCTAATTCCCACTGTTCCAGAGTTCCTAGTAAGATTTGTCCGGTTCTGGGGAAGGCGACTGTGTTGTGAATTACGTGAAACTTTTTGTATTTCCGAGTAGTTCTTTGATGATTTTTTATGTTGAACATTTTCCACTTACTAACCAAGTGCCCATCTTTTATGATTCAACATACTTTCGACTCAACGAAATATAAAGGGTAATCTTTATTGTAGTCTTCCATTTTTTAAATTTTTTAGGGGTCATAAGTGACATTATCCAACTAGTATAGGCACTAAACCTTATGCGTTTCGCATCCTATATAACTAAATAGGAGCAACCAACCGGTGGTGGAGTTTTGGCACCCGGAGCATATGCTCTCGGTTTTTAAAACGTATTTTGAGCAACTTTCAAACTTAAAAAATTTTGGACTCATTTAATATGGTCATGAAATCGTTTCACGTAAAACCGATGTTTTTATGTCATGTGTAAAAAATTTAAAATTTGGTGCTAAAAAAAAGATTTTCACGATATTTGTTTTGTATTTTTTTATACAGATCACAAAAAATGTTGGATTTTCGCAAGACTTCTTCGGCCATCGTAAAATGTCGAGATGTATGCACTAAAATTGTATTCAATTTTTTGACACCTCTATTTTTTTCGGTGGCATGCCAAAGTGATTTTTCCCAACCAACTGATCTATTTCTCTCTATATGTAATATTACACCCACCAAATCTCTCGGAGTCAGTTTCAAAAAAAAAATCTCTCGGAGTCTAGATTCCTTTTAAGAGAGTTATGTTTATAACAACACAATTTTCTCGACTTTTAACAAACTTTATAAAATAAAAACAGCTCCGAGAAAACTGTTATATTCTGTGAATTAAATTAGTTTAATATGGTATTTTCATAATTTAGATACAATTTTAATTAAATATTTGGTTTTTAGATTTTAGTGGTGAAGTTCCCACTCAAAATATCTTTCTAGATTTCATTTACGAAGAAATCAATTCTAAAATATCAATTTAAGCTTTCCTAAAAAGAAAGCTCTTTCTATTTCTTCCAGCCGAATGGGCCAAATTTCCAAAGTCCATCTTCCGTTTCTCTTCCTTTTCTTTTCTCGACCGAATTTCCCTTAGCCCATGTCCTTCTCTCTCCTTTTCTTTTCTCTTCTTTTTTTTCTCGAGCGAGTTGGCCCAGCTCATTATCTAGCAGCACGCCTGCTCGTTCGCTTGAATCAATCGATTTACTCCCTCCGTTCCGAATTAGTTGACGCGAATTCGTCTAAATACGGATATATCTAGACATATTTTAGTGTATAGATACATCCATATCTAGATAAATATGAGTCAACTAAATTGGAACGGAGTGAGTACCGTGTTTCCTACTTTCTTTTGAGAATTGTGTGAACCTTTATTACCGTGTTTCTTACCTTCACGAGGCTGGATGAGTCAAACCTGACGCTCACAACTATTCAAGACTACGAGCTAACGTATGAGCTTAGAAGTTCGAGGCTCTATTTTTCTTTTTTAAATGATACACATTCGAGAAAGACCTCGCCTCCTCGTCGTCTAGTGACGTCCCAATCATGTAGCCAAGAAGTGTTAACCATCGACATGGTAACCAACTGGCTGAAAAAATGGTGTAATGCCACACACTCAGCATAATGAACTCTGCCAAACATTTCCTAGTTCGTTGGAGATCAATACGATCAAGTTGATTCACACCAGCAACATATTTGAAATAAATAAATAATACAATAAGTACCAACTACTTAATCTATGTGTACATTTCTGCTAGATCAATCAACACCTAAATGTATATATATATGTGTACATATCTAGTAAAATCTGAGGTATCAAGAAAATTTCAGAAGACTAACATGCACATTCTCCGGATGACATTTACATATATGTACATTTTTGCTGTCTTATTTTTCGCCTAATGTTTAATATTAAGTACATGTGTCTTAACAATAAAGTGGAAAAGTAATAATATGTGAAATATACACACCAACATGGTAAGTCAACACCAAAACCGACAGTATAAAGAAAAATGGGTAAGTACAAAAAAAAAAGATGAGTACACATCGGAAGTGACTACAAACGAGAAGTGCCCGGTGCAGAAAAATATATAATAAGTACACAAAAAGTATGAGAAGTACAAATAAATACACACGTATACATTGTGCGTACTTACCGGTATA
Source organism: Puccinellia tenuiflora (assembly GCA_012064385.1). Taxonomy (NCBI): domain Eukaryota; kingdom Viridiplantae; phylum Streptophyta; class Magnoliopsida; order Poales; family Poaceae; genus Puccinellia; species Puccinellia tenuiflora. Next base: position 106,438 of record QRDG01001762.1, on the reverse strand, counting down.
GTTCCAAAGTGCATGTCATATGGACTTACTCACTTACATATGCACTTTATGTAATTTCAACTACAATGCGTGTGTATTTCTAGTGCACCATGTGTACTATCAAGTGCGGTAGGTGTGTACTTGCCGGTGCATTGTCTGTACTTCGAAGTGCCGCGCACTTATGCTACCGGTGCAATGTACGTGTAGTTACCGGTGTACTTACAATTGTAGTGCACGTGTATTTACTGATGCATAGCACGTACACTAACACATAGAAGTACACATACACTAAAAACAAAGTACTTGACGAAGTATAAGTATACTACTAGTTTTTTAAGCGTGGAATAAAATCGTCGAAATGTATTAACATGGCATCTAGATTCGAAAATCTCACGCAAGGAATGTAAACGGTTTGTAATTCGGACGAACTGTTTTAAAGTTATTTCATTTCAAATTCTGAATTAAAAAAATACACAGTACAACATCCACAAAATCACATCTCAAGAGAAATCTCACCAAAACTCTCACATTATAACATTTGGTAAGCAAGCCACACGTAAGTATGGCAATTTTACCCATGGGTACGGGTACCCGCGGGTACCGTACCCATATGGGTAGGGTATATATGGGCACATTTTCATACCCATGGGTAGTACCCATACCCTACCCATCAAGTCGTGGGTAGGGTATGGGTACAGTAATATACCCACGGGTATACCCAAACCCTACCCATTAAGCAACTGCAACCACCAACCTCCATATTCGATCCCCTCATTTCTCTATTTCTTCAACAACAGGGGATCGGCGTTGAGTAGGAGCAGGAAAGACAGACGATGGGTCAGTAGAGAGTAAGGTAAGATGGTTGTGATGTGGCGGCACATAATAGAATATGAAATATCGTGCACTGTTGATCGACCCAATGGGTGCCCATCGGTTAAATATACCCACCGGGTATGGGTACGGGTAAAGCTTTTTACCCACGGGTACGGGCATGGCTAGAGTTTTGTACCCACGACACATATGGGTATGGGTATGATATTGGTTTACCCTGCCCATACCCTACCCATTGCTATCCTTAGCCACATGCCACATGTCATGAAGTAACAGAGGAGCACGCACAACTCTACAAAATGGTGTTTTTCTTGAGGAATGCAGATGGAGACATAGATTTATTTCCTTCTTTTTTTGGAGAGCAAGAAGGACACGTAGCTCCGACCCTTCCGAATTATAAGATGTTCTAAAAAAAATCGCATGTATTTAGATGTGTTTTAATGTGTATCTTCACTTATTTCAGTTCATATGTAGTCCACACTAAAATATCTAAAACTTTTTTTTTGCACAAAACTTTTAAAATTGGAATAGAGGGAAAAAAGATCTACCTTTTCTTTTAGGGGTAAAAAAAAAAGATCCAAAACGAACGGGCTTTTCTGGATACTATGGCCAGGCGGAATCCGACCCGGTCCGGCCCGGTCCAGCCCGTATCGTACCTCTTCTCCCATCTCCCCTCATCGCGTGGCAGTCGTCAAACCAAGTCTCGCACGCCATCTTCGCCAGCGCCGCCCAGCACCTGTCCCCTCCCAACCGTGCCGGCGAGCTTCACCTCCCGCCGACGCAAGCAGGCCACCTCGGAAGACTTCTTCCCCCTTACATACCGTCGTCTTCCTCCTCCTCGCCTCTACTGGGATGGCGTCCGGGGGAGATCCGTCCGGGTTTGCTGGTGAGCTATGCCCTTCCTTGCTTGGATTACCTGTTCTAACCTGCTCCGATCTCACCTCCGCTGCGAGCGATCGATCCCAATACCTACTCCTGGAATTATTGGATGCTCCAATTTTCTCCAGTCCATCTAAGTTAGTTACGGATTTGTTTGCTGTGCCGTGGAATGGTGATCTAGTCCACCTATCCATGTCTCGATTTGGTTCGTCTTTTTCAGCGCGCGCGCACGATCGAAACCTGAGTGTGAGGGTGTCTAGAATCCTAAATTAGTGGCACCGATAGAAGACTAGATTCCCCAGTAATTGAAGCCTCGTTAAGCCCGCCCCTGCACGCAAGTAATGCCAAGTAATGAGTAATCGATGAGACCGAAATGAATTTCTCCGTCAGTTTGATTAGAAGGAAAGGTTCCACTTCAACTGGTTCTCCTTCCTTCCTACCCATATCTTCCTGTTTTGTGTCTTGCGTCACGTAGAGCATTGTTAGTTTGCTGTAAACGCAAGACGCTTGGTGCCATGTTAGTTTTTGTACCCTTATTCTCATTCCTGGTAAGGAAGAAAGATGCTGGTGCAAAACACTTGATTTCATAAGATGTTAGAGCCTGTTTCTGACCAATATTGTTGATGTAACTTAGAGTTTGTTTATTTCACTGCAATCTGTTGAGTTGCTAAAGATAAAAAAATAATAGTAAAAGCATGCCCTACACGAACCAAATCATGTAGTTTCTCTCCATTCTAAAGAGGAGCAGGGGAGCAAAATATCGTGTCCTCTCAAGTTACAAAACTATGCAAAGTGTATCACAGTGCTTCTGTTGCAACTTTTTACTGCCAACTTCATTTGCTTTGCTGCCACAAGTACTTACTATGTTATGTGTGTTTCTATTCTGAACCACTTCTTTTGCAGATGCGAGCAAAAGTAAAAAACCAGAAGGATCATCCAACGAAAACCAAGGCCTTCCTCCATCTGCAGCTGCAGGACTTTCGGGCCCTTTCGATTTTTCTTCTATGCAAAGTTTGCTCAATGTATGCCCCCTCCCCTTATCATCATAAGGCTAGAGCATGCTGACTATCTTTTACATGATTCTGCCTATGCCAGCTTCAGTCGTACTTGCACTACTTTTCTGAACGAGCAGTATCATTCGACTTTAATTAAACAAATTATGGTTTGCAGGATCCATCTATAAAGGAGATGGCAGACCAAATTGCAAGGGACCCCGCATTCAATCAGATGGCTGAGCAGCTACAAAAAGGTGCTCAGAGTACAGGAGAAGAAGGCATGCCTCCATTGGATCCTCATCAATACCTTGAAACAATGCAAAAGGTCATGGAAAATCCTCAGTTTATGACAATGGCTGAGCGTCTTGGGTCTGCTCTTATGCAGGTACCACCTACTTTGCCCAAGAGACTCCTCTGGTTTCCCTTCTTTGCTGTTTATTTAGCTGCCAAGGCCTTTAATTTTCTCTACACAACTTATTTGGCTTAGGATCCTGCTATGTCCAGTATGCTGGAGAACTTGACCAGTCCAACACATAAGGAGGAGCTTGAAGAGCGCATGTCTCGTATTAAGGATGACCCAGCCTTGAAGCCAATTCTTGACGAGTTAGAGAATGGTGGTCCTGCTGCAATGATAAAGTAGGGCATATCTAGTTATCTACTACTGATATCCATATATGAATGTCTATAAAACTTGCTTCATATACTTTTCATTTGCTCATGTAGGTACTGGAATGACCCTGAAACTCTTCAAAAGATTGGCCAGGCAATGGGAACTACCATGCCATTTCCCAATATCTCTATTCCTGAACCTTCTGGTACTGAAGAAACTGAAGAGGACGGTGGAGAGGAAGATGATGAATCAATTGTCCATCACACTGCCAGTGTTGGCGATGATGAGGTAATAGCAATAGAACTATGCATTCGAATTTCCTTTTTTTTTGAGCTGATTTATGCTTTGCATATGGTTCTATGTTATGTTGGCGTTACACTGAATAGTTTTACTCAATCATTGTCCATTGTTATCATAATTACTATCACTACACCCGTGCTGTAACGAACTAATTTTGAACAGTTTATGTTAAAAGAGAAAGGTGTACTATTAATCTATTATTTACCGTCTCAAATCGAACCATCCATCCTTCCTCTCATCTCAATGGTCTGTACCAAAACAACAGGTGGTGTGGCTTGACGATGAATGTACTGACACCAACGATTGAGATATTTATCGAAGATTTGGTGTTTCACTGTATAATTTACTTACTCGGTGTCCATTTTGACCACAATTACAACAGGTTTATAAGGAATTTCTTGGGTGATTCTAGTTGGAACACCGAATACTAACTTTTATGATGTACACTTTCGAATAGATGAACCAACCTTATGTTGGGAAACAAGAGGCTCTTGGCATGTAGTATGTGTTCATTTGTATGGTCAACAAATTTGCCCAAGGTTATAAAAGGCTTGCCTTGGCCATAGGCTGAGGTTTAGGTGACCGACGAGTTCCTCAGGCGAGGAATCAATCTCCCTGTCAACCTTCCCTGCAAAGATTCGATGGCCTATTGCAGAGAGGGGTCAAGCTTCTCCGGCGATTAGTCGAGCTCCGCCAGCTGGTTGCTGTCACTGCAGGGGAGGGAGAGAGAGGACGAGGGCGAGAGGTTGCATGATGGAGAAACCCTAATATTTGGTGTTCTTTTTCCATATATGTGCTCTAGGGATAGGGATACATAGCCAGTTCTTAATGGGCTGGGTCAGCCCATCTAGCTTATTTGTCTTTGTCCTTCCTATTCTATTTCACACTACAGCCTATCTATGTGTTTTCTTAGACTCCAGCGCATTCCATACAAAATGCTTAGACATGCCTAGAAAACTCCCAGTCACTGCCTAGGGCTTTCTTAAACCTTGAATATGCCAGCTTGCAATCTCATGCCCTCCATTGCATCCTCCCACAGATTGAACTGCTATTCTTGCGCCATAGTTTAGATCTGTGGCCTCATCTCTCATGTGGAGGCTACAATGGCGTGCCCAGTGTTCACACTTAACATGATCACAAAAATGATGTCGTTTTTGTAAGATGTATGCAAAGTTATGCAACTGAGAATCTAACACATCTCCCATTTACAGTCTTCATGATTGCTGTTTCCATTACCAGCATCTTTTCTAGCTTTTTAAATATAGCTGGTACTATTGTTTTTATTGAATCTGTTATTGCATTGCTATTGGACATGGCTTCTATTTTACAAGTTAAGTCATCTAATAGGGTCTGAAGAAAGCTCTAGATGGTGGAGCAGACAAGGATGAAGAAGACTCCGAGGGAAGAAGGGCCATACATTTTGCATGTGGATATGGTGAGGTATGAAGATCTGCTCGTTGCTCAACCCTCTTAGAAATTAGAATGCAACGGTAATCCAGTAATTAAGCTTGTATAAATGACAAGTGTCATACTAATTTTTATCAGGTTATTACCATGACAAATGATACTAGTGGAAGTTTTATAGTTATTTATCTAAAAAAATACTGTTTAAGCTAAGTTATGAGTAATGAGCCTAGCAATCTCTCTGATGGGTCACACTACAGTATATTACTTTAGCAGACTACTACTATATCGTTAACCATCGCCATTAACTTGCCAGGAGATGGTCCCTAAAAAAAACTTTCCTGGAGCTGGTAATGCCCACCCACCTAGCTATATAACTGGTCCTGTACCACTGTCCCAGACTGAATGTTTTCCTGATCCAGCCGTTCAGATTTGGGCACTAGGTGGTCTTTAGGAATGCCATTTCAGTTTTGATGGCTATATTCAATGTTGGAACACAAAATCTATGAATGGCATACTATCATCTGCTGTTATCTGTAGTCTTTGTTACATTGATAGCTGTGTATTTTCTCCTTGTTTACTTCATGTATAATGTAAATTTCAGTTCAAGTGTGCACAAGTCCTCCTTGAGGCCGGTGCTGCGGTAGATGCTGTGGATAAAAACAAGAACACCCCACTGCATTACGCTGCGGGCTATGGTCGGAAAGAGTGCGTGGATCTTCTGCTGAAGCACGGTGCTTCTGTGTAAGTTAAATCTGCTCCCTTCTTCCCTTTGCAGCTGATCCCTCGATGCTCTTATTTGACCTTCTCCATTGCCCTGCTGCAGCACGCTTCAAAACATGGATGGGAAGACGCCTATCGATGTAGCCAAGCTCAACAACCAGAAGGAGGTCCTCACGCTACTCGAGAAGGATGCGTTCCTGTAAATCGCTTCACTTGGCTCCCATGGCGACCTGGACTTTTAGTTCCATCATATTTTACACCCCTTGGCATTGGTCGGATAGTCAAATACTCAAAACGTCATTTTATTCATTTGTGTAAGAATCTGCTACGTGTGCTAGCTAAGCCTGCAGGTTACTGTCTATCGTGACTTGTGTATCCCCCACTTTGTTTCTGATGATTTCAGTAAGTAATCAAGATTGTTTATCGACAGATTTATTTTCAGCGTTCTGCAGAGGTTGAAGATGATACGCATGATGTTTACTGGGAAGGTGCCTTTAAAACCGAATCAAACGCAGCGTAATGCAGAGGGCAGTAACATGGATATTTTCTCTTCTTCGTTATCAGTTCAAATTTAGACACTGTTGGATCTCGATCTGTGGATTAGTTTAATCTAAGGATGGCAACGGGCGGGGTATCGTGCAGGTAAAGCAATCAAATACCCATGTTACTACCAGGCACAAAACCAAAGATAACCGTATCATGGATTCATGGGTACAGTAGCCTGCTCATACCTGCTGGGTACTGGGTACTCAACTTAGAAAATATCTAATGCTACCACCCTTTTATATGCTCCCTGTATTATTATGGAAAAAACAATTTTTAATTTTTTAAAATTGTACGAAGAAGTGTGAGTGTTCACATGATATGCGTCTACAAACTCTAAAATTTTCAGGTTAAAATTTGAAATGAGCATTGAGAAATAAAAAGATAAAAAATGACACTATTCATGCTAGATTTGTCTTTTTTTTTTTTTCTCAATGCTACTTTTGATTTTGGACCTGAAATTTTTTGAAGGTTGCAAAGACGTACTCCCTCCGTTCCTTGATTCCTTGATGTAAGGTGTATAGTTTTTTGAGAAAAATTTCAAAATATAAGGTGTATTGCGATTTTTAGACAATTTTACCACTCCAAAGATGAATTAAATCCCTCCATGGAGAGATTTGACGGATTGTTTTTAATTTGTGGCTGTTAGGAACACCTCTCTCCCCGATTTTTTCCATGTGAAATAATTCCACCATGTATAAAATTATCATGTCTTAATATCCGTGCCAGAAAACTATACACCCTACATTCAGGAACGGAGGGAGTATCTTGTAAACACTCACTCTTTTTTCTAGAATATTTTAAAACATTAAAAATTGTTTTTTCTAATGGTAGCACAGGAGCACATAAAGGGGTGTAACACTAGATACTCCCTCTCAAGTTATAATACCTTTGTAGATAACAAATTCAAAACACATAAATTCACAGTTATCACTCACACATGACTAATATAAGGGGGTGATTTTATTGAAAATGCATTTTAAAAAATTCGAAATGTTAAAAAAATACAAAAAGATGTCCGCGCATAGATCTTTACATATTATGTGTTCACAAAGTAGTTTCACGAAAAATGGATTTGTGGCTTGTGTAAAAAAGAAAAAAAAATAGTGCTAAAATGAGACTTTTCACGAGACAATTTTTGGTCTTTTTTGCATAGTGATAAAAAATATCGGTTTTCAACGAAATCACTTTGGGAACACATATAATGTGAAGATGTATTCACGAAATTTTATTTCTGAATTTTTTAACATTTCGAAATATGTTTTTTAGATACCGGGTGCATATGCACTCAGGAGCCAAAGTGGATTTCACCTGATATAAGTTCAAACAATCAAAAAAATAACATGATGCCATAAAGTATGTAACATGATTAACATTAGGACAAGGGTATCTTGACTCAAAAATTCAAAACAAAAATTCGGGGTTTACATCCGGACATTCTATGTTCTACATAAAGTTCCGTAATTTTCTTTTATTTTTTGTGGCTTGTGTAAAAACTATCTTGTGAAAAATCATTTTGGAGCACAAATTTATTTATTTTACAAAATTTTGTGTACATCCGAAATATTTGTCTGAAATTTTTAACATTATTTAATATATATGGGTACATCTACAACTATGACTCAAAAGCAGATTTCCCCATTATACATGCATGTCCAATAGAATGTGGCAACCATGTCATTTATGCTTAGGTGACTAATTTGGCTTTTGCCACACTGTGTCAGTCTTTACGGTCTCCGCTACACGTCCACATGGGCTGGCGGCCATGTTCAAGAGCCTCTTGTAGCCGGTGGCACTTGTTTGTTTAGTATACAAACAAACTTACTAATACACTCAACTAGACGTACTTGCATGTGCAGCTGGCTGGTGCCTGGTGACCGATCCACCGATTGCGGGGTGGCTAGCTAGGTCAACGTGCCTAAACAAGCACTACTCAGCAAGCTCATCACATATACTAGCAGTTTATGTTCGTAGGCAGTCGTAGCACTTACTGTTAACCAGGGGCCTAAACAAGCACTACTCAGCAAGCTCAGCTTAGCGTTCAAATTCGTGGCGGTGAGCGCGCTCACGGCGGCGATCTCCATGCTGGCCGGCCAACGAGGCCGAGATGCCGCTCCAGGCCGGCGACGAGATGACGCTGCTGCGCGACCGGCTCGAGCTTCTGCAGGCGTTCCTCCGTGACGCCGACTGGAAACGCCGGGCCGGAACCGACGGCGGGTTGACCCACGACTGCTTGCGCCGGACGCGGGACGTCACCTTCGACGCCGAGGACGCGCTCGACGACCTCATCTTGCACCGCCAGGTGGGTGCCCTCCAGCCTCCCCGACCCAGCTCGATTATTTTGAGCCACTCTTTTTTCTTCTTTTTTCTTTTTTTTCTTTTTTTTGAGCAAAATATACCTCTTTATTTATTTGTAATAATTGTTACATCATCTACCAGAAGAGGTTAGATCTCTTCATAATCATCCATATTAGTACAAAAAGATTAAAAATAATTAAAATTATAAATAGGTCCTTGAATCACCTAGCAACAACTACATGCACGAGTCGACGCCTCGCCTCTCTATCACCAGAACAGGAGCAAAATTTGTTGTATTAGAGCTTGTTGTAGAAGATAAATGAGAATTTATCATGCTAAGACTACAAAATACCAACGCACCAGAGCAGTAACAATCGCCAAATGCCTTGCATTTTTTATATAGGGCTCCCTCACGTCATTCTAGCTCTTGCATTTGAAAGTCGAATCAGGATTCCATCTAGAGAAAGGTTCCGAATGGAACTAGTTAATGTGTAGACCGAACGCGAAAACTTTGACTGGATCCCAAGAGATCCGCCGGACAAACAACTCCACGCACCATACGTCGACGTTAGACGCATCACCACCGAAATGAGAATAAGACAAAGAGGACCTTATTCTGACTTCTAACTATAGCCACCACCTCACCATCCCAAAGAAGAAACTAAAAACAGCCAAACAAAAAAGAGAAATCTTTGCGTGGTCCGCCACACCTCCAAGACCACAAGGCTACAAGAGACGAAGCGGACCACCAGCTTCGCCGGTGAAGAGGACGGAACCCTAGATGGGTTTTACTAGACTCCCGATTGCCTCTCTCCTGACTTGACGCTCATCAAAACATGTGCGCATGAAAGATCTGGTTCTAGAGCTCGTAAATTAATTTGAACATGACACCAGCTAATTACCTCTTCCCTCCTCGATAAGTTGGATAGTATAATCCGAATTTGAATTCCTCTATTTCAAAATATCCAGCGTAAATAGGTTATGCTAGGCCAAGCTTTTAACCAACAATTGCACTACTACTAGCTAGTATGAAAATATTGTGGTGCAAAATCATAACCACAAATAGTAATTTCGAAGATGAATCTAATGACATCGACTTTATGTCACGTACATTATATACAAATAAAAACATAATAACTGTTGGTCAAATACTTGTCCAAACGAAATCTAGCATGTGTTGATTTATTATCCACTCGATCTAGATACCATGAAGAAATCGAAGATTCAATGATTGACTCTACCTTTTTTGGGTGCATATTTTCAACTTTCAAGATTGTTTGGCCTTGTTTGTTACTCATGCACTGTTGTTTCCGTGGTTGATAGCAGGCATCCCTAAGATGTCAAGGATACCAAAGCTGGAGAACGCCGGTGAGATACCTTATTGGCTTCTTTACCCGGATCATTGTTCGACCGGGGTTGTCCGGTCAAATCACAAGAATCAAAAGCATGCTTGACCAAATCTCGGAGAACCACAGGTACAGCAGGGTCGAGCATACACCATCGGTGGCACTGACATCTTCCACCACGGCCATTGCAGCATGGTACGATTATCCTCTGTTAACTGTATAATTTCATATTACAGACTGTTTTTCATAAATTTCAAAATAATAGAGAGCAAATGACGAATGAAAAACCGAACTAACAGGGTTTCACCCAAAGTTCTCCAAAATTCCATGGCGGTAACCACCTTCTCCTCCAAAAGAAAGTACTGGATTTATTTTACAAATATAGAAGCCTATAAGTAGCCAAAAGTAAAATTTCATGCTAAGATTGGACTATCAGACAAATAATCCTGCAGCTAAAAGTTAGTTAATCAGATCTCTAGCTATGAAAATGGGTACAAATGCTCCTTCAAAATTGTTTTGTGTATGGTTTCGCAGCTTTGCTGAGTGAAAAGGTCCCTACAGCCATCAGGCCTACATCACAGTCTCGCAGTTCTCCCGTCGCTGATGCGTGTAGACCAACTCTAGAACGAATTCATGCATATATAGCCTGGACAGAAGAATTACGTTTTCTCTCGTGAAAATAGGAACACTTATCGAAATCCATAGTGACTGGCATAGAGCCAAGCCGCAACCAGGATAAGAGCACTCAACTTTTTGTTTAATCACCTTGATCAATACAGACATGTTAGTAAGACTTCGAGGATAAATAAGTTAGATGTCACTCCAATATGAGCAAATTAATGGTCTCATCAAGATTGCAGCATCAACATTTTGGGTTGCCCCTCCAATTCCTTTTTTAAGTAGATACATGTCCTTAGTTAAAACGAACATTTGGGTTTAAGCTCTCTCTCTTTAGTCTGGACTTGAATTGGATTCTCACATATTTATTACACTATCAGAGAATCCTGTACATTTTGTTAAAAACTACTGTGAGTTTAAAGCATGAAATTATCTAAATTAAGGAGAACATGTATGGACACTAATAATGTACATTAATTGTATCTGCATACTTGATGAACAGGCGGGATGATCTGGAGAACGCCGTGGGCTTTGACAAAGACCTGGAGATTCTTAAACGTATGCTGGTCCATGAAGATGAGGATAGTATGCACCAAAGGTTCATCTCCATAGTTGGGGAGAGTGGTGCTGGAAAGAATACACTCGTAAAACTTATCTGCAACCAGATATGTATGAAGATGGATGTTTTAATCAGGTATGACATGCAGCCTGGCTCCAGCATAGGAGATCTCCTTACAAATGTGTACCGAATGGCACTGCGGCAGTCTGTAGATCAGTGCCATGAGCTGGAGGTTGAAAAAGAAGGCATTGACAGTATCAGTGACAAGATTTGTGGTTTGCTTAGTAGAAAGAGGTACCTGTTGATTCTGGGCGGGATACCCTCGAAAAGCACCCTCAACTGCATGGGGTGAGCCTGCCTGAAGACAATGGCAATGGAAGCCGTGTGATGCTCATCTTGGACACCGCAAGTGAAGAGGTCACTTGTCATGCTAATACCATGAATAGAGAGGGCTTCAACGGAGTACACCTGATGACCCGTTTGGATCTGGGAAGAAGTGTGCAGCTATTCTATTGGAAAGTGTTGAGGAAAGTACAATATGAGTCATGGTTGTCGGCCTACGAAAAGCGAAGAAATCAGGAGGAGGAGGTTTATCGAGGAGGTTACTAGCCAATGAGAAGAAATCAGAAGGAGGCGGAGGAGGAGTGTCTAGATAACAGTTTCCAGAGATCTGTGCATGATGTAACAGGAGGATGTCCCATGGCCATCGTGCTCCTGGCCGGGCTACTCCGGTTCAAGGAGAAGCCGATCCAGTGGGATGCAGTGATACATCCTCGAAGCTACCAATACCAGCAGCAACAGCCGTGCAGCAGAAGAAGGGGGATGGAGGCCATCTTCTGGACGAGCTTTGAGGACCTTCCCGACGACCTCAAGTTGTGCTTCCTCTACGTTGCCGCCGACGACACATGCCAAGACGCCGATGAAATCGTTCGGATGTGGATAGCGGAAGGCTTCATCATCAACAAGAGCCCGCGCAATGGCATGACTCTGGAGGAGGTGGGCCATGACTACCTGAAGGAACTGGTCTTGAGATGCCTTGTTGTGCTGGAGGAGACGAAAGCCGGTGGCAGCATCGGGGTTGTTAGAGTTCACAGAAGCCTCCTAGGGTTCCTGCGGTCGGAGATCACCGAGGCTGGCTTCATGGAGATCGTCCACCACGTCGACGTACATGACTTCCTTGTGCCATCACCATTGGTACGCCGCCTCTCTGTTCAGAGTGACAAGAGCATGATGTACACCACCCACCACAAGTTCCCTAGGCTGCGTTCCTTCATATGCTGAATAGATGAGAAGCGCCACGAAGAAGCTGAAGCTCAGCAGCTGTTTCAGCAGCGGTTGAAGAAGCGTGCGCACAATGATCTCAAGTTTCTGTGCTTGTCCAAGTTCCTCCGTGTAGTCTCCGTGAGTGGACTGAGGCTTGAGGAGCTGCCCGATGAGCTTGGTGACATGATCCACTTGCGGTACATGCGCATCGACTGCCCGGGCCTGCACTACCTCCCGCCCGGCATCGCGAGACTAATCAACTTGCAGACGCTCGACATAAGCAACACCCAGGTCGAGGAGATTGAGCAGAGTTTCTGGAAGATCAAGACGCTGCGGCATGTGCTCACAAAGAGCCTTGCGCTTCCTACAATGTCAATCTCAGCGAATGCGAAACAAGAACTGGAATATGATGATGAGGCTGGTGGTGAGCTACAGACGCTCCACGGCGTAAAGCCCGCCACGTCGGGATCAGGAGAGTGGAGTCCATTGGACAACAACATGACAAGAAACCTACGGTCACTAGAGATGCACGGTTTCCAATGCGGGAAACACGGAGGCCCTGCATTCGAGGCTGCTCTCCGGAACATGCATCTCCTTGGCCACCTGAACCTGCAAGGTGACGAGATGCCTTCATGTGTTTTCACCGAGCCAAACCTCCGATGTCTCCAGACCATGGAGCTACGTGGAAACGTGAAGTGGGACGACGTCATCCTCCCGGTGTCGGATCGTCTTCTTCGCAAGGTCCAACCGAACCTCGTTCAGGTCAAAATGAATGCTGGTGCTATCTCTGAGATGCCACTGAGCATCAAGCAGCAATTGAACGAGATACTGGTCCAGATATAACAGAAACTGCACGTTCCTTCTACCTACTCAATGCTCATGCAAATTGCCCTCCCTACCGATACCCCCATGTAATTTTGGAAAACTTTGGGCGAAGAAATGAGATGTTCTGTGTTTTATCCTTTAAAATGTTCTTCATTGAAACAATATGTATTTAATTTGATTGTTGATCAAAGTGACATGTTTGATTCGAACTGAATCTCTATCCATTCATGTTGTTCTGGTGGAAAAGAGTGAGTATAAATTCGTCCATCAGTAGTTAGTTGCTTGTTAATAAACAGCAACCTTGGACCGTGGTAGTTTCTTGTTCTTTGATGCTGTGGTGCAGATTCTGGATGTCTTGTCAAATCTTACTTTGTTGTGCATTGAGCATGGATTTAATTGCATGTGTTTCTTACGGCAGTCCTGAGGTAGATGCCCACAACACCTATGTAGATGATGAAGCAATAAATCGTGGACCACCCAAAAGGCCATAACTACCATATGTTGAAATGAACTGGATAAACACGAAGTCGTGAACTGAACTAGATAGCCAAAAGGATATGATACTGTGAATTAATTAGTACAATATTTCCTTATAGGAAATGAGCAACAACTAGTACTAAGAAACTAATCGATTGAGAGGAACAAGTACACCTAGCAGCACTGAGCTATACATAACTGTTTTCCGAGATTTCCCCTCAAAGTGTTACTGACTGAATCATCTATAGGCAAACCTAACAACAAAATTCAGACATGATATGTACAAGACTCACTTGGAGAAGAGCATGCCGTGTTCCCCAATACCTTATCTCGGAGAAGAAATCAGCGAAGCACCTGGTCCTTCCTCTTCCCCTTGAGGAAGACCTCCCTGTTGACTAGCTCGCGCATGTACCCATCAAACTCCACGGGAACTCCACCATTGAGCCTCTTCATCTCCAAGAACCACTTGCTGTCTTTCCTCCAAAGCCCCTGAAAGTCATCCAGGTAATGCAAGGTATTGTACTTTGCCTTAAGCGCCTCCACCAAGACCATGCTGATCCCCTCTCCTGCAAGATAGACCATGCTGATCCCCTCATACATCTTCCGCTCTGCATCAATACTCTCCTCGATTTTCCATCTGAGGCGCTCAGCATTGACATCAACCTGGATCGAAAGGAAGTCCGGTTGCATACTCGAGATGATAGCATCGACAATGCTCATCAGACTTGGTGCCAGGCGTATCGCACGGGGTGGCAGGGAGAGCACCCGCTCCGTCTCACCCTCACACACACGGTACCAGTAATTCCCTGGCTCGACGTCCCCGAATTTCCTGACAACGAGAGTTTCCTTAGCCTTGGAGAACTTGGTGGGAGCAACCCTGGTGTCCTCAATGAGGCGGAGGCCAAGCTGGCCCTGCGCTCCCCACTTGTCCCAGTCCTCCCAGAACTGCCTTTCCTCGACGATGCCGGCCACAGACGACCGGAGGTGGTCGACGTCGACGTAGAAGGCGAGGCGCTTGCCCTCCTCGGGCATGCCGGCGGCGGTGTATGATGCGGCGAGGCAGAGGGTGAGGTCTAGGACGAGAGTGCGGTTGAGGTAGCGGGCCTCGGCGATGGCGCAGAGGAGGCTGCGCATGTAGTGCGGCATGGGCTTGCAGCGGTCGCCGCCGCCGTGGTAGGAGAGGTAGGCAGCGGCGGCGAACTGGGAGCGCGAGAGCGGGGGCGGTGGCGGGGCGGCGGTGGTGGCGTTGGTGGCGCCGGGGCGGGGCTTGCGGGCGTTGGGGCCGGAGTGGTAGTCGCCGATGGAGACGACGGAGTAGACGCAGGTGCGAGGGTCCCGCGCGATGGCGAAGCGGCGGTAGTCCTTGGTGGTGGCGGTGGGGGACGCGGAGGCGGAGGAGTTGGAGCGGGCGCGCCAGGCCATGTCGCAGGAGGCGGAGGGCGGGTCGCCGGGGACGGGGCGGCCGAAGCGGGCGAAATGGACGGCGGGGAAGGCGTCGATGGCGCTGCGCATCATGAGGTGGAAGAGGCGCGGGTCGGCGCAGTCCAGCGGGGAGGAGAGGTCGCAGGAGGAGCCCTCATCCTGCTCCGGATCCTGGTTCTGGTGCTGCTGGTAGGCGAGTGCGGGAGGAGGGGTGTAGATGGAGATGGAGAAGGGGAAGCGGAGTAGGGTGAGGAGGAGGAAGGCGATGAGGACGATGGCGGCGACGGTGTGGGCGGAGGAGGGGAGGAAGGCGCTGCGCCCCAGGAGCGGCCGGCTCGGGTCCATGGCGACGACAACGAACGGCGGCGAGATCTGGTCTGGTTGTGTTCTTTTCCTAAAGAACCGGACGGGTTCTGCTTGTGTCGTGGGCGTTCAAGTGTGAAGTTTCCCTGGAAAGTCAAATTTTGGAATTCGAATCATGCGTGAACTCTGATTCAAACCTTGATTAAGAAAAAAAATGGGAGCGAGGGATGCAAAACGTCATTAAACTTTGAAAATGTGTACTTGAGTGACCAGAAATTCTACAGGCCGGGCTGGCAACATTCATTTCCTTGTGTCAAGTCTAAAATGTCACACATGAAATCAGCAGCTGAAATTCCAGCGAAGAAACGTATCGAGTTTTCTATAAAGGTGAAAAATTTCGTAAAGAAATGACTTTATTTGTGCGTTGTGAAAAAAATCAGTACCAATATGGGCTTTAAAAATTGTCTTTTTAGAGTATTGATTTTGTGTTTTCGCACAAAGCATCATAAATATCATTTTCTTACGAACTTTACACGTATATAGAACACTTAGATATTTTTTATAATTTTTTTACAGATTTTTTAAATCATATTACTATTTTTTAAATTTCTTACATGATCTCGGGAACCAAAATTGTATTCGCGTTTCGTAGGCTATTTGAGGAAGTGTACTGGAAGACAGTGTCCACATTCGACTGTGTTTGGAGATGTTCTTTCATTTGCAGGACACTATATCTAATCTTTCATTCCCTGCAGTGATCATGACCTTAGCAAGGTTGCCATTTCTTGGCAAGGATTCAGTTTAAGGGCCGAACCGTCCACCTGATCTCTATCGTACACTGAATGCATATAATTACCCCAAAAATAAAGAAAAATAGATATTTATTATTGCCTTTTCTTGTACAGGGCCTCGTGGCTGCTAATTAGATATGGTCTGAGCATAACATCTCAAAACAAAAATAATCAAAAAATTTGTAAGGAAAAGAAAGCGGACTACCGCAAACCGAACGGTCTTCCCTCACTTTACAGATGAAGATTTCCTCACTGAGAATAGTTACCTCTGTCTACTGCCGTATGCGCCTATATATATTGCCTAATTTCTTGAGGTGCTGCCTGTTGATGGCAACTCCTTGTAGGAGATCTGGTCGACATTGCCGCCAGCAACGCAACTTCGCACTGGGTTCTGCATTCCAGCCTCCACATCCCCTTCCTTAGATTGCTCGTCACTAGCTCCGACGACCTGCGCTGTCTCCTCGGCCTCCTTGGAGCTCCTGCGTGCAACCAGAGATCTTACTTGAGCAAATGGAACATCAGAGTGCAGAATGACAAGTGAATGAGCATTTACCTGTAGGAGTAAATCAGAAGGCCCCCGGCCGTGCAGCCAAACGCAACAAAGTACATCCAATCGACCTGGTCATGTGTAAACAGCACACGGTGAGTACAGTTTATCGAGCTTCGTGCGCCTACAAGTTTCCTCAAAAGTTTAGGCTGACAACTATTAATTGTAACTTCGGAATTGTAGAGACGAAGGGGATCATACCTTCTCATGGTAGGCAAAGATGCGGATGAGAACAGCCCACATGTCCGAAGTCAGGAGGGAGAGGTTTAGCATAGTTGCCCCGCAAATCTGCAACACACAAAAGTTAGACATATGATATATAGATGCAAGATTGCCAGACAATTCTGAAAGATAGCCAGGATCATCAGGTAAAGTAAACAACACCTTCAGCACCGTAGGCACAGTTGAGTAGAAGAGGAACATTGCCACGGCGAATCCAAGAAAAGGGAGCACCTGAAATGGTAGAGAAGTTCATCTCGCGAAAATTTGTGGACAAAAGAAGTGGACTTACAAAATGTGTATCCTTTATGCTTTCTATACAGTGGACAGTATATAACTTTCATTCCAAATGTTCTATGTGTACAAAATTTTGGGAAAAATTTACCAACAATGAAAGGGACTTACCGCACCAGCATTCCATGTAATAGAATGGAGCTCTTTCCGCTCAAGAATACTTCTGTAGTAAAGTCAAGGAGAATAATATGGACTGTCAAAAAAAGGAAAATAATGCAGACTGTGCTCAGTATATCAAAACTAAAGGATGTGCTGGAAATCATGCAAATGGTAAATGTAAGATTGGATCATTTTAACAGCAAATTCTCAGATAAACTAGAAGGGTCCAAGGATACATCTGTATGCCGCTGATAACTGCTCCAAATATTCCCAACATTGCCATCAACTCAATTCTGTTGTTCTTTTTTACCAGATACTCCTGAAATATTAGGGGGGAAATTGAGTGTCAACAGCAAACAAGTGGTCAAATAATTTTCAGATGCATGTAGAACAAAGTAAACTGAAGTGTTTAGGGTGCTCAGGATTGCTGGTTACCTCAGTAACATTACTACAAGCATAAAGCATCGAGCCAAAAATTACAAGCAAATCACCTTTCAAAGGTTTGGGTCCTTCTGCAAGATATGCAAAATAAATGTTAAAGTTTTGACCTCTGAGCACAAAAGTTCAACAATTTTATAATGATTTAGTATTCCTAATTTATGGCATAACTTGCTGAAATGCATATGGAATAGCAATAGCTTGATGAAAAGTATATCCTTACTAGCTCGATCAGAGGCATGGACGTCCGAAAATACTACTAATATAAGGCCAGCCACACAAACTCCAACTCCTATGAACTTCCTGAGTCCATATTTTGTCTTCAAAAAGATCCAAGTGAGAATAATGACACATGGAATCGACCAACAATCCAGAAGCATCACACTCGTCAAAGATGTGTACTGATAAGACTTCACAACTGCATAATAAGCAAACATGAGTAAAATCCACATCAACATGAAATTTAACGGCACATTAGTAACACTAAAAAAATTCAGTCATGTTAACTACATACCGATATAATTAGCTTCGACGTCAATAATGCCAAGGATTAAGTAGTAGTACCATTTTGTCTGCACAAAAATAAAGTAACAAACTTCCAGTTATGCCCTCACGAGCAGAATTTAACATGATTGTGCCACTTGTAAGCATTGTGACAACTTGTGCCAAGGAAAACGGTGTAAGCAAAACTCTTAACAGAATCATAATAAGCATAAATCGTGTTGTACACGCATAGAAAAAGGGAGCGATGATAGGTACAGTCTATAGGGATAAGATATGCCAACTCCGTAGCCTAAAGTCATCAATCATTGATAGGAGAAAAACAACACAAACCAAACTATATACTATACCTACTTGTCAGAAAGAACAAACTAGCCAGAGGTTGGTCATGTGCTGAAAGCTACAGGTAGCATAAGAGCAGGAATCTCAAAATCTCATACGTTTCTAAACAGTACCATGACTAATTGTTCTGATAATCGTGTTCGAGAAAAACCTTCCTTAACTACTTGACAGTTCATCATGATTCCTGACAAACCGGTATGCTGCAGAGATGATGAACAGAGGATGGTGGATCATACCGTGAGAGGCTGTCTCCGGTAGAGAAGTATGCCACCATAGACAATAGCGAGAAGGATATAGTTCAAGAGGGACTGCGACGTTGGTGCATTGATACCTGAAAGAACAGTTGCAGTGTCAGTTCACAATTGTCAGATACATGAAGGCTTTGGCAGTTGAATATTAGTTAAGAGAAGTGCAGCATCCTTCTGAAGTAAGGTAGTAACAGCATCCATAAACCGACACAGAAAAACTCGGTTAATATAACAACTGTTCTAGTCTCTTTCACGGGGAGACAGGGGTGATGATTTGTTTAATCCCTAGAGACTAAAATAGCAGAACCACGCCGCATCAGGTGTTGATGTAAACTGTAAAGTCCTGGGAAAAGGCAGTGAGAGCCTCTCCATATTTAATCGAGAGGCTCCAAAAACTTCCTTTTCCCATGGAGCAAAAGCAAGGGAACTTGACATAACGAGGTGTGCGACCAATTAATCTAGTGGAGGAGATTCCCCAACTCCGCCGCAGCGCCACTCGAAAGGTCAAAAAGAACAAACAATCTTTCCGCTAATTACAGTAATTGGAGAAGAGAAGGGAAAAAAATTTGCGGCCTTTGCCACTATCCAGGAGGAAGAACTAACAGCGACAGAGTATATTAATTAAAGAATATAGTTTAGCGATCATAGAAAAATAAAGAAAAGGACGGACTGAAATCCCGAACACTCGTCGGGCTGTAAGCCTGTCGCTGGGCGTGCAGGGAGGGAGGAAGGAGGCGACGGACGAACGCACCTCGGCGGGCGAGCTCGGAGGAGGAGAAGCCGGTGGAGGTGATGAGCAGCGAGACGAGCTGCCCCAGCGCGAGGGCCAGCAGCACCTCCTTCCGCAGCCACCTCGCGCAGCATCCACCGCCCTTCTCCTCCACGGGCGGCGGCGCGAGCGCCATCCTCTCTTTCTCCCCCCTCCTCCAACAAGATCAGTTGCAGCTGCTGCTGCTTCGGCTCCTCGTGCGGCGCCCGCGTGGCGTGGTGTGGGAGGGCGAGGAGGCGAGGAGGAGAAACAGAACAGAGCTAAACAACAACAACCGTGCGGGCTTGTACACGGACGGGGTTTGGAGGGGTTAATATCAAGGGCACTATGGCAGAAGAAGAGAGGATCGGAGAGGTTTGGTGATCGACTTTGACGTCTCGAGGACTGTCACTCGTGCCAGCTCCTGTGGACCGTCGGATCTGTTGCTGCTACTACGGACTAGATCCGTTTTCCTTTTTCTTTTACTAGCACGCATGCCTGTGCGTTGCACTGGGATAAAACTATCTATGACGTGGAAATTCAGTTAAGCGGTTAGTTGATGGGAAAATCGTTAGTGGGATGTGCCTATCTCACGGGCACAGATGTTGAATGAACCCCCCACTGACCAGCAAAAAAAAATCCGTCGATCCACCCACCCGGAGCCCATTTACCCTCGTCTAAGCTCACGACTACCTCCCTACTGATCTACTATTGTTGTCTCTCCGCCACTGTCCCCCCCCCCCCCCAACCCCACCACACTCTCGCCGCCCCTCCCCTATATCATGCACGACATCGCCTCCCACGTGCCTCCTCCACCGTGCGAGCGCCCATCGGATTTTTAGGTGAAAATTAAAGTAAATTTCCAATTTTGTGGTATTCCTATTTATTAGGAATATTTTTATTTGGAAATACTACTTGAGAGGGAAATGAAGAAGCACAAACGTGTACATGTATTTGTGATCGAAAGGTGAAAAGCACAAGAAGTAGGTCCTACGTGTCATTGAAATGTGTGAGGGAAAATAAAAAAAAGAGACTTTGGTGCTTTGGTCCCCACCCGTCTGGTATCTTTACTCATGTATAGAAAAAAAAAGGATAAGTCAACGCATGTAAGGGAGGAAAGGGGATCGATGAGCTGATTTCATCCACCCCCTCCACGAGCGGATGCTCTCTAATCCGAGCTCGTTGCAAATCACGCCTCACCGTGGCCTCCCCTCCGCTAGAGCGCGCCACCCCGTCCTCCCTTCTACCAGAGCACCCCGCCTAGGTCTCTCATGCTCCGCCTCCTGCCTCCATCCTTCTCCTCCTGAAGCAGTGTCTCCGCCTCTATGCTGGTGTGGTCTACCAGCTGGATTCCTATCGGCAACACTACCAATGAGCAGCAAAGAGTAGCACCACCGGACCATCACCTACCAGATGAGGCTGGCCGGCGGGCGCTTTCTTCCAGGACAGCAGCAATGGCCACGTCGCAAACAACATTTTGTTGAGGAGCAGCTACCCCTGGCGGTACTTGGCCTTCTCTACTACAAGACGACGTCGTTCGTGACCTCTCGCATGGAGTCATGGTGCTCGTCCTGCTCCTGGTGAGGGACCTGGCCGCAACGCCGTCTTGCTCCACTCGCTGCAGCCTGCAGGTCAGGAGGAGGAGCGCCCGGCACGGAATTCGGCGGGCAAACTAGGATGCTCTGGCTTAGATCTGGTTCGTCCATGGAGAGGCAAAGGAACAACAGTGGCGGGGCGCTGGTCGCCTTCGTTCGTGGGGAGGAGATGTACGAATTTCTCTCAGCGGCCCAGCTCGGTTGGACGAAACGTTTTTTTCAACTTAAACGGTGGCAGTGCTCGTAATTATACTCGGAAATAAGGGTAATATAAAAGTTGGACGAAATATTTGGGAGAAGCAACTCTCCCTTTATTATTAGATAAAGATTTTATCGTTTCTCCATCGAGAATTCACTTAGATCTAATCTGAATCGTGATTCGTGCAGCTGTAAATTGCATATAATCATTTTCCAGCGGCAATGAGCATCCAAAACCAAAAGGTTTTTCTAGACAACAAACAAACAAATAATAAGGTTTTAGAACAATTTGAATTGCCCTATCAAAAAATAATTAAATATGAATAATTTGGATTAATTAACTAATTAATGTACTTTTATGTGCACGAATTCTGCATTTGTAGCTTGGATAGGATTTCATATAATTTGGATCTGCTATTTTGGTATCAATCTGTTAGGAATAGGTTTACATAGTCATGATTCGTTTATATTAACACCTAAATGATTAGATAAAATAAAATATTCATGAAGGTTTACTTTTTACTTTATTTGAGAACCCCTTGACTCCTTCTCAAAGGTATGCCCAGTCGTACATGGATTACACATAGGTTGTAAGTGGCGGTTTGGGTAGAAACCTATGGGACGTAATGCACGATCATGACCGGTGCTTTCAGGTTTGAGCTAACCGCGGCCGCATCTCGCAAAACACATCGACCGCTTCATGCGGGGAAAGGCTTATTGTAGGTGTATCTAGCGTGGTGTGGTGTTCATTGCAATGCTTGTGTCTTCTCGTTGTATCGGTCGTCGATCGTCAGCCTCTTCTTCTATGTGCTAGATTTGTCTGCTAGCACATATCCTTGAAAATATTAACATTAGGGAGCAACAATACATGGCTTTGCACCAACGACCAATAAATATAAGTGCCTAAATGTACAAATATGAAAAGGATGGCCTAAACTCAAGTGGATAATACCAAAGATTGTCGATTTCTTGGCCACGAGTATTTCAAGGGCTAGACCCGAGTATAGCATTGATTAGCCATGGCGCCAACACATCACGATGCCTATGTGAACGTGAGGGGTACAATAATGGGATCTGAATGGTCAAGGCCAAGATATTTTTGACCCTCAGGAGATAGCCAATGAATTTATCACTTATTTCCGCAATATCTTTCAATCTAGTTGCCCTTCACATGGTAGACCTGCGATATTTTCTGTTATTAACCATGATGAGCAGGAATACACAAACTCTATACCAGACAAAGACGAGATTTGGAGCATCATAAAAGACATGAAGAAAGATGCTTCTCCAGGTCCAGATGGGTTTAATGTCGGCTTCTACAGGAATGCTTGGAGTTGGATAGCTGAAGATATTACACAACTGGTGAGGACTTTCTATGAAACAGGTAATATGCCAGCAAAGCTGAATGAAACTCATATAGCGCTTATTCCAAAAAAGCTTGTTTGCCACCTGCCCTCTGACTTTAGGCCAATTAGCCTTTGTAATGTTATTTATAAAATTATCTCCAAGTCTTTGGCCAACAGATTGAAGCCTCTTCTAGCAGATTACATCCATCCTTCTCAGCAGGCTTTTATAGAGGGTAGAAGGATTAGTGATAACATCATTGCTGCCCAGGAGATTGCGCACTCCTTTAGTTTAAAATCTTTCAAACAACAATGTTTTATGCTAAAAATTGATCTTGCAAAAGCTTTTGATAGACTTGAATGGCATTTCGTTGCTACTGCTTTAGCTCGTAAAGGTTTGAATGCCCATTTTATTAAATTGATTCATGCTTGCATATCCACTTCTACCTTTTCAGTTATTATTAATGGGCAGCCTTTTGGTAAATTTAAGAGCTCTAGAGGCATAAGACAGGGATGCCCTCTCTCCCCCTCTCTCTTTATCTTAGCTGTTAATGAACTATCCTTCGCTCTTCAAGATGCTTTAAATCACAGCAGGCTTTCAGGTATAACTTTGGGTCCTCAATGCCCTCCTATACATTCCTTGATGTTTGCAGATGACTTATTGGTGTGTGGTGTAGCAACAAAGCAGGAAGCTGAAGCCATCCTAAGAATCTTAAATCATTTCTGCTCCCTTTCTGGCCAAGTCCCAAATTGGGCAAAGTCGGGAATTATGTTTAGTGCTAATGTGAGTGTGCAGGTCAGGCAAGAAATTAAAGGTTTGTTTCCTGTCCCTGATATTGACGCCTCCTTCATCCATTTAGGACATCCTCTGATCCTACCTGCAAAGAATAGATCTGCTGCCTACTCTTTTGTTTATGATAAGTTTAAATCAAAGCTTACAACATATAAGGCAAACAGATTGTCGCACCCTGCAAGGCTTACTCTTATAAAATCTGTTTTCTCTTCTATCCCTGTTTATTACATGTCAAATATTTTGTTCTCCAAAAAATTTCTTGCTAGTATCACTGCTATCATTAGGAGATTTTGGTGGACAGGGGTAAGAGATGATAATGCTTCAAGGTACCTTTGTTTAAGGGCTTGGGCAGATATTTGCACTGACAAGAAAAATGGCGGTCTGGGTATTAGGAATTTGCAGGCCCTGAATCAGAGTTTGATACTCTCTGCAGCCTGGAGAATCGTTCAGAACCCAAATAGCAATCTAGCTCTTATTTTGAAGTCAAAATATCATGCAGCTACTTCTTTTTGGAGAGCTAATTCTAATTGTCCAAAATCTGCTTTTTGGGCTGCCATTTTAAAAGTAAAACCTCTTTTAGATTCTGCTTGTTTTACCCAAATTGTTGATGGTTCCTCTTCTATTTGGACAACACCTTGGTTTAATCATTGGCAAAACATCTATGATAATCTTGTTATTCAGCAGCCACCTTTTAATTATCCTGCTACTATTAAAAATTTGTGGCTGCCAAATATTAAGGCCTGGAACCATGATCTAGTTAATTCTCTTTTTGTCCCTCATGTCGCCACAACCATTTTAAACACTCCAATCATTCATGATGTTGGTCAAGATATGCTTGTTTGGAAGCTGACTCCTACTGGGAAGTTTTCTACTAAAAGTGCATATAGGCATTGTTTCAAAAATTTGCAGTTGCCACGGAACCAGACACCAAAGGAAGTGCCTCGGCAAGTTGGTAACTTGCTAAATCAGGTTTGGGCTGAGAAGAACATGATCCCTAGGGTCCAAATATTTGCTTGGAGACTTCTGAGAAGAACCCTCGCCACAGGTAAAAGAGCTGGTCGTTTCTCCAAACATATTTCAGTTATTTGCTCAAGATGTAATCTGGAGGAAGATGAGATGCATCTGTTTTTTGGATGTCATTTTGCAAAAGCTGTTTGGTTCTTACAGCCTTGGTTTATCAACACTGAAGCTTTGCAACGGCAACACCACTCCATCCCTGACATCCTTAATTTCCTGCTAAACTCTAATCATCCCTCCATGTCAGTTAAAAATCTTTACACTATGTTATGGTGTATTTGGAAAGCAAGAAATGATTCTCTCTTTAACCGTGCTATAACTCATCCAAAGAAAGTGTTTGTTGTTTTCTCAGCTTTATTGCAGGACTTTCAGATTTTGGACACACGCCTGCAGGGACAACAACCAGCTGATGACCAACAGTTGCGACAACAACAACATCATATGCTACAACATCCTATTCCTTTTGCAGGTACAGACATACAGGTATATTCAGATGCAGCCTGGACTCCATTGGCTGATGGTCAATCTTAGCAAGCAGGATTGGGCATCCACATTCGCCTTCATCATCACCATGCTGAAAACATCTATGTTGCAGCTTTGTCCCCTCCAGTTAGCTCTCCTCTACAGGCTGAAGCTCATGCTATGCTGTTGGCGGTGAAGGTAGCTGAATCCCTTCAACTCAGAGATGCTTACTTCCTCACAGATTCGCAAGTCCTTGCTTTGGCTACTAGGTCTGATCGTAATGCTTCCGAAGGACCTTGGCAAATTAGGGGCACGATATCCCAAGTTAGAGCCTCCTCTAGTTTTCATCCAAGCAGATTTTTCTTTGTTCCCAGGGCACATAACATGAAAGCTCATCATTATTCTAAGCTAGCCCTTCGAACCTCTTCTTCTAGTGTCAGATGTTTGACATCAGGATCGGGCCACTGCCCCGTGTGTTCTGTCATCACAGTCTCAAGTGTCTTACCACTTAGACTGATGCTTGTAAAATGTTCTTAATGCTTATCAATAAAGTTGTGTAGTTTTCAAAAAAAAAAAGAATGATTGTTTTCTAGAACACACAAAAGACTTACGTTTCATTTTTAACAAAACAGCTTACAAAACGTTTTCTTTGAGATCCGTGCATGATTTGTATTTTTTTAAATTAAACTCAAAAGTAAACACTATGTATTTTTTTCCACTAGACGAACAAATCATTACATCACAACGAACATTTTTGTTGATGTGTGTATGAATAAATTTGTAGAATGGACTGAGAAATTAGATTCGCTTAGTGGACAAAGACCTAGACATGCCCTATAAACCATTTAATTTGTCTTGAATATGACACCCCGGTAGTATAATCCTAGACCCCCGGTGGATCTGTACTACTGATCTACAAATCTGAGTTATTCGTGGACATCCATACTGACGTATAGATCCAGAACCTCTTAACCATGCATTCATGTTCTTTTAAACCTAGCTAAACTTTTGAGCCCTGAATCGAACATGAACGATTGTCATTATGCACCGCAGTTCAAAACAAACTGTCGTCATGTACATCCGATTACCAAATTCGAACCGCGACTTTGCAATATTGTACTTGTATCTATAGTATCTAAATGGGAGTAACCCACTAAGGGTATTTCTCTTAACATGCAATGCATCCACATCAGCAACCATCTAATTGGTCCACTTCAAATTTCATCCCTTTCAGTTACAGTCCACCTCATCCTTTATAAGTCACTTGTGTCAGTTTCAGTTCCAGTCCGTTTCAGATAATTGTTTTGTTGGTTTTTTTTTTTTTTTTGAGGGAATGTTTCGTTGGTGAACAAACTCCTTTCTACCATGCCACCCACTTCATCATAGCCCATTTCCTTGCTCCAGCCTACAAGCCCATATACAGCATACTCCTTCGTCATAGCCCATCTTATTGCCCCAGCCTACAAGCCCACATACAACCTACTTCTTCGTCTTCCTTGATTCTGGGTTGGCCAACGCCAACAAATATATGCACCGTGAGTAAGATCCCACTAATCCCCTTCCTCTTCTGTAACGGATCCACTCGCCACCACGGTGATTCATTTTTACTGCCCCGTTCCTCCACCTCACCTTTATATGCCGATCCACCTCCCAAAGAACACAGTCCTTACGATTCGCCATCGCGTGTGAAGGTGCGAGTCTTAAATCCTTCAGTCCTGGTACCCTCCACCAATAGCAGCTGGTTGTGGCGTTGGCTTCCTTTCTCAACCCTCTCCTCCCTCACGAGTCCTGACTCTTTCTATTCTTGATTTTCCATTTTTTGTTCTCTCCTTTTTTTTTTGCAGGATGGCATGAGATTTTCCCAGATGAATCGGTCCCATGGTATGTTCGGACGAATGATTGTGAGGCACTACATGACAAATGCAATTTAGCCTGTATGCTTTATCTCCATCCATCTCCATGTAATCCTATATGGAAGATACTTGAGGGAAATCTCAAAAAAAAAAAAAAAGGAAGATACAGTATGCCATGGCAAAAAAAAACATCCTCGATCATTAAGAGGAATTGCCAAAATTTTCTACCCGTGCCTTCTATTTTTCTGACATATTATTGAACATACTGTAGAACAAGGAACTATATGTATTGATGTGCCTTGCTGCAGCAAGCGACTCATTGATATGTCAAAGTCCAAGTTCCAGCTATACGTTTGTAACAATGATGTGCCGAATCGCGAAGTATCTGGAACCGTGGATGGCTTGCGTTCAGATGCAGCCCAGGGCAGACATGCATTTTCCGCAGTTTCACATGCCTCGACAAGCAGTTGGATGATTGGGTTGCGATTCCATATTCGATCCTTCCTCTCAACAAGACCACCGAAACCTTGTTCTGAAGCTGGTTGTACACTACCAGGACCTGGCCCACCGCAGAATCGCCACCAACTGCCACGCAAACCAAAATCCCAAAGCAGGACAATCACTCGACACCAATCATGGACGGACCGATTTAAACAAAATTAAACGATCATCGCCAATCACGTTAGAGAAAATCAATCCGGACGGCGGCGAGCTGGAAAGGACGATGATACAGAGCGGAAAAAATGTTCAGTTTTTCTTTTGTTTCAGCTTTAATAATAATTAATTAATAACGAAGTCGGAGCTGCCACTCCCTCTTCCCTTCCCATTCTTTTTCCCTCCTCGCCGCCGTCCCAGATAGCTCCTCTTCTCCCCAAGACTCTCAGAGCCCCTTCCTCGCGCCGCCGCCGCCGTCTATTTCTTGCTTCACCGCGCCGCCGCGCGCAGCCGAGGTGAGTCGCGCCTCCTCCGTCGTTTGTGTTCGGCAGGTCACTACTTACTTGGGACCCATTAATTTCTTCGCCAAATGCCTATGCCATGCGAATGAGAGTATCATGCGCTGTGAAAGGTACTGATGCTGTTCGTGGTTTTGTAATTTAGCCATGGGGTGAACCTTAGGCATAGAGAATGAGCATCTTCCCCTTCCCCTTCCTTTTTCTTGGTTGAGCACATCGATGTTCAGTGTTATGCTATGGGAGGTAGTGTATCATCCCAGGTCAGAATAGACTTCTCAATGTTGCTTGATTGCGGGGGATAACAGAGGGTGGGATGGTAGAATTTTATGAAGCCTTGGTCCTTTTTCCAGTGATAAGAAGCTATGTCACCCTACATAGATAGATAGTTATGTCCTTTTATCTTATGTATTGTAATTGGATTGCTAGTATTAGCCTGACCTTTTCTGGTAATGTCAAATTTTGGTTGCTCTTGTGGCAGGGAGAGGAAGCAAGCAAAACGAGAAGTTGACCGGTAGGCCATTATGCGGCGCTGGTTTTGCTGCGCACATGTTGACACGCCGTATGAGGAACATGGGAATGAGTTTATGAACAGCCCTGAAAAGGCAAATGGTACGTTTGTTGTTTGCTGGAAAATTATGTTCCTGGACATGAAAATGCGTATCTGACATTCTGACCATCGTTGTCCATGTTCAGTTGGCATTTTTTACATGACTATGCAAATGTTTTTTTTCACGAAAATGCAAAATCTTTGCCTTTCGATGCATTGATAGATAAGAAGAGATTTACATGCTCAAGAAAGAGCAGACACCACCCCACACAACCCAGTAGAGCAAAACGATTACAACTCGCTGCGAAGAACGAGCACAGAACACACTCCACATCCGGCTAGTCCGAAGACAGCCACCACCGACATCAAAACTACAAAACAAAAGAGCCAGTCCTAAGCTGCGCAACATCGCCGCGTACGCCGGTTACCTCCGAGGACCGACTGCTCCAACTGAACTCCCCTTGTCGACGCACCATCCATCCTTGATGCCTGAAAGAGGTGGCAAGTAGATCTTGGACTCACCGGCAACGGCGTGCATTGCGCCTCTGAAGCATCAACCTTGGACAGCGGCAAGCACAGGAGGAAGGCAACAAGGAACCCAAAAGAGACTTCCACGGAAGATAATAGGGGCTGCGCCTTTTTTTAGGGAAAGGAGCCCAAAAGAGGGCTACCAATTTCAGTTAAGAAATTGGAGTTGACCACACACGGATCTAGCAGGTTTCAACCTTGCATCAACACAAAAACAGCAGCACAAACCCCTACTCTTTTTGAAAATGAGAAAACCACCAGGAAGATAACTGAAAAAGGCTACCAACTAAGCATAAAGGTTCAACTTTTCCAAAACCTACATACAGGCTTCATCTACTGCAGTTCAAACAGGACAACAAAAAGGAAAGAGCACGCGCCAGGTGAAAGACAGAGATCATTGATCGATTCTTATATTGATTGGATTCCATCCATTTCTCTGCCCAAAAATCTCCTGCGCCACTCGAGCCATTTTGCTAGCCCCCTGCAGCAGCATTCTTCAGAGCCCGTTTTTCTGTAGTTTCGCCCAGACATGCAAAAAATTGCACATATACAACACCACATTAGTAGGGTCTCCAGGTCTGATTCTTTGAAAACAGGATTTGTTCCTGGTTTTCCATACAGCCCAAAAGACAGCTATAACTCCTATCATAATAGCAGTTCTATCTCGACCAACAAAAGAAGATAACCATCTATCATACAGGCCATGGAAACTGATCGGAACCTGATCAATTCCCAAAGAAACGCTAGCTATTGTCTAGACATACTTCGCAAGAGGGCACAAAAAGAAGAAATGCTCAGTAGTTTCATGATTATCACAAAACTCACACCATTGTACTTTTTTCCATCCTCTTTTCATTAAATTTTCCTTGGTCAGGACCCTATTCCTATCAAAAGCAAACAAAAAACTTTGATTCTCAAAGGCAGCTTGAGGTTCCATAGTTTCTTAAAAGGGGAAGTGACTCTTTTTGCAATAAGAAAGGAATATAACGATTTAACAGAAAAGACACAAGATTTAGTTAGCAGCCAACTCACCCTATCTGGGGAATCAGTCAAGCAAACACCACTACAAGTTTCTATTAGTTTTCACCACATCTCTTTAGTTTCCTCCCGAAGGAACCTTCTAAATTTCAAACAATCAAAATTACTTGCAATAACTTGATTAACAGTAACATTATGCGAGTAATAAATGTTATACAGTCTCGGGAAATTTTGGCATAAAGGTTTCTGACCAACCCAAATGTCTTCCCAAAACCTAGTCTTTTTACCATCCCCAATAATGCATTTACAACATTTATAAAAAATATCTCTAACAGAAAGCAGGCCAGACCAAAACTGAGAATGTAAAGGACTGGTTTTACATTGAGTAAGAGTACATTTCTTCAAGTATTTTGCTCTTACCATATCCTGCCAAACACCCTCTTCATTTTCTAAACGCCAAATCCACTTACAAATCAAACTAACATTCTTGAGGTGCAGATCAGTCACCCCAAGCCCCCCTTGATCCTTAGGTTCGCAAACAATATTCCAGCTGGCTACATGATACTTCTTAACATTTGCTTTCTCTTGCCAAAGCATTCGAGCTCTATAAAAATCACATCTTCTGATAAAAGTCATAAAACCCTTGGGCATTAAAAACACAGACATCATATAACTGGGAACATTAATTAAAGAAGATTCTATAAGAATTAATCTAGAACCAATAGATGTTAAATTCCCTTTCCAACTAGCATTCTTTTTCTCAACTTTATCCTCAGTATCTTTCAAATAACTGCCAAGAAGCTTTTTGAAGTGCATGAGCACCCCCAGATACTTAAAGGGAAAGTCTCCTTTTTTGCAAGTAAAAATATAAGCATACATGTCTTGTTTATCAACTACTTTGCCAAAAAAAGACACCTCACTCTTGTGAAAATTAATTTTTAGGCCAGTAAGCTGCTAAAAAATGCACAAAATAAACTTAAGATTTCAAGTACTTTCTAGATCATCTTCAAACATGAAAATCGTGTCATCCGCAAAGTGGATGATAGCAATGCCATCATCCAGAACATCAGAAGCTAGTTCCCTAATCAAACCAGAATCTTTAGCTCTACTTATCAAAACAGCAAGAATTTCAGCAGCTATGTTAAATAGCAGAGAATAGTGATCCCCCTGCTGCAGACCTTTTCTAGTTTGAAAATAATAACCTAACTTGTCATTAGTCATAACACAGACCTTACCATCATTTACTACAGCTTTGGTCCACTGAATAAATTGTTCAGGGAACCCTTTCATCTCCAAACCCGAAAGCATAAAGTCCCAGTTAATTTTATCGTAGGCTTTTTCGAAATCCACTTTGAAAAAAACCCCCAGATTTTTGTTCTTATGCATATAATGCATACTCTCATGCAGGAGTACTACACTATCCAGAATAAATCTTCCTTCTACAAAGGCAGACTGGATTTTCGAAATAATTTTATCAGCTAGTTTTATAGCGAAAAAGTCCAATTTTCATCCTTCAACTTTCATGAAAGTTCACTTTTTATCCTAAATGTTTCATTTGGTACAAAACAAACCCTCAACTTTGCCGACCAGCTCAAACACCTGGTTCCGCTGATTTTCTTGGAAAAGAAAATGAACCGGACCACACCATGTTGAAAACCAGTGAAAAACCAGAGTAGGTGATATCATATATCGTTTTCTATGCATACTATGCTTCCCTGCTGACACTGACACCATATTCATTTTAACATATGGGTTTCAGGTAATGGTTTTACTCAAATTGGTCATCATGGAAAGGCACCTCCCTCCATTGAAGTACCTGAATTATCATTTGAAGAACTGAAAGAAAAGACGGATGATTTTGGATCAAAAGCTTTGGTTGGTGAGGGCTCATATGGAAGAGTGTATTATGCTGTTCTAGAGAATGGGACACATGTCGCTGTGAAAAAGCTTGATACTTCAGCAGACCCTGAGCCTGAGGATGAATTTATAGCACAGGTATGGTTGCCGTGTATGTAGATATCTGCAAATATTATATGTCCTCATTAATGTACTGTTATAAGCTATCTACAAATATCATTTGACCAATTGCTAGGGGACTTTTCCTTCTCTGGATATAGGTCTCCGTTATCTCGAGATTAAAACATGAACATTTTGTGGACATGCTTGGGTACTGTTTGGAAGGAGATCAGCGCTTATTGGCCTATGAATTTGCCACTATGGGTTCGCTACATGATATTTTGCACGGTATTTATCTAGCAGACACATATGAGTTGACATAAGCTAATTCAAGGTTGTATGCATGTTCTTGCCATGCATCTTGTCTTCGAAGCTACACACATATAACAGCATGCATATCTTTTTTTGCATTTTTGCTCTTTCAACAGGAAGAAAGGGTGTCGCAGGTTCACAGCCTGGCCCGGCACTTGACTGGATGCAAAGGATCAAAATTGTTGTTGATGCTGCAAAAGGGCTTGAGTATCTTCATGAGAAAGTCCAGCCTTCTGTAGTCCATCGGGACATACGGTCTAGCAATGTTCTTTTATTTGAGGACTACAAAGCTAAAATTGCAGACTTCAATCTTTCAAATCAATCCCCAGATATGGCTGCTCGTCTACATTCTACACGTGTCCTTGGAACCTTTGGATATCATGCTCCCGAGTAATTATTCAACCTATATATCTGTGTTCATAGCTTTGTATATTATATTTGCGATTGTGATCCTAAAGAATAGTATGTTGTGATTTTGCCTAATTATGAAGCATTCTAGTGGACTTCACTTTTGTGTTTTGGAACTAGAATACTGGCTGGGTGCAAGCGAAACCTATGATTGAACAGATAACTGAAGTTTCATTTAATTCTTAGTGCTTAGATACACAATTCTGATACAGCATTCTCACCTGATTCCAGCATATAAGAGATGTCTTATGCAATGCAGGTATGCCATGACTGGTCAGCTGACACAAAAAAGTGATGTATATAGCTTTGGGGTTGTTATTTTGGAGCTCCTAACCGGAAGGAAACCAGTAGATCACACTATGCCAAGGGGACAGCAGAGTCTTGTTACCTGGGTATGTATCCATTCACTTCTTTTGTTGACCCTATTATTCAATATTCTGCCCTTGAAGTTGAAGGGGAGGGGCTTTACTTTCTCTGTTGGTGATGCTGTCCTGATGGGTGTCGATTTATAGAGGCTCTGATGGACTCAAATAAGGCTGAGTCTTAAAGGTTACAGCCATTCCAAAAACACCTCATTTTCACAGGACATAAGCTATGACATATTTATGCTCAATTTTAAGTCACTTGTGCTTTCTGGCACTAGTGGCAATCATGCAGGCTTCTGTAGTTCTACAAAAATATTTGTTCTGGGTATGTGTAAGCAGTTCTGCACATATCTGAATAACTTTTATTTGTTCTTTTTGCACGCCAGTAAAGTTTTTGCATTGTTCCGTGTAAGTTATTACCAAACAAGGTAGTCGGATGTACTTTGTACTTTCTAGATTTAATGTATAGACTGATTTGTTATTCATTTCCATACCAGGCAACACCAAGGCTTGGTGAGGACAAGGTGAAACAATGTGTTGATCCAAGATTAAATGGAGAGTACCCTCCAAAAGGAGTTGCCAAGGTACATCTTGCTCCATCCTCCCCTATGCATATGTGCATGTGAAGCATCTTTTTCCTTTAATATGCATCTACATGTGTATAATTTTGCACTAAAATTAAAGCTGTAGATAGCCAACAAGTACAAAGCTGCACAAGGTGGCTGCGACCAGAAGACCCGAATAAAAAAAAACACTATACATAAAGGGTCGTAATATATCCAAAGATGGTTTTTATTTTTAGAAAATGGGTGGACATTTCTCAGCTTTCCTACAATATTCTTCAAGTTACTACGAGTTGCTAGGGAAAACTTGCATTGCTTGTACTAGATTTTTGGTTTTGTTGGAGGAGACGGGTGGACATCTCTCAGCTTTCTTAAAGTATTCCTCAAGTTACTATGTGTTACTACTTACTATGGAAAATATGCACTTGTTCTTTTCCTTTTAGGAATGGATGGACATTTCTCAGTTTTACGACAGTCTTCACATTACTATGAGTTGTTAGGGAAAATCTGCGTTGCTTGCACTAGATTTGTGAGATTCCAACCTGTCAACTGTTTTCTTCGCTATTGGTGCAGGTCGCGGCAGTGGCAGCTCTTTGTGTGCAATACGAAGCAGAGTTTAGACCCAGCATGAGCATTGTAGTCAAAGCATTGTCTCCCCTTCTTATAAATAAACCCCAGCAGCAGCCGGCAGCTCCAGAGACACCTTCAGATGCTTGACAACATTGTGCAAATGCGAGGTCCATGTAAAGAGATACCATTTTTTCGTCGGTGCGTCATTGTTATGCAACGTTTTTGCCAAGGCTTGATCAATTTGTATATCTGAAAGAAATAAATTAACACGTTCAAATTTATCGCCATGTAGGTTGCTCTGGCATTGCTGCCCATATTTCTTGTGGTCCTCGAGTACTACTGCGGTCAATTTATGTTTTCCTGTCCTTGTCGTTCATATACTTGTTTTCTTTGTCCTGTGTTTTGTGTTCTTCAGGCAGCACTTGATGCTTTCATTTCTCCTTGTAATTGGGTTGCTCATACTTGGATCTCAGTGGTTAATATATTATGCCTAAATTCTTTGAGTTTGTGTTCTGGTATTTATAGATAAAATGCCTGATTAATAATGCCTTAATTCTGTGAACCCATCACTGCTATAAGCTTCTCACATATTTGGATGGACGATTTATGCGGCTATTCGAGACGTTTGAGGCTAGTCCAGCTCTTATGTGCACGCTTATGTGCTAGACATGTTCTTACTAGTAGTGTCGGTAGTACTTTTTATGTTTTTCGAAAAGGAGTATTCGGATAGAAACTCTATTCCCGTTTAATAAAGGTTGGGATTAAGATAAGAAAAGGCTAGTCCAGCTTTCGTGTGCACGTCTGAGCTTCTACGGTTTTTTCTACCGGAATAGACGGAGGAAAATCGAGATGCAAAAGTGAAGCTATGGGCGACGGCTTTGAATTGTCTTGATATAACTTCCAGTTTTAATCGGGAGCGTTGTTGTTGATGTTTTTTTTTTATTCTCGATTGATCGAATTAACCTTTTCTGAGTAATAATTATTACTGTAATAAATTAAGTTCGTTTGCAAGGAAGAACGCAACCGCGCCCGACTAATTTAGCGGTTGGCAGGTGCTCGACTTATACAAAAGCAACATGACTGACGTGTATCATTTTCAGCCCATGGAGCTTAGCACACTGATTGGCTCATGGAGTGATGGATCATTGCCATTGGAGCAGCTCACCCACCGGAGTAGCTCACCTACACTCTCCTCTCCTGTTGAATGCTGATGCCAGGACCCAGGAGGATGGCGCTTGTACTCTTAATTAAGAGTCTAATCCAGATTCTTAAGACTTCTAGTACAAATACAGTAAAAAAATTAATTACGTCTCTCTTTCAAGATTAGGACTTGAAACTCCTACTTGGACAGAGTAGCTTGAAACTCCTACTATGTAGCTGAAATACGCTATGCTCGCAAGAAGACAGGAAGTAGCAGCAGTTAGTTTACAGGGGCAAAATCGCACGCTCGTCTCTCTCCCTCGGCAGTATCGCCCGCCTAGTGCCAGTAGCTGCTCAGTTCCGTTTCCGGCCAGCTCGCGCGCCGGCCATGATGCTGCTCGCGCGCGGCCTCCGCTCCCGCCTGCGGCCCGCGCTCGCCTCCCCCGTCGCCGCCGCGCCCTTCTCCTCGGCGGCGGCCGTGGAGGCGGACCGGGCGGTGCGGGACGGGCCCAGGAACAACTGGACCCGGCCCGAGATCCAGGCCATCTACGACTCCCCGCTGCTCGACCTCCTCTTCCACGGGGTACGTACGTACGCACGCACGCACGCCCCTCCCCGTCTCTCGTCCCCTGTTCCCGGCTGCGTTCCCAGCTGGCAATGGCCGAGGTTTCAGATTGCTCTGCTCCAATTGGGTCACCTTTCTAATAGATGTCCGTGCTGTGACTTGTGAGTGAGTAACGGTGAGGCACATCTTGGGGTTAATCTGCACGGAAGAGTTTGGGGGAACGGCCGAGTGGTAGCAGATGGTTTTGCTCTTTGGGGGACTGTGAGAAGTGGTTACTCTATTATTGGGATTATACAAGATTTTGCACATTGGGTCTCCTCATTCTTGTTAAAAAAATCTGGAGACAGGCAACGCTTGCATTCGCTGGCCCATGTGTTTAACACCTACATCCATATCCAGCTAAAACACCACTTGGAATTAGTACTAGTAGTTATATAATATCAATCTGCCACCAGATTTTCCTTGGATCCACATGATGGAAATTGGCATCACCTTTGTCACTTTAGAGCCTCTTGGTAGTGGTGATCCCCAATTATTGACAATGGGGTCAATCTGAGTTGGGTTTCAGACTTGATGTTGTATATTACCGCACGAGATTATCTCAGTTGTGATCGGTGAACAATTATAAACGGCCATTGGCATCATCCTATTACCATTTGATAAGGTTTTGCTCGTTGATCGTTTAGTGTTGCCATTGGTAGGTGGCGACTTTCTCATATTCTACAATTCCGAATCTCTACAGCTTAATTTTCAGAGAAGATTTGAAATAGGATAGTCTTCGCAAGAAATTATAGCTATGGATCTCAGATGTCAAGCTTTCGTGTTGATAATTTTGTCATAAGGATAATCTATTTATTTACTTGGTAAGCTGTACTGTACTGTCAGTAGGAAGTACTTTCCTTGAGGGCATTTAGGGATTATAATCTGGAAAGTTGCATCAAGGATTTTGCATACAGCGTATTTGGATGCTTAGGACTCAAGATTATCAACAATATCACTTTTAGGAGGCTTTATATGGTGGGAATGGGTTTATCAGGTATCCTAGGTCTTATGATATTTACCGGGGAAGGCAAATCCTTTTTGTAAATCCTTAATTCTCTACTATTTGATGATAGAGGGAAGTCAGTAACAAACTTAGCATGAGTAATGCACAGTTCAAGATGTTAGGTAATAACAACACTATTCATTTGATGTAAAACTGTAATGGTTCTGATGAGCTTGGTGTGTCACGGCTTGTAAGCATTGTTTGCACCTCATGAAATGCTAAGCTTGGTACCTTTATGTGTAGAAAAGAGATACAGGGTGAAATCATCCGACTCGTTCATTGTTCTGTTCCACACATTCGCCGCCTTCTCCCGTAGTATCATTTCATCCTAAGGAAGAACCGTTACCTTTGTTCCTCCTAAAATTAATCTTAGATACCTTGCCTTCACATTTAACCAGATAATACTGTCATCTTTTGTAGGCTCAGGTCCATAGGAATGTTCATAAATTTAGAGAAGTGCAGCAGTGCACACTTCTTTCAATAAAGACTGGTGGGTGCAGTGAAGATTGTTCATACTGCCCTCAGTCTTCAAGATACAGTACTGGATTGAAGGCTGATAAATTTATGAAGAAAGACGCTGTCCTAGAAGCAGCAAAGAAGGTACTGTTTGTGTAGTAATTTCCTGGGAGGTGAACAAGTTCACTTAGTTTTTCAATGCTTGCTAGTGGTGATATGGGTCCTTTCTTGATGATTGTGGACTTCAGTTTATGGTTCATAAAAATGTTGGTTGTATTGCCATCACAGATACATTCTTATATATCGTGTTCCTTCTTCTGACTTATTGTCTCTCAGGCAAAGGAGGCTGGGAGCACCCGATTTTGCATGGGAGCTGCATGGAGAGAGACAATCGGCAGGAAAACAAATTTCAACCAGATTCTTGAATATGTCAAGGACATAAGGTATTTATTGAGAAAGCTAACATGGTAGAATTAGTGTGTATACATATTTGATCACACTGCATAGAGTATGAGGCGATATTAGGATAAATGCAGTTATTTCTTCTTTTATCATATACTTATCTTAAATAGATAAATATCCGTGCAGAGGTATGGGTATGGAGGTCTGTTGCACCCTGGGCATGATAGAGAAACAACAAGCTGAAGAGCTCAAGAAGGCTGGACTTACAGCATATAATCATAACCTAGATACATCAAGAGAATATTACCCCAACATTATTTCGACGAGATCGTATGACGATAGATTACAGACTCTTCAGCATGTTCGTGAAGCTGGAATAAGCGTCTGCTCAGGTGATTGTGCTTAAATCACTGAAAATTCTGGGTTTCTAGCTTCCATTGTGTGAGTTCCTATGTGTCTTTGCCTCTTACATCACTGATATAACTCAATGCACCACTTCCTGTTTGCAGGTGGAATTATTGGTCTTGGAGAGGCGGAGGAAGACCGTGTAGGGTTGTTGCATACGCTGGCGACTTTGCCTACACACCCAGAGAGTGTTCCCATCAATGCACTGATCGCTGTCAAAGGCACGCCTCTTCAGGATCAGAAGGTATGACATACTGTTGATTATTTTCTGTAGGTTAATATGCCAAAAGCTATTGTAAAAGAAGCTTGTATACTAATTGTTTTTGCTAACTAATGTGCAATATCAGCCTGTAGAGATATGGGAAATGATCCGCATGATTGCCAGCGCTCGGATTGTGATGCCAAAGGCAATGGTGAGGCTCTCAGCAGGGCGAGTACGGTTCTCCATGCCAGAACAAGCTCTCTGCTTTCTTGCCGGTGCCAACTCAATCTTCGCTGGTGAAAAGCTCCTGACAACTGCGAACAATGACTTTGATGCGGACCAGGCGATGTTCAAGATCCTTGGCCTAATTCCCAAGGCTCCAAACTTTGGCGACGAAGAGGTTACAGCTGCATCATCAACAGAAAGATGTGAGCAAGCCGCCACAGAGAGATGTGAGCAAG
This sequence comes from Puccinellia tenuiflora, assembly GCA_012064385.1. Classification (NCBI taxonomy): domain Eukaryota; kingdom Viridiplantae; phylum Streptophyta; class Magnoliopsida; order Poales; family Poaceae; genus Puccinellia; species Puccinellia tenuiflora. Next base: position 67,719 of record QRDG01001762.1, on the reverse strand, counting down.
CCGCTTCGATGTAAAATGATGCTATACATTCTCGAGACCACATCCGGTGCAAAACTAGCACCATTATCTAGAGCATTGTACTGTAGAGATCATGATATCATCAGATTTACCCAAATAAAATTGGGAGTTCTTTGCATGGCCTTCCTGGGACATCATCGTGCCGTTTTATTTTCAGTCAGCCTGCTGCACTTAAAATTTTCTTAGAAATTTTAGTGCAAATGAATTTTGAGAAAAAATCATATGATTACAAGTGTACGAATACAACAACTCACATGGAAAACTTTCCAAGAACTAAAATCGGTACGATCAGCTGGAGCAAAAATGGTTCAGCGCATGCGAGTGAATCAATCAATGCAGAGTTTGAGGCTTATCATCGCACTTCTCCACTTTTAAATACAAGGCCAGTACCAAAATATAATTTGCATCAATACAAGGTCACTATCTATTCTAGAGAAGAATTTATTATATTTTTGTCTCGTACGATGGTCCTTATTATTGCAAATTGCATATAGCCATATAGAGGATACACCACATGTCTCATGTCTAATTAGCTATGAACATAAGAAGGTTTTCCACACAATTAGTCGTGCTATTTATTGGCTTTGTCTTCTTTGGTACCTTAAAATTGGGATAGTGGTCTTGTATACAAGGAGGGGGTATTGTTTTTCATTTTTTGGGACCAAATATTTGAATCCTTGAAAATCGTTGTGTGGAAATCTCAAGGGCTCATTTGCTTCAAATGAATTTGCAAGGTTTTTTCTATTTACAAATTTTCCCTATGTTAAATTTTCTTTATAAGGACTTTCCTACACTTTTTGGTGGAACTTTTCATTCGCGCAAAGCTCTTGCTAGAATTTATTTGTTTTCATGTAATGTCAAACAATATTTGATTTTTCTTGTACTTTTCTTATCATGTAAGATTCAATACTACATAATAGTTAGCCTAAGAAAAATACTACATGCCACTCTAATCTTATCTTTTATTTTACTAAAAATAGAAAACAAAATTTTTAAGTTTAAAAAATAAATCGAAGATAGACAAGTTCTATATATATGGAAAATATTGTAAAAAACCACCAAGTTTTTCAGGCTACGTAAAAGGAAAAATATCTACAGTATAACAATAAAAAAAATACCTCTATTTGATCGACATATTTGTTGTTATTGTTGAGGCCTCAGATCCGAATATATGGATGCAAATTTTTGTATTCACATACTATGCATATGTATGTGTATGTGTAACTTTTTCCAACGCGGCGAAGTCCACCCACTATCACAGCCATCTATTATGCATCCAACGACTCACGATTTTTTGCATTTACATGTTGTAACTATTCTAGTGCTTGATAAATTTTATATAAATATTTGGTAATGCAAATCGGTTGCTGATATTTTTTTTAATGTATAAGGAATTTTTTTGAATTTTTTATTGATATGTTGTTTTTTGTGAATTCAGTCATTAATGAAAAAAATATGTATTAGCAAAAAAAATGCATTAGCAGTAGGACTGGTTTGTGAAGGGATAAGGATAAGGTGGAGGAGCGGTAGTTGACGTCACGCGGGGTTGTGATCAGTTTTTCCCGAATCGTAGCGCGCCGCACGAGAGAGCAGCAGTTGCGGCGCCTCTGCTTATCTTCTTCCAACAAAAAAAGATAGTGAGTGGACGTCCACATAGTTGTGGTGTTGTCGTAGCGCCCCGACCCCAGAACTATACAGTGAAACGTTGTGTAACCGGTCATGCTACACAATCGAGGGTTACTGGGTTTACCAATCCCAGGCCAAAACTCATTGGCAGGTGTGCTCGGAATGGATCATCGGCACACAACACCTCGATCATTCCATAAGCTCAGACATCGCTTTCACGTATAGTAAAGAGACCAAGATTGCGGAACAACTGGCACATCACAGACTCTACGACACAAGAGATCATAGTTTAACTCATATATGAGAAAGACAGCAAAAGTCACAATCAGAGATCACAGACCCATCATTACATCACGCGAAAGCAAATATAGTTGTCTAACAACAAGATCCAAATTATGGCCTAAGAGGCCTACAATAACATATCCCATGCCAGCCTGTTCCAAGACGTCCCAAGCTGCCACCTGGGAACCCCAGACTACTCGTCGATGTCAATAAAGAACCCACCTTCCAGTTCGGTGACGTCCTCCTCTGAAACAAATAATATTCAACAAAGCAAGGCTGAGTACGACGTACTCGCAAGAATTAGTAGGGCGATATAGGCCCAATGCTGACGGAGCCTCTAATGCTATAGATGTAGCTAATTTGCATAAAGCTAGTTTTCCTTTTTAAAAGAGATAAAGACCCATGGCATCGTCTACTCAGAATGTTTTCCGAAAAGGGGTAAGAGAGTAACTTTCATCTCCGGTTCTCATCGAACCATTTGTAGCCAACACCAACTCATCTCCACCAAGGCACCCCCTCGAATCACCCTCGAGGAAATGAACCTTTACCACACGTTGATTATGCAACCTCTAGCTGCCATATCAATTAAGTTAATGTTCTTTATGATCTTATCGTCTATTCCCAAGTCGTCCATAACCGCGGACACGGCTTTTCGAAAAGATTAAACCCTGCAGGGGTGTACTAATTTACCCATTGGTACCGTCCGGCTCACCTGATTGGCCCTCTTCCGGAGAAGGCCGACGAGTGGGCGCGGTTAAACCTTTACCTCGCATGAGACTATCCAAGAGTCATCTGTGGCGACAGGACAAGTTTACCCAGTCTATTTCAGCCCCTGCCCCCATCGCCACGTCCAAAACACTACCATCCTCATCATTCCTTTTTCTGCTCACACACACATGCGCAAATGGAAATAGCAAACTAGAGGACCCTTGGATACGCCCGCACAAGTTATTCAGTTAGTAAGGAGCCCATACCCCCACCGTTGGTAGCACGCTAGTCTTGGTTCAAGAGGTAAAGAACTCGCACCTAGGGGCAGGAACGAGACAAAACACCATCCCCGATGGCAACTCATCCCAACCTTCTTAGCATTTTAATTTAGCATCTCCATTAACCACCAAGTCCACGTCATTCCATTAACATCAACAATTATGGACTTTAAACAACGGACATAACTAGTATTTGACTAAGCATGGCTAAGCATATAAACAACAATTATAATTTGTATCCGGCCAACACATCAACCCTAGAGTTCATAGGAGGGGAAAGCATGTGATGGTTCAGGGGATAAACATGCATTCATAGGATACTATAGTACTTGATCAAAAGTGGCATTTGAATCGCATGCAATATTATGGTGGATAAAATAAGTTTATAAAACAGTAGGATGCTAGATGCCAAGAAGGTTAGGTTAGTTCTTGCCTTGCTGATATTACTGGTCGCGCTGATCGTCGAGGTATTGTGGTGCAACCTCGACTCCTGAATCTACCGATACACAACAATACAGGAAACGAAATAAATAACACGAATACAAAGGTGCAATTCACAATCATGATGAGATGGTCAAATTATGCACTGAAATATTATTGGGCATGTCCCACAAGTTAAATGGAACCCCTAAAATAAATATTGCAATTAACGGGTTAAAACTCCATATTTAACTTAGTGAATTAGGTTATTATTAAAAATGTCCAGTACTGAAATATGGGTCCTAAATGCATGAAAATGACATTATTAGATAGGTATTATCCTACTGATCATTTTGGTACTTCGTTTGCAATTTTCTGATTAACGATGAAGAAATGGTGATTTAAACGGTTATGCAATTTAAATCATTTTAACCAATTCCCAATATGACATCGAAGTAAAAATTGGTTACTTGCTGTGAACTTAACATAGATAGATAGCATTTGAGTTGCTGATCAAATTGATATATCATTTGTAATTTTTGAATTAATATTCATCAAGTTATGATATTTTCAATAATTGAATTAATTCTGCCATTTTGTTTATTTTTAATAAACAGCACCAAAACTAGATCTACAATTCTCTAAAATAACATAAACTTGTAGATCAGTGTTCACTGAACATTTTGAGAGCTTATTCATAATTTTTGGATAATTAAAACTCAAGTTATTAATTTCCCAAAAATTGGAATTAAATCTGCCATTTTAGTAATTTTAAATAAACAGCAAATTTAAAAGGTTCATTATTTCATGGAATTAGAACTAATAATTAGATGTTGTTTTCCTGAACATTTTGGTATATTATTTGCATTTTTCTGAGTTATAAAACAAAAGATATGAATTTCCAAAAATTTGAATAACTCACAGATGATTTGCATTTCACATTTAAATTCAAATTCAAAAGTTCATTTGCATGTGTGAGTTACATAATTTCGTAGGTTATGAAATTCTAAACATGTGGATACCTTATTTGAATTTTTCTGATTTACCAATTAAAAGATATTGCAATTTCCAGCTCTCTGTTAATTTCTGAAAATCAAAAACAGATGAACTGCTGACGTCATCATGATGTCACCGATGAACTGAGGCCATGTTGATCATGAAATCGTCATCTCGGGTGGAAATTGGACGGAGGCACCTACGCCACTAGCTAGAGGAGGCCGAGGGGAGCAGGGGGGAGTGGCGGATGGGACCAAATGGTCGCCGGAGTTGCGCCGGCGAGCACGTCCAGCGGCGGAGCGGCTCGGTCTACGGTGCGGGGATGATCCAGAGGGCGAGGGAGAGGGAGGAAGGGTCCAGGAGGACGGCGGGCTCACCAGAAGCCCGAAGGGCAGGCCGGAGAGGGGCGGGATGCTCGGGAACGGCGGCAAAGGTGCTCGACGCGCGGCCGCCGGCGTCGAAGAAGGCGAGCTCGATTCGCGCGATTGGAGGCCTCCTAGCACGCACAGCTTGAGGAGGAGGTAGAGGAGCTCGAGGCGGAGGCGACGGTGGCTTCTGCTGACTCCGGGATGGCCGGAATCGACGGCGTTCGTGACGGCGGCGGGCGGCGGGCAGGAGCTCGAGCTAGGGTTTCATGCGCGGGAGAAGAGAGAGAGGTAGGGGAGAAAAAGGGAGAGAGAGGGAGAGAGCAGCGCGGCGTGCTCCTCGTATCCACCAGGGGGGCGCAGCAAGGGAGGCAGCAGGGGAGCGACACGGCGATGCGGCCATGGCGACAGTGGCATTGCTGCCGCCACAGTGAAGAGGGAGAGAAGAGGGGGCTGACAGGGGGACCCCACCTGTAAGAGGTTTGAACTTTTCCTTTTTCCATTTTTCTGATTTAAAAACAGCAGGGCTTTAGTGAATTAACAGAGGCACTAAACCATTTTTATTAAATTTGCAAAAATTCATGTGGGCTCTCAATATCATTTAGAAGCTCCACAAAAATTTGTGCTGCAAAATAAAAAGTTTTGCATAACATTTGTTCATAGTATTTAAATATGGCAATTTGATAAACTCCAAAAATTTATTGACTTGGAATACTTAAACAATTCCATAAATTTATGAAAATATTTATGGAGGCTCCTAATATTATAATGAAGCTCCCATAACTTTATTTTGAATTTTGAGAAGTTGAACTTGGAGTCAAAATTCACCATTTGTTTAAACCAATTTTGAATTCCAAATATTTATTACTTTGCTTAACAAGCAATTGTCTTTGACAAAGATTTAAACAAATATATTCTTGGAACTTCCTGGACAATTTGGAAATTCCAGAATAATTTGGTTTGCTAAGTTGAGCAAATGCATTTGGGTTGGGAAAATTTGGGAAGGGTTTACTTCCTTTTAATGTTTTCCATGGTTTGCAATATTTAATTTAGCAATTTAAATATGTATGCCATGATGCAATGCAAAGCAAAAAGTGAAAATTTGGCCCATATTTTAGGGTACCAAATCTGGGCTGTTACAGTTGTGTTTTCCAATCTTTTCAGAAATATTTTAGTCTCAAAGTAAATAGAGGGGTTTTGGCCGAAAAATCGCATTGGAGTTGTAGCCCCCTTTTAAAAAAAATCGAAATATGCATTTTAAAGTTTCAAAAAAATATCAAAAAAATATTGGATGCTTACAATGACATATTCTATAGTCCTGCAATTCTTCAATCCAAAATAGTTTATATTCCGACCTACACAAAAATGGCGTATTCTGATCGAATCTGAAATTTTTTGAATCTATGTATTGTTCACAACCTCACATCTGGAAATTTATTATTTTTACACAGCCGAAAATACAAAATATGTCAGATTGATTTTTTGCACACTAGTAGAAATAATCATTGTCTACATTTAGGGTTTATTTTAGAGTTTTTTGAAACTTAGAAATGTGTTTTAAAAAATTTCAAAAAAAAATGATCCATGTAGCTCGTGCTCCAAAACGCTGCATTCGCTTTTCGCTCCATGGAGTATTTGACTATTCAAGACTGTAGAATGGCCAGTGTAGTCTGTAGTGTGGAGTGTGGACACACCACCTCGCGCCCCACGCCCAAAACCCTCGCCAAGCTGCCGCAGCACTGACCCCCGTCGGGCACGACACGACGGGGCCTCCGACGATGCGGCACGGGCTGGCTCCGGCGACGCTGAGCCCCGGCGCCGACGAGCTGCTCCGATTCCTGTACGCCTCCCTCCCGGAGCCGCCCGTCTCCACATTCCCCTCCCTCTGCTGCGCCGCCGACCAAGACAAGACCGACCGCGTCAGCCGCCTCCCGGACGATATCCTCCGCTTCGTGGTCTGCCTCCTACCCGCCAAGGACGGCGCCCGCACCACCGTGCTCTCATCGCGCTGGCGCGGCCTCTGGCACTCCGTGCCGCTCCTCCTCGCCGACACCCACCTCCTCCCCGGAGGCGACGCGGGGGTTCGGCCCGCCCGCGCCGGCGCCGCGTCGCGTGCCGTCGCCGACGCCGTCTCCACCGTCCTCGAGGCACATCCTGGGCCCTTCCTCTTCGCCAGCCTCACCTGCTGTTTCATCGACGGCGCCGACCGCCCCGTGCTCGCGCGCTGGTTCCAGCTCCTTGCCACCAAGGGCGTCGAAGTGCTCGTCTTCGTCAATCGCCCCTGGACCCTTCCCGGCTTGCGCCTCCCTTCCTCGCTCTTCAGCTGCGCCTCCCTCCGCCGGCTCTGGATCGGCGCCTGGGTGTTCCCCGACACCACCACCCTCCCTCGCGGCGCCGCCTTCCCCAATCTTCGTGAGCTAGTCCTCGGCTGCGCCGTCATGGAGGACAAAGACCTCGAGTTCGTGCTCGCCGTGAGCCCCGTGCTGGAGACCCTCGCCGTCGTCGGAAGCCAGACCCGAGTGCACGCTCGCCTCGCCAGCCCCAGCCTACGGTGCGCGCTGTTCTGCTTGTCCGTCCTGGAGGAGGTCGCCGTGGAGGACGCCCCAAGCCTGGAGCGTCTCCACTTCTGGAATAATAAGAGCGTGAGCAAAACGAGCACGACAGTCAAGATTGGCCATGCCCCTAAGCTGAGTTTGCTGGGATACTTGGAGCCAGGAGTGCACACGCTGCAGATCGGCGACACCATCATTAAGGTACGTGCTGTGCCATGTCAACTCATTTCTCAGTTTCCGATTCTTCCTTTCATGATACTGTCCGAAATAGATGAGTCGAAATTGCAATTTGAAGCTGCAACACATAATTGCAATTTCACAGAACTGTCCGAAATTTACGTTTTGGGGGAACAGGGGGGTTGGTGTAGGTAAGAAGCTCTGGGAAGCAATTAACTGATGACGCGAAAAAGAAAAATCACAACCAGAAAGAGGAAATTTTGTAACAGGGGAACGCGTTAAGTTATATAGGCTTCTCTTATGTTGCACATAGTTTAGCCATACAAAATTACAAACCATGAGGCAAACATATGAATTCATGTCATTTCAGTCTCTTGCTAGGCAACATGAAACAGTTTTACTATTTTAGAATGCAACCCATTTTTTATTGGAACACATATAAGAGCAACCACTGGTTATCATGCAATTATCAGGCTATTAAGGTCGTGTTTGGTTTACAGCAGCACTTCGCCAAACGTTTGGTTGTCAAGTGTGGCAAGTGTTTGGTTGCAGCCATATTTGTGGCATGCCACACTTTCTTAGTCAGTTACCCCATTTGTCATACACTCAGTTGCCAGCCAACTTTCGCCACAAGCGTGGTTACCCAATTTATCCGCCACAAAAACTGTGGCATCCCACACTTGTGGCAGAAAAATGTGGTGAAGTGTGGAGGGCAACCAAACTTGCCCTTTGTACTTAATGTAGTGAAGCTCAACGTAACTATAACTTCATCTGGAGTATATAAATAGATCATTTACTGCTTTTCAGTTTTCTTACATGATTAATGAAGAATGAATCTGCGACACATTCCAGAGCTGACGTATTTAAGGAGTTTGTTAGGTCACTATTAGCATATAACTGTTGAGGCTTTGGGTTCAAGCCCCCACTCTCCTTGAAAAGATCATAGCTAGTTCCTGCTTCATATTCTCTTGTTCCCAAAACCTATTGGCATCTCAAGGTTGGCTCCTTATGGCCAATATGATGATGCATCCAGCTGTTGTATACAACTAGATAATACCCCGCGCGCTACAGCGGGAATTTATAGCGATATATATTAAATGCATATGAAGTGCTATGTTTTATTTATGTTTGAGTGATGAAATGTATCACCGGAACATGGCCTTGAAGTATCTGTATAGAATGTCATGATTTTCTGAAATCAAATGGGCAACTAAATGGCATAATCATGCTACTTAGGCAACCTAGCAACCAGCAGAAAGGAGAGAAATAATATGTTTTCCCATAAATCGAAGAGGAATGCTCAGTCATTTACTTATGTGGAATAACAGAGTGTTTACAAAGATATACAGAACCATGTGGGATAAAATAGTATCAAGCTAGACAAAAAAAGATGTGGATAACTACATCAGGGTTAATTGCGTTCATAAACGTAATATATTATCCTTGATCAGACATTAATGTAATCCATGACTGTTATCTGCATATGTAACAGAAGCTAAAAATATGCCCGGCAAAAACATTCAGACCCTATTGAAAATCAACTTGCTAATATGAACCATCTTAACAACAATGAAATTCTAAATGAAATAACAACCATCTTAAGTAGAATGTTCAGATAAATGGGAGTAAACATTCTTACCTTCAGAAATATCTTTAGTTATTTAGATGTATGAGACATTTCAGCAAGCACATGTTTTTCAATATTGCAAGTTTGAATAAGGAAAAGTATACAAAATAATAAGACACTTACTAAATTCATACATACAAGAACTGGACGTTGTCCCTCCTAATTCCTTAAGTAGAAGCACATCCATGGTGGATTGTTGCCAGTTCCCAAGTGCCATCCGTATGTAGCATACACAGAACAAAGCAAAAAGGAAATTACCAGTTTGGTAATGAGGCCTTTTGCAAGAAGAAATAAATAGAGAAGAATGAATTGCCCCATGCGGGAAGCTGGGTTTGGGGAAAAGAAATACAACTTGTTGCTGACGGCACAACCACTTGTACCAACCGATAGAAATTTTGGCTCAGTTGACTCGCAAAGAGTGAATACGCTAGGAACTTCTGAAGAAAGAGAATCGAGTAAGCTGGGCGAACAGAGAACAAACTCCCAATAAGTAAAGATTCAAGTACAGTATAATTGATAAAAGGAAGACATGAAAGATAAAAAGACGCGACGATCCATACATGATATATGCGGCTGGTGGACACGAAGCAGTTCCTCTGGAATTGGACCCTGGTTCGTGCTTCATAGTGTCAGCTATGGAAAGAAAAATAAATCAAAGAGAGGGTCACAGACAGGTTCTCATCACACCAATAATTTATTCATATCATGGATTAAGAAAAGGCTGATTAAGAACACCCAAAATCTAATAAACAGGAGGAGCGTAGCGTGTTCTGAACTTCTGATGGTGTGGGGAGGTGATGGAAGGGAGCGCGAGGGGAAGCCGTGAGATAGTTAACTTGATCGAGCGATGGAAAGCTAAATCTACAGCCCTTAATTGAGCGACGGATGGAAAGCCAAGATATTGTAGCTTTTTTAGGTAGTCAATTCCGTTTGTCTCATTTTTGGGGGTAACCAATTATCTGCCGTTTCCCTCCTAGCAAAAGGATTTTTTTTCCGCTTAGGTGTCAGGATTAGTGATGTGGAAGGCTTGCCTGTTGAGAGAAATACTTTTAGTGGGTTGCTCCTATTTAGTTATATATATGTAGGATACATACTTTTTGTAGTAGAAGTATGAAAAGGCCACATCCTAGGCAAGCAAATATGTTCTCAGGTTGCATAAAACCTGAAAGATAAATGAATACATACAGTACACACTCAACTGTGCCTGAATTACCTCGAGTGTTGCCAATGGAACATCAGCAGAACCTACCTATGTTCCCTGCTCCTTGTTCTGAAGATTGTGAGCATATACTGTCTCGCTTCTTCATGTTTGACACAAAATAATTGGTTTTTTATGCCAATAAACTTTGGGTAACCTAAAAAAATAAAGAAACTTTGGAAAGGCCCTTGAAAAGTAATCTTGCAAATAAACTACTAATAGTGTCATATCCTTACAAATTTAGGATTTTAGTGCTAAATCTGGAAAATCTTATTCTGTTATTGGATTTGTTCCTACTGAACTCAGCAGCTGACATAGAAATATGAGGGAACCAGTCCCTACATGTTATGTCCAATGCTTGAGGGCAGTCTCAAACGAAATATACAGGGTTGATACTTTGTTGATCACTGTATAATCAGTACTGTACAAGTTAAGCTGGTAAGGTGACTGCAAATACAGTTTGTCCAATTTATGAAAATGCAAATCATGGGTGATTATTTTGTGCTCTTCCGGTGCATTGCAGGCTGGAACAAAGGCGAGCACAAGCACCACTGTCTCAAGCGTCCAGATTTTGGCCTTGCAACTGCACTTCGGAGTCCGCAGTGAAGTGAAGATGCTTCCCAGCTTCCTCAGATGCTTTCCTAGCACCGAGGCATTGATTGTCCAGGTAACACCCCCTCCCCTTGCCTTCATGTGGCATAACCAGATTCCTGCTGCATAATCACCACAACGTTCAGCTGAACCGTTCGCCGACTTAAATTGCAGTCTGAGGAAACTCTTGAACCCACCAGCAAACTCAGTGTCAAGTTCTGGGAAGGCACAAGTCCTATTGAGTGTGTCCAGTCGCAGCTCAAGATACTGTTTTTCCGCGAGCTACAAGGGAATCGTAACGAGTTTAAATTCCTGACATTCATCGCTGAGAATGCACAGAAACTGGAAAAGATGTACATCGAGGTGAAAATGGGCCTAAGTCGCAGTGCGAGGGAAGCGATGGCTACCAAACTGAAGGCTCTTAAGTCAGCTAATTGGGCTAGCAGGGACTGCAAAATGCTAGTCAGGCCCTGTAAAGTTCTTAGAGTAGGAACAGTTTGGAGCCTGGAGATGGGTAGATGTTTATCATTTGACGATCCATTTTTCTGCTGCTGAAAGTCGAGACTCCAGCGTGCCTGCATATTTTCACACCCAAGATTCCAATGCAAGTGTTGCGTACTTGCGTTTTAGAGATAGTCATCCTACTTCTACTAGCATCAGTAGCTTTATTTGCGAAAGTCGTATGGTAGTATTCTGTTAAAGAGTCTACAAATCTTTGAGCATGCACCGAGTTGAGCATGATGTTATCTTTGACTAGCCGGGCTCGACTTGTTTCGAGTGGCCTTCATGTGAATCCAGCATGTGCAACTCTCATGTGCAAACATTCGTAATATTGTTAATGAAAACATACATATGCTTGGTTACAAATGTGGTCTTGTTAGTTGCTGCAGTCCATCCTTAAATAAAGTTGTTACTCGCAGTCAGTACCTTCTATGTCATCAATCTCATGTCACTAGAGATCAGTTGCTGTACATACGTTTGGATTGTTGGTTATCAATGTGTAAGAATCGTTTTTGGACACCTTGCTGACCTACTACTACCCAAAGATTGGAATTTTGTTGCAATTTCGCTTTGTCTGGATAATGGAGTTTGGGAATTTACACATTAGTGTCAGGTGGTTAATTGACAACTTGTTTAATCTTTAAATGATTATTATCGATTTTAGCGAAGTTTCTGTGATCCAGGACCATATGAGCATGAGGCCTTCTGTTGGAAAGGCTGAATATAATTCTGAAAGAAATTCCAATCGAGCTAATTGGGTCTATTCTGCTTACCCTGCCAGACAACAGCGAAAATGGAGCATGATCTGTGCAAATCAAAATATGCTACTCCAGTATATGCAGTACGTAAAGCAAAATTTAGAACATACGTATATCTTGACAATGAACTGTTGCATGCTCTCTGCACTGTGCGGAACATATGTAGACACTAGGTTTCAAGCATCCATGGATTTATTCAGTAAACTTAACATTATATCTCTTTTAATATTCAATTCTAATAAGAGCAGGTCCTCGGTGAACTTGACATTCTAAGAACAGCTAACACTTATTATAACATGTGAACTAGTAATCATATTTCAGTTTTTGAGTTGCAGTTTACAAAATGCACTAGGCCGGCTTGCATCTTCGAACTGAACTCATTATGTACTGTCAGTCATAATTGACAACCGATCATATAGTACAAAAACAGGCATTTCAATTGCGGATATGCTGAGAGGGAGACGCGGAGGTCTAGTTAGCTTGCACCATCGCGTCCCGCAGGAACAACAGTAGACGCTTCGATTGGGATGGAAAGCTCATGTCTGTCTTGTCGGTAAATCCTGACAAAACAAAGAAGCAGGTTTGGAGTTTAGAAGGAGCAATTTTGGGTTGAATGCATTTTGGTGTTGGCCCAAACAGTTGCAAGGTACTTACTGCCACTGTTGGCAGGTCTGCGGATTTCTTGGTTTGTCTTCCCAGTCTGTATTTCTGAGCACATAAAAACAAGCATTGATGTGTTAATTGCTACAGTGCTGGAATGCACAAGACAATGAGCAGATGTGAGGAAATGTGTTAACAAAAATAGCAGCAGGGGAGCAGAGTTGAAACCTGAAGGTGACCTTTTCAGATGGTAGAGAGTAAGGCCTTTCATTGCCATGAATCAACCTTAGCACTGACTTGGACGTCCCTTCTGTTTCAGGCAACAATATAATCAGACCCGAAAAGGTAGTTAAATTGATGCCAAAGAAGCAAAGCAAGCTGAGTGTCTGTGAGCTGAATCATCTACTGATGAAAAAAAAAAAATCACATGATTTTGCGAGTTATGCGGAAATTTGAAAAAGGCTGTGTAGCTGATTTGGAGTCTCTCTCAGTCAACCTAGTCCCAAGGACACCATTACCATCTGACACTCAAAGCTTCACATTTAGAATTTAGAAGCATAAAAAAGGGGGGGGTACAATTCAAATGAGAAATGCGAAAAAGAGAGTAAAGCCTACAATTTCTTAGTGGCTTGCATATCAACAGTTCTGGAACTCCTGATGGTTTCCTAATAACTGTCATGGATTCATAAACATGGATTAATAGCCAGGCCATGACCACATGTACATTCATAAACATGGATCCAAGAGGGATATAGTTACATTGCAGTGCAGTAACTTTTTGCACGCAACCTGCTACTTCTTGTCAGAATAGCATCACACTAGTCGCGGGGATCTGCAAAGATATATAAATGGATACAGAGTACTGGTTCTAGTTAATCCTTTTTTTTTATTTTTGGCGCATTCAGGAGCTTCATTAATCATTTATAGGGTTACAATAATGCTGCGGGACAGAGGCATGAAGTCTGGGATATAATCTAACCACAGACAACTGTGTCCAGTCAGCACTAGCTCGCATGACACATAATTGAGCCGCTTCATATAAGTGTATCTACTGATTTAGCTAATAACACAGCTAGTAAACTAAGCTCCTTGACCTCCTGGAGGATGGCAGAGATCTCCGATCTTCCTCCCATACCTGGACGACTGCCCGAGCGTCATTTTTAATGATAATTCTCCGATAGCCTCTTACGCTCGCCAGTTGCGCCGTATCCCTAATAGCATATGCCTCCATAATCATCGAACTTGCCGCATATGGACACCACAGTGCCTGGACTCTAATCATCTCTTCCTCATGATTGTGTACCACGATGCTTGTGCCTAATTGGAGATCCTCTTCAGTAAATGCGGCATCCACGTTCAACTTGACAGCTTCCATCTCTCCTTTCGGATTGACTTTGGTTTCTTATCACACCTAGCATGCGCAAGATCAATTGCAGTTTCCATTGCTTCCGTTGCCCACGGAGCATCCTCCCAAACAGGTCTGCTTCGTTCGCCGTGATTGCGAACATTGCTTGCTGTCCATGCACTGATGCACAGCCATTTCTCCTTATCGAATATGATTGTACCTGTTGAACATCCCAGTGTGGGAAGTCTTGACTACAACCTTAGAAGCATCAGGACAACCAAATACATTCCAGAAACGCAGGGTCTCGTCTGCTGCAGCAGATGCTACTGTGTAACCATCAGGGCTCTGCAAAGTTACCAAAAACAACATAAGACATCTGTGCAAAGGAATATGTGAGCTACACGAGCATAGGGAGCAAAGATTATTACCTGAGCCATGAAAAGGACACGGGAAGTATGGCCAGTAAGTTCAGCCATCTTAACCATTGATGGGTACTTCCACAAGGTGAGCTGATTCTGAGCGAATCCATGTGAGCTCAAGAGCTCTCTGTCATTCTTGCTCCAGAGCAGTGCACACACTTGTGACCCGGTGTTGACAGAGTTGAGGCATGCACCCGTGTGTGTGTTCCAAAATTTGATGCACCGATCACTTGTGCCACCACCAGATGCCAGCATGTTGCTCTGGAATGGGCACCATGCGAGTCCCTTCACGGCAGCCGAGTGGTCCTCAAGCCTATGTAGCCATTGGGTGCGACGACCTGGAGACTGTACGGAGGATGCCATAGACACATCCCACAAGTGGAGGAGGTTGTCATTGCCGCCACTGGCCAGCTGCTGTCCTGATCGTGACCACTTGAGCCCACACACCTCCTGCCTGTGTCCACGGTAAGTCTGTGCAGCATGGATCCCAAACCTCACATCATTGTTCACAATCTTGCCGTCCATGTCACCAGAGGTCAGGACTTTGTTGTTCCTCCATGCCAGTGAACCGACTCCCGACTCGTGCACACCTTGCAGTGTGCAGCTGCAGAATAAAATATCATGATCAACAATTAAACACAAACGACGCTGCTCATTAACAGAAGGGGTCTAAGAAGTACCAACCAATTGGTTAGAGCTGGAATCCCAAAGCTGGACAACTGAAGAGGCGAGGCCAACAGCAATGTGCCGGCCATCAGGAGCCCAGCTGACACTAGTGACAGGGCCAACATCTTCGTGAACGGTGGCTAGCTCAGATGTGGACCCACTCGAGGCGTCCCAGAGGAATATGGAGTTGCCCAGCGCGATGGACAACACGTTGCCACGTCCCCAGTCCAGTAAATTGAGTCGGTGATCGTCGGCGAGGTCTGGTGCCTCCAGCATCCTGTCTGGAGTCTGTATTAGAGGACGCACGTCGAGTCAATTATGTATCATCACCGATTGACACTACTATCACAAAACTAATCGTGGCATACCTGAGGGATGCGTCGACGCTTCTTGGCCGGATTGGCCTGGATGGAAGCTGCGTCAGCAAGGAGGTTGTCGGGCTCTGGTGGCTTGTTCCGGAAGGAGAGGATTCTGGTCCGGTTGTTGAGCATCTTCTCGGCCAGCAGTTCGCGGTATGCTCCCCTGGAAGGCGACAGCACCGTCGCCGCATTCTCCTTCCCGTCCTTCTTCGGCTCCGTCAGCAGGTATCGCGCAATGTCCCTGTCCATCGCTGTTCCTCTGTACGGGATGAAACGGTCGCCCTGGGAAAAAACAAGCAAAATAAATTAGCCCGTTCAGGCATTTCGTCGAACAGCGTTCAGGCGCGCATAGGCAAAGAAATAAAGGAGCGGCGAATCCGGAACTCACGTAGCACTTTATGGCAGGGTTGTATGGAGCCGTGCGCAGCGAAGGCATGTAGGGACTCGAGCCGGCCTCCCGGAGCGGCAAGCGGGACGCCGCCGCCGCCGCACGCGGTGTGGTCTTCTCCGGCGTCATCAGGTCGGGGCCGGCATCCATGGTAGCCAGAAGCAACAACAACAACAGAAAAGAAACACGCGAACAAGATTAGCGCGGACAGAGAAATTTTTCAATCCAGAATCGAGCAGAAATCAACTTTTCTACAAATACGCCACGAATTCGCAGGAACCCAAAATCAGACACGCGAAGATCGAATCGGAGACAACACGCGTGCGCAAAACTGGAGACGGCTTGAGCCTGGAAATCGGACAGCGGGAGGGGATCTTCGGGAGAAGGCGCGCTTTGTGGAGTTTGGCGGGATTTCTTGATGTTAACACGAGTAGGAGAGGGAGAGGGGGGAGGCGGGACGCGTATCTGGCGGGAAAGGGGGGACGCGGCTTCGCCTGCTCCCTCCCGATCCAACGGCTCGGATTTGATTTTACAGCTCCGACCGCCATGCCAACGGAAATATCGCGGCTGGGTTCAGATATTTCTTTGCCCTGCGGGCCAGGATTTTTTAATTTTTGGTGCTGGGTTCAAATATATTTTATGGATGTCTGCTTACTTGTGGTCCAGGCTCCGGTGGTAAATTTGGTTTCGAATATATTCGATGAATTATTTTGAAATTTTGACGGTTATTTAATTTGTTTGTTCTTTTAGCAAACGAGCTTCCCTTATTGATTTTCATTAATGAAACCATCAATCTTACAAAGTAAAGAAAAGGCAAAACAAAAAGAAAGAAAGAACGAAAGAACAAGAGTATCCTTCTTGTCGAACCTAGTATCATATAGAGGCATCAGGCACCATGTGTAGTAGCTGCCAAGCCCAGAATTAAACTTCTAAAAGCATCTCCACCGGGTGTCTAAATTGTGTGCGGCACATCTCCATTAAAGGTCTAATTGGAGGGTGTCGGACACTTGTCCGGCGCTTTTTTTTCCCTCCCACACCGGCACCCCCTAAACGACCGGACCCCAATTGATCACCATTTGCAAAACGAGGCCGATTTCATTCCATTCTGACGATTTCATTTGCAAAAGAGGCGTTACAACTAAAATTTAAACTAAAACTACTACAAGTCTACGGCGGAGGTGGCACGCTAGGGCCAGCCTCGTCGTCGTTCGCCCCTTCGTCGAAAGAGGGGGAGCCAGGCATGAGGCCGCCAGCATGGGCACGCAAGCGCCTCGCCGCTCTGGCCTCCACCATCTGCCGGTGCTGCTCCGCCGCTTGGCTGCGCTCCCGCACACGCCGACGCCTCATCGCGCGTCCCAAGCTCTCCGCCGTCCGTCAGGCCTGCTCCGCCTGCAGCTCCCTCTCCGCCTCAGCCGCCTGCTTCTCCTGTAGCTCCCGCGCCGCGAACGCCCGGTCCTCCTGCGCGTTGTGCGTCGCGGCCTCCCGGTTCATCATCTCCAGCTCCCGTGCTTCGGCCGCCCGGCGGAAGGCCTCATCCACCAGGCGGCTGTGAGCAAGCGCCCTCGCCGTGTTCAACTCCTCGTGCGCCGTGGCCCGGGCTTCGGCGAAGGAGCGGGCGTACTCATTGGTGACGAGCGTCTGGAGCGAGAGCTCCTTCGCGCGCTCCTCCGCCGCATCGTTCGCGGCCATGACGAAGTCTCGGAACTCACGGCGCCCCTCCTCCTCGCGCGCCGTGACGAAGGAGTAGTGATGTAGCCCCACATGTGGACAACACCACAAATGGCCCAATGACAAGATCAAGAGTCAAGGCACTTCATGAAAAGGTGACCTCGTTCCTCTCAATGTGTGATTTCGACATCCCTTTGAGTGGTTTGCTACTTCATGCCGGTACCTTGTGCATACTCAGGATCCACCTTGATGACGACATACAATGGAGTAGAGAAGATGAGCAAGAGGAGGTCCAAGATGATGGAGAAGATGACCAAGAGAAGATCAAATAAGATGGTCAATGAGAAGATGAAGAAGAAGGTGGAGCCAGTCTGGCCGGCCTGCAGCCCAGCCTAGGCCGGCTCCCAGGCCGTCCACATGCCAAAGACAGTCGGCCTCCAGGCCAGCCTAGGCCGGCTCCCAGGCTGGCCACATGCCAGAGACAGCCGGCCTCCAGGCCGGCCTAGGCCGGCCAGCCAGGAAAGCCAGCCCCCAGCCCGGCCAGGCTGGCTCCCAGGCCGGCCTCTCGTGTCCTGCACCCCCTTTTGTACTAAGACTATAAATAGCACTTCCCTTCTTCCATTCTAGGGTTAGACTAAGAATAGACTAAGACTTTGAGCTTTGCTCCTACTTTCCCCTTGTGGAATTCATGGCCACAATAGATTCATCTAGGTGATGTACAAGGGCCCTCTTTGTGTACGGTCTCTCATGAGCATGATTCTACCCTCGGGTCTCTCGTGTTTGTGATTCTACCGTTCGCTCACCAATCTCTCCCGGAGATTCTACCTCGCGGTCTCTCTTCGGGATTCTATTGGTCCGGTTGATCCTACCGGTGAGGGAAAAGGAACTCCAAGGGTAAGTCCTTCTTCTTGTGGTTGCGATCCGAGACGGTCTCCCGTGTATCCACGTGTATTTCCCCTTTTGGTTCTTCGTGTTCATCGCTCTCCCTCTGTCTATCCGTGAAGATCGGGCCACGAGCTACACCATATGGTACCAGATCTTTAGGTTGCCACGGATTAGACCGTTGATTTGCCACTTTTTCCACCAAACATTTTCTTTTTCTTGCCAAATTTCGAAAATCCCCACCAAAAATAGCCTCACGCAATTTTGGACCGATCTATCGTTTGGGTGTGTTTTTGGTAGTTTTGATCCATGGATCTATCACCTAAGGACCCCATCCACCTTTCTATTGCGTCACTTTTAGCCACTTTTACCCAGAAATTGAAGGATTTGGAGGATTTGTGGATTTGGTTATTTTCGAGTTCATCACGATAGCACGGCCTAGGCCGCCCCCCTGCAGAACCGGCCGGCCTCCAGCCCGGCCTAGGCCGGCCCCCCTGCAGAACCGGCCGGCCTCTAGCCCGGCCTAGGCCGGCTCCCAGGCCGTCCTATCTGCATTTTCCCTCCATTTTCCATTTGTTGTTTTGGGCATTTTTCCTTCGAGGTTTCACTGATTGCGTTGATTTTCAACACCACACGAAACTTGCAACATCTACTACGCCATCGCATCGGAGTCACCTACACCACTTCATCCGCAAGCTCAAGTTCATCATCGACTTTGAAGGTATAACTTGCGACAAAACCCCATCCTCTTCGCGATCTAATCCTATAGGAGCTAGCTCTCGTCAATTGCGGGCATTGTACAAGTGCGACACTGAGTGAGTGCATGTCTTGTTGTGCAAAAAAAACGAGTCGAAGTCCCACAATCTTAGTCTTGCAAGCTCCAAAAGATCAAGAGTGTTGAGAGAGAGTGAGTGCGCATTTGTGCAAATCGGGTGCCCTTCAAAGCAATAGAGCTAGTTGTCCTTCGAGTGGTGTTGCGACACGAGCATAGTCTTCGTTAGGCCCTCTTGGCTCACCCCTATAGTCGCATCACCCATTTTCATCTCCACGTGTGTGTTCCTTTGTCGGTTTGTGTGGTTGGTTCTTTTCGTTTTGGATCATTGTGGTTATCTTCTACCTTTAATAATATCCTTTCTATTGATTGTTCCATTTGCTCTGCCACCTGCCCTACCAAACTCCTCATAAGTGTGTGTGTTGGTGATTTGCTCTTGGATCACTTCTCGCAAAACGCTTTACCCTTGCGACGTGACTTCTCACTCACCAAGGACCACAAGGCTCAATACTATCTTCGAAGGTAAGATACGGTCGGGTTTGATCTTCACTAACCACCATATACACGAGACTCTCTCGTTGTCACCATGTCTAGGGAAATGGAACAAGGAGAAGGCGCGGGAAGTGACACAATCTATGTCACGCAAACTCAACATTTGGCACTACAACGAGGCACTCGTGAGGC
This sequence comes from Puccinellia tenuiflora, assembly GCA_012064385.1. Taxonomy (NCBI): domain Eukaryota; kingdom Viridiplantae; phylum Streptophyta; class Magnoliopsida; order Poales; family Poaceae; genus Puccinellia; species Puccinellia tenuiflora. The sequence continues at coordinate 47,839 of QRDG01001762.1, read as the reverse complement.
TTTGGGCCGACTTGAAGAACAGATGGACACCAAGCTAACAAACCTTGAGGAGCGTCTCGACAACAACTTCGAGGCTCTTAGGATGGAAATTGCTCGGATGGGTAGTCGACATCGACATTCCTCATCGTCAAGTGCAAGCGGGTTTGGATCTTCCTCAAGCTCAAGGTCTCGCCGCCATGACCCACACAACCATAACGTGGATGACCCTCATGCTCGCCATAGTCATAGTAGTGGTTCTTCACACCAAAGCCGCCATGCTCACAATGATGATATCATACCACGTCCACAACATCATGATCGTCACCAACGACGCGAGGAATTCGACCCACCTCCACATCGTCAGGCTCGCGATCGCTCTCCTCGCCGCAATGAAGACACCGCTTCACAATGATGTCATGCTAGAGATCCATCTCCAAACAACCACGAGGATGCCGCCTATCAACAACGACAACATCGAGCAAGGTCTCCACCGCGGCCCCGTGATAGGCGACACCATCCGGCGCACAACCAAAATGGACGTCAAGATCGCCATGTGGAGTAACGCCATGATCATCATGCGCAAGGAAACCCACACCAACATGTGGAGCACGCCAACTCAAACCACGTTGTGGATCAAGCGGAACTTGAGCGCCAAAGGCGTCATCGTGATGAGGAATTGGAGAGTCAAAGACGGGAAGCTCACATCCACCAAAACCGTGCTCATCGCGAACTTAGTCATGAAAGTGTGTGACACCACCGCCCATACTTCAATGCGGAAGGGAGGTTCGGGAAGCTCAAATTCAACATGCCAAAGTTCTCTAGCTCAAATGACCCCGAAGCGTACCTCTCTTGGGCTCTCAAGGTGGACAAGATCTTCCGCCTTCACAACTACCCTAAAGACAAGATGATAGCTATGGCATCACTTGAGTTCGAGGACTACGCGCTACTTTGGTGGGAACAAGTACAAATAATTTGTGAGAAGAACGATGAGGCGCCTATTGATTCTTGGGAAGACATGAAGCGAGAGATGCGAGCACGCTTTGTACCTATGCACTATACACGCGACCTCTTCAAGAAGCTACAAGAACTCAAGCAAGGCATCAAGTCCGTCGAAGAGTACTTCAAAGAAATGGAAACATCCATGATGCGTGCAAGTGTAGAAGAATCCGAAGAGCAAACAATAGCGCGCTTCATGAACGGCCTCAACTACCCCATCAAGAGGATCGTCGAGTTCCAACCTTACACTTCCCTCGTGGAGCTAGTACACCAAGCCACCAAGGCGGAGCGCCAAGTAGCGGATGACATCAAGTATCAAAAGACCAAGGCCTACTTCGCGGGCAAGTCTACAATACCCAATCAACCGACACCTACACAAGCTCCACAAGCTAACGCAAGATCTACCGCAAGACCTTCAAGTGCTTCTAGTCAACCTTTGACTTCTATCTTCAATAAACCGGCACCGTCCATGAAATCCTCTCAAGCTTCCACGGGCAAGTCATGTGACATCACATGCTTCAAGTGTGGTGACCAAGGACACAAGTCATTTGAGTGCACCAACAAGAGAGTCATGATAGCCAATGATAATGGCGTATGGGACTCCATGAGTGAGGATGAATATGAAGCAATGGTTCAAGTAGCTACACTACACCATGAGGATGAAGAACAAGATACCCAATATTGCGACGGCGACACCCTCCCATCACTTGTGGTCACAAGGGTCTTGACCACCAACATGCATGAAGATGAAGACCAAAGATGCAATTTGTTCCAAACAAGAGCCGGCATCATGGGAAAGTCCATCAAGGTCATCATCGATGGTGGGAGTTGCCACAACCTAGCAAGCGAAGAAATATGCGACAAACTCAACTTGCATCACACCAAGCATCCCCATACATATCATGTACAATGGCTAAGCAATGCCGGGAGTGTCAAGATTCATCAAAAGGTCAAGGTCTCTTTCAAGATTGGCCCCTATGAGGATACGGTTGAGTGTGACATCGCTCCCATGACGGTGTGCCACCTCCTTCTTGGACGACCATGGCAATTCGACAAGGGCGCCATGCATGATGGACGTACAAATCAATATAGCTTCAAGTGACACAACAAGACCTTCGTTCTTCGCCCCATGACACCAAGTCAAGTTATTGCCGACAATGCCAAGACCGTCGCGAGGACTCAACAAGCACAACCTTCTAGTGAGATGAGTGGTGAGCGAGAGAACCACCTTCATGCGAGCGAGAGCCACAAGCCAAATATGAGTGGAAAAATGAAGAGGGTTACCCATGGAGTAGTTTTGTTAGCCACCAAAAGTGAGATGAGGGACGTAAGAGCAAACCCATCCATTCTCCACTTTGTGCTCTTGTGCAAAGGAGATGGGAAATACACTAACGACCTAACCCATGTTCCTCCTTCAATGATGTCTATTTTGCAGGAATTCGGTGACGTCTTTCCGGATGAGCTCCCTCCCGGACTTCCTCCTCTACGTGGGATTGAGCATCGCATCGACCTCATTCCCGGTGCCCCTCTTCCCAATAGAGCACCATATCTCACCAACCCCGAGGAGACAAAGGAGATTGAGCGGCAAATTCAAGACCTCCTCGCCAAGGGACATGTGCGTGAAAGTTTGAGTCCGTGCCCCGTACCGGTCATCCTCGTCCCCAAGCAAGATGACACTTTGCGCATGTGCATGGATTGCCGTCCCATCAACAATATCACGGTGAGGTATCGACATCCCATTCCCCGCCTTGACGACATGTTAGATGAGCTTAGTAGTGCCACTATTTTCTCCAAGATCGATTTGAAAAGTGGCTACCACCAAATTCGTATGTATGAAGGAGATGAATGGAAAACGGCTTTCAAAACTAAACTTGGTCTTTATGAATGGCTTGTGATGCCCTTTGGCCTTTCTAATGCTCCTTCCACTTTTATGTGTCCTATGAATCACGTCTTGCACACCTTCATTGGCAAGTTCGTGGTTGTTTACTTTGATGACATACTTGTTTATAGCAAATCTTTGCATGAACATGTCAACCATGTGAAACAAGTTTTGTTGGCCCTTCGTGATGCTTTGCTTTTTGCCAACCTAAAGAAATGCACCTTTTGCACCGACAAGCTTGTGTTTTTGGGTTATGTGGTTTCTTCCAAAGGGATTGAAGCTGACACCTCTAAGATTGAGGCAATCACAAATTGGCCACCACCAACTAACCTTGCTCAACTTCGTAGCGCCCTTGGACTCTTTGGGTTTTACCGTCGATTTGTGAAAGATTTTAGCACAATTGCTTGCCCTATAAATGAGCTTACCAAAAAGAATGTACCCTTCATTTGGGGCAAGGCTCAAGAATCGTCTTTCAATGAACTCAAGAAGAGATTGACCGAAGCTCCTTTACTTGCTTTGTCGGATTTCTCGAAAACTTTTGAACTTGAATGTGATGCTAGTGGCCTTGGCATTGGCGGTGCCCTCATGCAATGTGGACGTCTCGTAGCCTACTATAGCGAGAAACTAGATGGTGCTCGCCTAAACTACCCAATTTACGACAAGGAACTATATGCCTTAGTCCGTGTTTTGGAAGTTTGGCAACACTACCTTTGGCCAAAAGAGTTTGTTATCCATTCCGATCGCGAATCTTTGAAATATTTGAAAACCCAAGCCAATTTGAACAAAAGACATGCAAAATGGGTGGAGTTCATTGAGTCTTTTCCTTATGTCGTGAAATACAAGAAAGGCAAGGACAATATAGTCGCGGATGCTCTTTCCCGCAAGATGATTTTACTTGCCAAGCTTGAAATCAACGTTCTAGGCCTTGATGAGATTAAAGATCTCTATGCCTCCGACCCTACTTTTGGTTCTATTTTTGCAAAGTCCTCATGTGACAAAGGTTTCGATGATTTCTATTTGCACAAGGGTTTCTTGTTTAAAGCTAACAAACTTTGTATCCCCGAGTCTTCGCTTCGCTTGTTGCTTTTGAAGGAATCACATGGAGGCGGCCTCATGGGACATTTCGGACGGGACAAGACCTATGCAATGCTTTCAACACATTATTATTGGCCACGAATGAAGCGGGACGTGGAACGCCTTGTGCTTCGATGCCCAACATGTCTCAAAGCTAAGTCTACGTCCAACCCTCATGGTCTTTATATTCCACTTCCCATTACATATGCTCCATGGACCGACATTAGCATGGACTTTGTGTTAGGGCTACCACGAACTAAAAATGGCAAAGATTCCATATTTGTTGTTGTTGATCGTTTCTCTAAAATGGCACATTTCATCCCTTGCAACAAGGCCAATGATGCTTCACATATTGCAACTTTGTTCTTTAGGGAAATCGTTCGTCTACATGGAGTGCCGAAGACCATTGTTTCTGACCGAGACGTCAAGTTCACCAGCTACTTTTGGAAGGCATTGATGGCCAAGCTAGGAGTCAAGCTCCTCTTCTCCACCGCTTACCACCCACAAACCGATGGCCAAACCGAGGTGGTGAATCGAAGCTTATCAACTCTCCTCCGTGCACTAATAAAGCCAAACCTCAAAGGTTGGGAGGAATGCATACCGCACGCCGAGTTCGCCTACAACCGTGCCTCGCACCGGGCGACCAAGCGAAGTCCGTTCGAGGTTGTCTATGGGTTCAACCCCAACACCTCCCTAGACATCCTCCCACTTCCTCTCCACGAGCGCACCGACATGGACTTCGACAAAAGAGCCGACTACATGAAGACACTACATGAGTCCACTCGAGCAACTCTAGAGGAGCATACCAAGTGCCAAGCATCCAAGATCAACAAGTTGAAGAAACCCATGATATTTGAAGAAGGAGATCTTGTGTGGCTACACCTCCGCAAGGACCGTTTCCCGGTTGAAAGAAAATCCAAGCTTGCTCCTCGCGGTGACGGGCCTTTCAAAGTGCTTAAGCGCATCAATGACAATGCCTACAAGATCAACATCCCAACCTCCAAGTACTTGGTGCATGACACGTTCTCGAAACTTAAGAAACTACAACCAAAATTTAAGAAACAACAATCGGAACTTAAGTTCCGATTGTTGATGTTTTATTCGAAAGGGCCAGACCTATATATATTATAAAGAAAGTAATCCAGCTCGTTGATTCCTACCACTTAATCTTAATTTATTGTATCTTCCCGGAGTTCCCTCTCCGGGAATTCGGTTTTTATTATTCCAGTATATTACTTTAATTTATCCCTTTAATTGATGATCTTTATTTTATTTGAAATCGTGTAAAGATTATTTGGATTTGATACAGCTACTTGTGCAAGCATTTTACGATTAAGAATCAATTTCTTCTTGTACAGGTTGTGTATTAATTTACTATAACTATCGAATACTTTATATATCCGCGTTGCTGCGTTTATCCGAGTGATCCACAAACGACGAAAATCCCTCTTTTGCCTACCTCTATCTCGATGAGAGGAAACAAAAGCTCTTTTTACCTGTTGGGTAATCATTCGATTAAGTCTTAAATGAGCCCCTCTAAAGTTTGAGGCAAATGAACGCATTTTTGTTCGTCGTCTCCGGGCTATATATCCTCGCGGAACTCTGGTCATTGAATCAAATTAACCTTAATGAATAACTAATTATTTCTCTTCTTTTAGCCATCCTTTTTTTCCATTAATAACAAAACTAATTATTCCGATATATAAAATATGAATTCCAATGGCTTTTGCTATAGTAACCTTCCTAGCAAAAGCCATTGGAATTCATATTTTATATATCGGACCTATCCCCTTTCCACGGATATCCAAGTGTTCAAGATGATGACGAGTCGAGGACGACTCTTTCCGAAGGGGGGGGGGGGGAGATGATGTAGCCCCACATGTTGACAACACCACAAATGGCCCAATGACAAGATCAAGAGTCAAGGCACATCATGAAAACGTGACCTCGCTCCACTCAATGTGTGATTTCGACATCCCTTTGAGTGGTTTGCTACTTCATGCCGGTACCTTGTGCATACTCAGGATCCACCTTGATGACGACATACAATGGAGTAGAGAAGATGAGCAAGAGGAGGTCCAAGATGATGGAGAAGATGACCAAGAGAAGACCCAAGAAGATGGTCAAGGAGAAGATGAAGAAGGAGGCGGAGCCAGTCTGGCCGGCCTCCAGCCCGGCCTAGGCCAACTCTGTAGCGACTCGACCCAATAACATGGACCTCGTCTATGAGTATAGTGCTAGTCCCGGATCGACTCGCTAGCACACTCATTACAAATGAAATAACAGAACACAATGCGTCTTCATTACAACGAAAAGATCCAGAATAACAAAGTCCTTACATCTTTGCATAGCAATGACGCTAGCACAAAATAACTTTATTGAAATAAAAGCACACAGCGGAAAATAAACGATAATGAAGCTCCAATCAACTCGTGCCACAGGCGTACGTGCCAGGTGTAGCTTCAAGACCTACGTAATATCGTACCTGCAATAGTGCAATTGCAGCCGTTCGCGAATACGGTCAGTACATTGAGTTTTGTACTGGCAAGTGAGCAAGTTATTAATTGAACACTAGTCTACCTAGCTACTACATGCTTTTTGGGCTAGGTGGACTTGAAGGCTTTTTGCATAAAAGCAATTTTATCCTATCAATTTGATAAACAAATTTTACAACAAAAAATAAACAGTCATTGGACACTGATAGAAACCAGTGCTCCTACCCTTTGGTTCACCCATCAAATTTTAATTACAGAAGTTGGAATGAGTGAGAACTCTTGTAGGATCTAGTCTAGCTGGCTCAAATTGTCCGTAACCGGGGACACGGCTAAGTACTTAGATTTAAACTCTCGAGAGTGTTGTATACTTTACCCGTAGAATGCATTTAACCCCATTTACCACGACACCCAATTTGTATCGCAGTTGGGAGAGAAACACACCGAAACCTTTGGGAAGCGATCCTTGAGTCCTCCCCGCACCCTGTTCAAACCTACTACGCTATATCTGCTGGTCACGGTAGGTACAAGAACCACAACTTACTTGGTTAAGTCAACGCCCATATCATTGTTGACCTACGGCTGTACTCGTAAGCTACTAAACAAAGACTCCACATTTATTCTCAGGAACCTGGGTGGCCGTTCACAAGTGCACCTACTCGGATACTACGGACCCGAGCAGCCACTCAACTATTTCCCACCAGTACCGACCAATTACCACCCAGATATCAAATTAAATTAATGTTGTTTTATTAGATTTGCAAAAGAATAACTATGAATACAACTTCATTCTCAATAATGTGATCCCACAACCACGTCTAAGCAACTAAGCAGGTTTTAACGGTGGTTTCATGGTGGAACTATCCTACAAGGATACATATGGTAACTCACTTGGGGTTTAGTGAATCACCTATTAGCATAGCATACAATTCAACTCCTACTCATGCATATCTACAAAAATAAGACTAGATGCATAGTAGGAAAATAATAGGAGGTATGGTTGCATCACTTGCCTTAATCTTCGTAGGGGTTCACACAATCCTCACAATTGCAGCAACAGTCACAAGCGTCGTTCTCTACACGATTACACGTTCACAACAATAAGAGACAAAGCAAACATACACATATGCATGCATGACATGTTAATTGGGCACAAAATATTAACTTTAGTTCTCTGGATTATATGATTCATGAGAAATATTTTTTTAATGCAACCAGACAATTAAGATCGAGTTAATGTTGACAAGAGATTAAACATGGATCTACAACTAATAATTCAAAACTTAGTTCATAAAATTAGGTTTAAAGTTTTCTGGTCAGAAGATTTAATTTTGAGACTTTTAGCCGAAGGAATTAAGTCAATTAGATCTATAGATAAAAAGTTATTAACAAAATACCAATTAACAAGATTTAGAAAATACAGTACATAAAAATAATTTAGAAGTTAAATATTATTTTAGATCTAGATAGATATTATTTTTCTACGAATTTTGGTATAAAGATCATAATTTTCCGAGTTACGGTTGAAGAGATATGAATTTTGCAAGATTTGGCAATTTTCAGGAAATTTTAATTCGGGTTAAACGGAAAAGATTCCGCGCGCAGGCTAGGGCTGACGCGGCGCTGACGCAGATGCTGACTGGGCAGCCACGTCGGGCGCCACGCGGTGCGATCTGGTTGGTTCGTACCGGTTCACTTAAGTGAACCGATCTGGATCGCCGGATCGCGATCCGACGGACAGGATCGTGTAAGAGGTCGAGGACGCGGTCGTGCTCACCTTGGCGACGGACGGCGACGGCGGCGGCTCGGGCGTCGTGGCTGGCGGCGCTCCAGCGGTCTTCAAGCTCGTCGGCGGTGTCCTAACGTCGGCGGAGGTCACGGTGATGTCGATGGTGTCCTCGGAGGTGGCTCTCGTGGTTCCGACGGCGGCGGCGATGACGTCCCGAGCTTGGAAACCGGCTGTGCTCCGGCGAAGCTCCCGAGGGCTGTGGTGCACCGTTTGCAAAAAGGAGGGGTTAGGAAGATGCGGTAAATAGAGGGGAAGATGAGAGACACGACTAGAGAGGACGGGGTGGTCCGAGGTGGCGGCGGCGCTCACGATTTCGAGCTCGGTAATGGTGGCCGGCGGCGGAAGATTTGATCTCAAAATCGAGATCGATTTGGGTCAAACCTCGAAATATTTTTAGGGCTTCGGTGGAGAGCGGGGTGGGGTATTTATAGGCGAAATTTCGTGGGCAGGGGGCAAGAAATCGGAGCGAAATCGGGAGATTTTTCGAGTCGGTTCGTTACAGGAACGAACTCGTGTTCGTCCTGGAATTCTTCCCGAGCTGGGAGATGCCATGTGGGTCCCAGCGTTTAGAGAGAAAAAAAACAAAGAAAAGAACGTGGGGAGAGAAAGGAAAGGGCTGCTTCGGTTGTTGTCCAAGGCTGCCCGGATTTGGGCCGTAGCTGGCCTTCGGCCGGCCGGCCGGTCTTTGTTTTTTTTTTCTTTCTCTTTATTTTTTTTGTGCAAACTGTTTTCTCTATAACTTTTGATTTTGGAGCTCAAATTGAGTCATGCAAATTTTTCAAATGATGCCATGATGAAATGCAAATGATCTAAATGCAAAACATCCTAATAGAAGATTGGGATGTTACAGACTAACCCCCTTAAGATGATTCTCGTCCTCGAGAATCGGTTTGGCCAGCAAATAGGTTCGGATGATCTTCTCGAAGGTCATCTTCTCGCTCCCATGTGGCTTCCTCTTCAGTGTGATGATTCCACTGGACCTTGCAGAACTTGATCGTCTTGGTGCGAGTAATTCTTTCAGCTGTCTCTAGAATCTTGACTGGCTTCTCCTCATATGTGAGATCACTCTCCAATTGGACCTCCTCGAGCGGTACTGTATCCCTCAATGGTGTATCTGCCATCTCTGGGTGACACTTCTTCAGCTGGGACACATGGAACACATTGTGCACACTGGACAAGACTTCTGGTAGCTCTAGCTGGTAGGCTACTTCTCCCTTGCGTGCCAGAATCTTGTATGGTCCAATAAACCTCGGTGCTAGCTTCCCCTTGATGCCAAAACGCTTAACACCGCGTAGTGGTGAAACGCGAAGATACGCTCTATCTCCAACCTCGTACGTGATCTCTCTACGCTTCGAATCTGCGTAGCTCTTCTGCCTTGATTGTGCTATCTTTAGTCTATCTCGAATTAGCCTGACTTTCTCCTCAGCATCCTTGATAATGTCAGGCCCGAACAGACTACGCTCTCCTACTCCACTCCACAGTAGTGGGGTCCTGCACTTTCTACCATATAGTGCTTCAAATGGTGACATTACCGTGCTAGCTTGATATCCATTGTTGTATGAGAACTCGGCATAGGGTAGGTTCTCATCCCAACTCGATCCATAGTCTAGAGCACAAGCTCTCAGCATATCTTCTAGTATCTGATTGACTCTCTCAGTCTGTCCATCTGTCTGTGGATGAAAAGCTGTACTAAACTCCAATCTAGTTCCCAATGATTCATGTAGTTGACGCCAAAAGTGAGAAGTGAACTGTGTTCCCCTATCCGACACAATTCCCTTGGGAACTCCGTGCAAACTGACAATCCTGCTCATGTAGAGCTGGGCTAGCTTGGCGCTGGTGTAGGTGGTCTTCACTGGTATGAAGTGTGCGACCTTGGTCAAATGATCGACCACTACCCAAATATAATCATAAACCAGATTTGGTCCTGGGTAATCCCGTAATAAAATCCATACGATCTTGTCCCACTTCCAATCGGGTATCGGCAAGGGTTGTAGCATCCCTGCTGGCTTCTGGTGCTCGGCCTTCACCCTGCTACACACATCACATTTAGCGATATACTCGGCGATATCACGCTTCATATTGGGCCACCAGAACCTCTCCTTCAGATCCATATACATCTTCGTGTTGCCTGGATGGATGGAGTATGGGGAATCATGTGCATCCTGAAATATCAGCTTCCTAATTTTCAGATCCTTTGGCACACAAATACGGTCCCCAAACCATATTGTTCCTTGCTCATCTTCCTGGAATTCTTCAGCTTTGCCTTCTTTCATACCTTCTTTGATCTTTGCAATTTCTTCGTCTCCATTCTGGGCTTCTCTAATTCTGTTCACTAGAACTGGTTCTACCTCTAGTGTTGCCACATAACCCTCGGGTACTAACTCCAATCTGAGACGCTTAAACTGCTCACACAGATCTGGTGGTAATTCTCCTGTTGAAATCCCATTTGCATACACCTTACGGCTTAATGCATCTGCTACAACATTGGCCTTCCCGGGGTGGTATTGGAGATTCATGTCGTAATCCTTTATCAACTCTAACCATCTCCTTTGCCTCATGTTCAATTCCTTCTGAGTAAAAATATATTTCAAGCTCTTGTGATCAGTGAACACCTCACAATGCTTGCCCATGAGGTAATGTCTCCATGTTTTGAGTGCATGGACGACCGATGCAAGCTCTAAATCATGTGTGGGATAATTTCTTTCATGATTTTTGAGTTGCCTTGATGCGTAGGATACTACCCTTCCATCCTGCATCAACACACTTCCAAGTCCTTGGCGAGAGGCGTCGCAATAAACTTGGAAATCCTTCTGAAGATCCGGCAGACACAGAACTGGTGCTGTCACTAACCGTTGCTTCAACTCTTGGAAACTATCTTCGCACTCCTTGGTCCAAGCAAATTTCTTCTCCTTCTTTAGCAACTCCGTCATTGGTTTTGCAATCTTGGAGAAGTTCTCAATGAACCTCCGATAGTATCCCGCCAGTCCCAGGAAAACTCCGGATATCCTTTGCTGACTTTGGTGACTCCCATTCGGTCACAGCTGACACCTTGGCTGGATCCACTGCAATGCCTTCCGCTGACACTATGTGTCCTAGGAATCCCACAGTGTTTAGCCAGAACTCACACTTGCTAAATTTAGCATATAACTTGTGTTCCCTGAGCTTATCCAATATCTAGCGCAAGTGTCCTTCATGCTCCTCTTCATTCTTGGAGTACACAAGGATGTCATCGATGAATACCACTACGAACTTATCCAAGAACTCCATGAGACATTGTTCATCATGGTCATGAAGTATGCCGGCGCATTGGTTAGTCAAAAAGACATAACCGTGTACTCATATAGACCATACCTTGTAGTGAAAGCGGTCTTAGGGATATCCTCCTTCCTAATTCTTCAGCTGGTGGTATCCCGATCGAAGATCGATCTTGGAGAATACACTAGCTCCCTTCAACTGGTCAAACAAGTCATTAATGTTGGGGAGTGGGTACTTGTTCTTTATCGTCACCTCATTAAGTGAACGATAATCCATAACTAAACGTTGAGTTCTGTCCTTCTTCTCTACCCACAAAACAGGTGCACCCCAAGGTGATGAACTACGCTGAATAAATCCTTATCCAACTGCTCCTTGAGTTGTTTCTTCAGTTCCTTTCAGCTCGTCAACATCCATCTTGTAAGGCTCTTGGCTATAGGTCCCTGCTCCCGGTATCAAGTCGATGATGAACTCGATATCCCTATCAGGTGGCATACCTGGTAACTCCTCCGGAAACACATTCAGGTATTCTCTCACTATACGCACATCCTCTATGCTAACCCCCTTAAGAGAATTTAACTTGACCTCTCCGAGATTCAGTTCAGACTTGTATCTAATCCTCTTGTTCTCTGGGGTAGTGAGTGTGATGGCCCTTTGAGCGCAGTCGATCTGTCCCTCATACTTAGACATCCAATCCATGCCTAGTATTACATCTATTCCCTTGCGAATTTAGGACGATGAGTTCTGTGGGAAACTCATATGATCCAATCGCTAAGGTTAAATAACGACACCAAGTGTTTGCTATCATCTCTCCTCTAGGAGAACTTACTTTAAGTAATCTATTAAGGCTCCTGGTAGGTAACTTATTTCTATCCACAAATACCCTTGATATGAATGAATGCGATGCACCAGTATCAAAAAGAACAAGGGCGGTGCATGAATTGATCAAGAGCTTACCCATCACCAGGTCTGGTTCGTCATAGACTTCCTCCACGTTCACATGGTTTGCAGTTTGCCTTCTGGAATGGGTTGGCTTGGCTCCTTCTTCAGGTTTCTTCTCAGTGCAATCGTTTGAGTAATGCCCCATCTTCTTGCATCTGTAGCACTGCACCTGACTGAGGTCCTTCTTGTGTGCCGGGTTGTGGTTGCGTCCATTGCCCCCATTGTGGTGATTGTTGCCCCTGTGACCATTATGATTGTGGCCATTCCCTCCATTGTGCTGGTGTCCATTTCCTCCACGATGGTTATTGCCCCCATGCTTGTTATGGTTGGATCCTCCAATGTTCATCATAACGAACCTTCTGATGGGGTCCTGAACTGTGGCCACCATGGTTGTACTTCCTCTTGCGGCTCTCTGCCTGCTTCTGCTTGCCCTCAAGAATGATAGCTTTGTCGATGAGTGCCTGGTAGTTTGGAATGTGAACTACCGACAGTTGGACAGCCAGCTCATCGTTCAGCCCATCGAGGAATCTCTCACGCCTCTTGAGATCAGTGTCCACAATCTTCTGGTGCATAGCGGGGCTAAATTCCCAAACTCATCAATGTACTCCTTCACAGTGCGGTTGCCCTGTCGCCAGATTACGGAACTCCCTCCTTTCAGGCTCACAATGCCTGATGGAGACATGAGCATTGCGGAATCCTTCTTCAAACATCGCCCAAGTGACAGTGTCTATTGGGTGAGTGATCTGGAAGTTGTCCCACCATGATGCAGCTGGTCCTTCAAGCAGATGGGCTGCAAACCTCACTTTCTCAGCTCATTGCACCCCACGGTTACTAAGTCCTTGTTCACAGAGCGCAGCCAATCAAGTGCTGCCATTGGTTTAGGTGCACTGGAAAACTTCTCAGGCCTTAGTCTCAAGAACCTAGTGAGCATATCCACCTGAGGCGGTGGAGGTGGTGGTGGCGGTGGGTTGTTGTTGTTCTTGGCATTGGCGGCTATGAACTACATCATCACTTGCATGAGCTGAGTCATCACTTGCTGCATGTCGTTGTTCCCGGTGTTGTTGTTCGGGNACTTTGCATTCAATTGGATCGGTTTGCCCCCAATGTTATAGAAGATGTTAGATTTGCTTATCTAAAGAACGGTCCAACTCAACCAGCTCATCATAATTTCCCCTTAGATAGAGATAATAGATCCTTTCGGCCACCATGGTATAAGAAGTTCAATTGGTTGGAATATAGTGTGGAAAAGGACAAGGCATATTGCTTCTATTGTTATCTTTTTAAACATGATCGGATGGATGAGAAATTTGGGCATGACGTGTTTAGCAAACTTGGGTTCGACCACTGGAAAAATGGGGATAGATGCATTCCGTAAGCATGAGGGTGGACCATGTAGCATCCACAATATTTCTAGGGCAGCATGTGATGATTTTAAGAATCAAAAGACAAGTGTGAAAAGCAAAGTGATAACTTACTAAAATGATGCACTTGTAAAGTATGAAACTCGTGTGGATACTTCTTTGGGCATTGTAAGTTATCTAGCATTGCAAGGTGAACCATTTCGTGGACACGATGAATCCTCTTTATCTTTGAACAAAGGCAATTTCTTGGAGATGCTTGATTGGTATAAATCAAGGAATAAGGAAGTGCAAGTTGCATTTGATGAGCTATGTCCTAGAAATGCCAGAATGGTTTCCTCAACTATTCAGAAAACACTTGCCAAACATTGCAAGAGGATGGACATATTACTTGATAGGCACAAAGAGATGCTTTTAGCTCAAATCAAGAAAGGTGAGGTGCCCACAGGAAGACGGAAAAATCAAGAAACTCATTTGTGTCGACCGGGTGATACAAGATGGGGTTCTCACTACACAACTTTATGTCATATTGAATCAATGTGGGATGTAGTGATAGAAGTTTTGGGCATTGTTGAGGATGACTCTCGTGTTCTCTGTAAGGTAGGAGGTTATGTCCATAAAATGGAGACTTTTAGCTTTGTGTTCATCATGAAGATGATGCTAAAGCTACTTCGTATGACAAATGATGTATCTCAGCTATTGCAAAAGAAGGATCAAAATATTGTTCAGGTATGTGATGGATAATATTGTATGGTTTTACTAATCTAATTTTGCTATGTCTAGTTGTTTATCGAAATTTCTAAACTCATTTCAGGCAATAACTTTGGTCACCGATGTGAGAACACGTTTGGTCAATTGGAGGAATGATGGATGGGAGTCACTCTTGGAAGATGTCAAATCATTTTGCACTGAAAATGACATTGCAATCCCAAGTATGGATGATAAGGTAACAAAATGGGGCAGGTCAAGAAAAGGGGGACACCACCAGGTTACCAATGATCATTTTTATCGTGTTGACACCTTTTATACTGCTATAGACTCTATTATCACCAAGTTTGATCATCGCTTTAATGAGGCATCTTCAGAGGTTCTCCAGAGTTTCTCTTCTCTTGATCCAAGAGACTCATTTGCTAGGTTCAATGTGAATAAGCTTGCTAGGCTTACAGAGATTTATGATGAGGATTTTTCTGATTACGAGCGGGAGCACATATGGGATACTCTTGATCTATTCATTATTCACATGAGAAGAATTGAAGAATTTAGAGTTTGTCTTGATATTGCAAGCTAGCTAAAAAGACGGTTGAATTTGAAAGGCATATCATGTTTCCTACAGTTTACCGTCTTATTGAATTGGCATTGCTTTTACCGGTGGCGACGGCAACCGTTGAAAGGGCATTCTCAGCTATGAAGATCATCATCAAGACCGAGTTGCGCAACAAGATGTCCGATGGTTGGCTTAATGATTTGATGGTCATCTACATTGAGCGAGAGATTTTCAAGAGTCTTGATCTTGGTGATATTAAGAAAGATTTTCAGAAGGAAGGTAGAGCTTTACCATTGCCAGGGACATCTAGACGTCATTAAAGCTTCATTGTCGGTATGTTTGTGTAGCGACTCGACCCAATAATATGGATCTCGTCTATGAGTATAGTGCTAGTCCCGGATCGACTCGCTAGCACACTCATTACAAATGAAATATCAAAGCACAATGCGTCTTTATTACATCGAAATGATCCAGAATATAAAGAATCCTTACATCTTTGCATAGCATGACGCTAGCACAAAATATCTTTATTGAATAAAAGCACACAGCGGAAAATAAACGACAATGAAGCTCCAATCAACTCGTGCCACAGGCGTACGTGTCGGGTGTAGCTTCAAGACCTACGTAATATCGTACCTGCAATAGTGCAATTGCAGCCGTTCGCGAATACGGTCAGTACATTGGGATTTGTACTGGCAAGTGAGCAAGTTATTAATTGAACACTAGTCTACCTAGCTACTACATGCAATTTGGGCTAGGTGGACTTGAAGGCTCTTTGCATAAAAGCAATTTTATCCTATCAATTTGATAAACAAATTTTACAACCAAAAATAAACTGTCATTGGACACTGATAGAAACCAGTGCTCCTACCCTTTGGTTCACCCATCAAATTTTAATTACAGAAGTTGGAATGAGTGATAATTCTTGTAGGATCTAGTCTAGCTGGCTCAAATTGTCCGTAACCGGGGACACGGCTAAGTACTTAGATTTAAACTCTCGAGAGTGCTGTACACTTTACCCACATGGTCTATCTAACCCCATTTACCTAAACACACAATTTGTATAGAGGTTGGGAGAAAGCTAAACCGAGACCGTTGGGTAGTAGACCCTCAAGCCATCCTCCGCACCGTACCAAACCTACTACGCTACATCTCTGGCTACGGGGACCCGAGTGCCTACTACTTATTTAGTCAAGACGATGCCCATATCTATTTCGACATGTGGTTGTACTCGTAAGCTACTAAACATGACTCCACAATTATTCTCGGGAACCTGGGTGGCCGTTCACAAGTGCACCTACTCAGATACTACGGACCTGAGCAGCCACTCAACTATTCCCACCAATACCGACCAGTTACCACCCAGATATCAAATTAAATTAATGTTGTTTTATTAGATTTGCAAAAGAAACATCTAAGTCTACAACATCAATCTCATATTGTGATCCCACAACCACGTCTAAGCAACTAAGCAAATTTTAACGGTGGTTTCATGGTGGAACTAATCTACAAGGATACATATGGTAACTCACTTGGGGTTTAGTGAATCACCTAATAGCATAGCATACAATCCAACTCCTACACATGCATATCTACAAAAATAGGACTAGATGCATAGTAGGAAAATAATAGGAGGTATGGTTGCATCACTTGCCTTAATCCTCGTAGGGGTTCACACAATCCTCACAATTGCAGCAACAGTCACAATCGTCGTTCTCTACACGATTACACGTTCACAACAATAAGAGACAAAGCAAACATACACATATGCATGCATGACATGTTAATAGGGCACAAAACATTAACTTTAGTTCTCTGGATTATATGATGCATGAGAAATATTTTTAATGCAACAAGACAATTAAAGAACAAGTTAAAGTCGATTTAAAAGATTGAACTTGGATTTACAACTATTAAATCAAAACTTAGTTCATATAATTAGATTTAATGTTCTCTGGATAGAATATTTAATATTGAGAATTTTAGCCGAAGGAATTATTTTAATTAGATCTATAGATAAGAAGTTATTAACAAAAAATCAATTAACAAGATTTAGAAAATACAGTACATAAAAATAGTTTAAAAGTTAAATATTATTTTAGATCTGGGTAGATATTAATTTTCTACGAATTTTGGTATAAAGATCATAATTTTCCGAGTTACGGTTAAAGAGATATGAATTTTGCAAGATTTGGCAATTTTCAGGAATTTTAATTCGGGTTAAACGGAAAAGATTCCGTGCGGGGGCTAGGGCTGACGCGGCGCTGACGAGGCGCTGACGCGGCTACCACGTCGGACGCCACGCGGCACGATCTGGTTGGCCGGTACCGATTCACTTAAGTGAATCGATCTGGTCCGCCAGATCGCGATCCGACGGTCGGCAACGGGGACGGGGTCGGGAACGTGGCCGACGCTCACCTTGGCGACGGACGGCGACGGCGGCGGCTTGGGCGGGGATGTCGGCGGCGCTCCGGTGGTCTTCGAGCTCGGCGGCGTTGTCCAGACGATGGCGGAGGTGGCGGCGATGTCGATGATGTCCTCGGCGGCGGCTCCCGTGGTCTCGTAACCCGGCGACGGTGGCTTCCCGAGCTCGGCTCCCGGCGGTACTCCGGCGACGATGGCGTGGTCCCTGCGGCTCCGTTTGCAGAGAGAAAAGGTGAGGGAGATGCGGTGATGAGAGGGGAAGCTTAGGGACGAGGTGAGGGAGGCCGGGGTGGTCCGAGGCGACGGCGGCGCTCACCTTTTCGAGCTCGGTAGTGGTGGCCGGCGGCGGAGGTTTTCGATCTCGAAAACGAGGCTAGGGTTTGGAAGTTTGGGTGGAGATCGAGTCACGGGGTGCAGGGGTTTATATAGGCGGCTTGGCGTGGCCGAGGGGCAAGAGATTGAATCGAATTCGGTTTGGATACGATCGTTTTTGCGACGGTCGTTTCATCGAACACATGCCGTGCAAGAAAAGAAAAAGGGAGAGAGGAAAGAGAGAAAAAAAAACGAATCGGGCCGGCCTTGGCCCGTTAGCGGGTGTGCGCGCGCGAGTTAGCTGGGCTGCGGCCCAGTAGCTCGCGGCTCTTTTTTTTTTTGGTCTTTTCTTTTATTCTTTTTCTGTTTTACTGTTTTCTTTATAACTTTTGAATTTGAACTCAGAATTGAGTCAAACCACTTTTGAAAAATTTGTAAAATTGCCCTCTGTCATATTTGACTATAAAAGGGTGCTTTTTCACAAATCCACAAGCATATATATATATAGCTTGTTGAATTTTGATTAAATCAAAATAGGGTTTTAGGATTTAAATCTTTTGGGAAAAGATGCAAACAAGCAAATGCAAATTTTTCAAATGATGCCATGATGAAATGCATATGCTCTAAATGAAAAACATCCAAATAAAAGATTGGGATATTACAGTTTGTTAGTTCTATTTTGATCTAAATATGTTGTTGCTACTGTTGTACCAAATGATTTTGCTTAATATCATATAAAGTACCAATGAGTCTATAATTTTATTTTTGTTGCGTCATTTTTTTCTTCGCTTTAGAGTTCGCCCAACCTCAATTTTTTTTTCATCCTTCACCACTGCCAAAGAGCCATAATTAGAAGGGTGTTTCTATGTCATGGTCGACTGAGAATTTGTTATGTCTCAGTCACCTGACCCGTTTCTGTCCCGTTGTTCTGTCTGTTGCTATCTGGCCCGTTTCTGTCTGTTTTTTTTTCTGTTTGGCCCATGTTCCTGTTCGGCCCATGTTCCTGTCTGGCCCGGCTATTCTTTGGCTGATCTGCTTTTCTTACCCCTCTGGCAAGAAAGAGAAGGGAAAGCTGATCTGCTTCACGTGAGTCTGGTTCCTGAAGTCGCCTCCTTCCTTCTTCCCTTCCTCCTCCTTCCTCGTCCTTCCTCCTCCTTCCTCCTCCTAATTTGGCTGCTGCTCTTGCCTGCTCGTGCCTACATACAAAAGAAAGTTCGATCCAGGACAGGAAAAATAAAAGGAAATCCACAATTCCATGTTGTAACAAAAATCCCATCACAATTTTGGATAGTTCGTACCAGATCTGCTACGTACCTGCAACCACAAAACCATGGAGAATCTATCTGGAGCTTACCCTGGTATGTCTTCAAACATCACTGATGTCCTTTAGTTGATTCTTCCAAAAAAAATATCGAAATTCATCTGCTCTTTGTTACACGTTTTTCTTGACAGCAGCACAACATGCAAATACAGTGGACTCTATGCTTGGATCTTATGGTGCATTGGTCAGAAACAATACGAAGGTGTGCCTGTTTGCAAACTAAAAGAATCATAACTTGATAACATGTATTATTCTGTCCAGATGTAATGTTTGGTTGAAAAAACTTATGTGCAGGTCCCTGTTTATGTGCAGAGTAGTGTTGAACACCAACATTTCTCAATGGGACAGGGGAATGTGGTATCAGGATTTATGCCACAGGTATACATACTAAACATTTCTGATGAGTGGTGAATAAACATGCAGATCATACTTGCATTTTTTATATTTGGATTTTATTTTCTTGTGCAGGTTGCATAAAAAATTCATAGTGGTGTGTCGGATGGGATGGATCAATCTTCCTTTGTTGCACAGGTATAATTCTTATACAGAAATATATAACACAAAATGTTTGACTGAAATAACAAAAATGCAGCATAGAAAGAACCAAATATACTAGATATGTACTTGATATGTTGCGACTAAAATGTGTAACTGATAGAAAATATGCATCTAAAACTATTTTGTCGTAGAAAAGCATGGTTAAACACAGATTTTAATTTCTGAAAAAATATATGAATTTAGTATGAATTTTACCTTATGGATGTCAAGAAGATATTGAGACATAATGGTTAAACACAGAAGAATCATAACTTGATAACATGTATTAGTCTGTCGAGATGTAATGTTTGGTTGAAAAAACTTATGTGCAGGTCCCTGTTTATGGGCAGAGTAGTGTTGAACACCAACATTTCTCAATGGGACAGGGGAATGTGATATCAAGATTTATGCCACAGGTATATATACTAAAACATTTCTGATGAGAGATGAAGAAACATGCAGACATACTTGCATTTTTTTATTTTGATTTTATTTTCTTGTGCAGGTTGCATCAAATATTCGTAGTGGTGTGTTGGATAGGATGGATCAATCTTCCTTTGTTGCACAGGTATACTTCTTATACAGAAATATGTAACAGTAAATGTGTAACTGAAATAACAAAAATGCAGCATAGAAAGAACAAAGTATAATTGATATGTACTTGATATGTTCCAAATGAAATGTGTAACTGATAGTAAAAATTCAGATAAAACTGATATGTTGCAGAATAGCATGGTTAAAAGCAGATTTTAATTTCTCAAAAAGGATATGAATTCAGTATGAATATTACCTTATGGATGTCAAAGAAGATATTGTGACATAATAGTTTTTGCTCTTTGAAGGATCCATCGGTGTTAGGTTCATTCTGTAGCTCCCCTGTTGGATTGACAAGACAGAATAATCCAGTAAGTACAATAACTTATAAGAATGTAAAAATAATAATTGAACAGAACAGCGGTGACATATAAAACACTCATTTTATTTTGCAGGTAATCTTATCAGAAGGCGGCAGTACGTCATACATGCAGATGATGCTAGATATGGAATCTTTGCATGATTCTCAGGTGAAAACACAAAAGACAATATTTTTCAGATTTAGAAAACGTATAAAAGATATATATATATATATATATATATATATATATATATATATATATATATATATATATATATATAACCTGGTTTACT
Source organism: Puccinellia tenuiflora (assembly GCA_012064385.1). Classification (NCBI taxonomy): domain Eukaryota; kingdom Viridiplantae; phylum Streptophyta; class Magnoliopsida; order Poales; family Poaceae; genus Puccinellia; species Puccinellia tenuiflora. The sequence continues at coordinate 27,032 of QRDG01001762.1, read as the reverse complement.
GCCGACAGGAATATCGACAAGATAGCTTCCTGGACCTGCTGAATGGGCCAATGGGTGATGAGGTATATTCAGAAACAAGATCATTTATTTCATATTTCAGTATTTATGCTACTAAGTATTTCTTGAAAATCTTCTCAAATTCAGAGGACCATGTTCATGACAACTGGAACAAGTGATCAAGTGCGTACTGAACATTCACAGCCCAATGAAGATTTTCATGAAGACAGTAGTTATAAGTACAATGATACTTGGGCAAACAACACACTGTCAGCTTGTTCTTCAGATAAGAGTGTTGGGGATGCTGATCTGTCTGAGCATACTGACAGTCATTTTGAAGGTGTCAATGTTGCTGATGACTATACAGCTGGACAAGCAGTATCAGGGGATGATCAAGGGCATGTAGAATTCTTATCTCAGGAAGACATTGAGGAATTTATCGAGCAAGATGGGCAAACAGGCAGCCAGGAAGTTCGCAGCAAACATGTTCCTCAATTGGATCAGCTTTTCCATTCGCATGATGAAGCTTTCCAGTTTTACAACACATACTCAGAAATATATGGTTTTTCAGTTAAAAAGGCATCCAATTATCATAGCAGGCAGGCTGGAAGTAAAGGTGGTGCGACAAGATACACTTTCAAATGTAATCGTGCAGGAAAGGTTCTTGATGAAGAAACTTTGGAAGAAAGGAAAAGGAAGAGAGATATGAAGAGGGAAGAAACCAAGAAGAAGAAAATGAAAGATAAAGGTGAAACCGTACCTTTGCAACCAACAAAGCAGCCTCTGAAGAAGAGGAAGAGAAACAAGATTGAAATAACTGGTTGTTTAGCTGAAATGGTGGTCACACTGAAAAATGGCAAATGGGTAGTCACCAGCCTTCAAATGGATCACAACCATGATTTAAGCCCGCCTGAGGAGTCGAGGTTTTTGAGGTCACATAAACACATGACACCTGAGGAGAAATTGTTTATAAGAACTTTCAACTCAGTTAAGCTGCCGACAAGGAAAATCATGGCAATTCTAGCCTACTTGAGAGGAGGATTACTGAAGTCTGTTCCTTACACGAAGAAGTACGTTAGCAATCTGAGAACAACCATGAGAAAAGAAAGCCGTTTGAATGACATGATGCAAGCTGTTGAATATTTCAAGAGAAAGCAGGCAGAGGATCCAAGATTTTACTATGCTTTCAAAGTTGACAAGAACAACACAGTTGAGAACATTTTCTGGTGTGATGGAACATCTAGGAGAATGTACGAGATGTTTGGGGATTGCATCAGTTTCGACACGACTTTCAAAACAAACAGATATAATATGCCATTTGCACCCTTTGTTGGTATTACAGGTCATGGAGACAACTGTCTTTTTGGTTGTGCCATTCTCCAGAATGAGACTATTGACACCTTTAAATGGTTGTTTGAAACTTTTCTGCATTGTCATGGAGGCAAGTGTCCTAAAACAGTTATTACTGACCAGGATGTTGCTATGAAGCAAGCTATCCCAGCTGTTTTCAAGGATGCAGTGCATAGGAATTGTCTATTTTATGTTATGAGTAAATCTGAAGAGAAACATGCTCGAACCTTTGGAAAAATAGCTAATCTACATAATGAATTCAAAGATACTATTCATTTTTCTTTGACAGTGGCTGAATTTGAACAATCATGGCAAGCAATGATAGACAAATACAAAGTTGGGGAGCTGAAGTACCTCAAGTCAATGTGGGAAAACAGGCACAAGTTTGTTCCTGTCTACTTCAAGAATGATTTTTTCCCTTTCATCCACTCTACATCCAGGAGTGAGGGCACCAATGCTATTTTCAAGGACAATGTTGGTTCAACCTACAGTGTGAGCAGCTTCTTGTGTGAATATGACAAAATTGCTGAAAATATTGAAGAAAATGAAAAGGAAGAAGATTCAGTTACCAGGACAACAACTCCATCTTATTGGTGTGGAAATGACATGGAGGTGCAGGTGGAAAAATTTACAATAGAAAATCTTCTATAGGTTTCAGAAACAACTCAAGTTTATGTCAAAACTACATGTGCAAGAGGTTGCCCAGAACACAAGATATGAAGTATACAAAACTAATTTGGCTGCATCTAGGGATTTCAGGATAAGGAGATATACAGTTCTTGTTGACAGATGCAGTGAGGACTTTACATGCATTTGCGCTAAGTTTAACAAGGATGGTATTCTTTGCTCACATGTTCTTAGGGTTCTTGTGCATTTGAACATACCTGAAATCCCCGGGAAATATTTCATAGATAGATGGAAGCCAAGATATAAGAAGGACATTAGAGACTCACTATACAATGTCCCTTTGCAGTTAACTTCAGATTGCAGTCAGCTCAGATACAATGTTCTCTCTAAAGTTTGTTTGAACATAGCCTCGGATGGCTCGAAATGCAATAAGAAATATTTGTTTGTCACTGAGGAAGTAAAGAAAATTGCACACAAGCTAGAGGAGATGACTATGATTGAAGAGAAAGAAATGGAAGGAAAATCAGAGGTAAATGAAGATGAGTTAATTCATACGGTTGAATCTGAGTACGGTCAGCTTAATGATCCCAACGTGGTGAAGTCAAAAGGAAGGCCTACTGTTGGCAAGCAAAAAGTTGATGGCAGGTACAAGACAATTGGTGAACAAGGTTTTTCAAAACAACAAATCACATGCAGCCACTGTGGTTCTCATGATCACAATGTTCAAACTTGTGATAACCTGCACCTAGATTCTTCCAACTTCCCAAAGAAGAAAAAGTCAAGAAAGAAGAGCTCAGGTAATTTGTTGAATCTAATTTTGTTGCTTCCTAAAATTAAAGTTCTAATATACTACCATATGCAACCAAAAATTCTCATTCTTATCATCTGTTCTTAATTCTCATTAACTTTCAGGAGTCAAGAAAACCTAGAAGACAATTTCCGAAAAGCATGGTTATGATGAAAAAGCAATAGTGATGAAAAGAATTTAAGAAGACAAGTACAAAGTCAGGGGTGTGTGTGCTTACAGATTTTATGGTAGCTTTCCTATTCTCTATTTGATGTCACTGGACATATATGGTTGGGGTGAGAGACAGCAAAAAGGTGCTGAATTGTTAAATTCTTGTAATGGGAAGGACCCCACAAAGATGTATGCTTGTACTTTTTGAAACCTGCAAAAATAGACAGCATATTATAATTTTGAGAAATCTTGTTGTATAGTTTCAAGATGTAGCCTTTAAAAAATCAATTGTGTCTACATTAAGCTTAAAAATTGTAGCAAGTTCTAATTGTTTAGAATTCAAAAACGAGCTAGTACATGAACTGAGGTTCATGCACATAATTTCATACGAAAATCAATCTATAGAGAAACATATGTTCATGCAGAAAACAAAAAATATATGATATATTTTCTTTGCGAAATATTGGCTGGTTAGTTATGCACAACTTTCAGTTTTTTGAGCAACTAGGCAGCCAGTTGCACATATCACCTAGAAATGTGCAACTGGTTGCTTAGTAGAACAAAATCTTTGATGTTTGCAGAACTAAAGCTACAAAAGTTGTACAACAGTTTCAAACAAATGTACGAACCTAAAAAATCATCGATATATTCTTTGCGATAAATACCTCAAAAATGTGGTCTCCTAAAAATTATAGCAAGTTCTAATTGTTCAGAATTCAAAAAACGTCTAGTACATGAACTGAGGTTCATGTACATAAAAACATACGAAAATCATATCTATAGAGAAAATATATGATATATTTTCGTTGCGATATATACCAGCCAAACATGGTGATAATAAAACACATGCTATTAGTTCAATAGATAGCATATTGTAGTGTTCGAACGAAAATTTTATGACAGGCCATTCGATTGTGTTCTTCGTTTACACGAATTGACAACAAAAAGAAAGAAGACCATCCGACACAAAAGTACTATCAGGTTATGACACATGCTCGGTCGCATCACAAAATCTCCATTTCATACTAACTAAAACAGATCAGACACACACTAATGAGCCCTCTAAAAAGCAATCTATTTCTATCTTCAATTCATCTCAGTTCTTCTCCTTGCGTACTTTCCATGAACCTGCATCACAAAAACAAAAAAGTATAAATTATACGACTGAACAAGAAATAAAAAAAGATAGAGTGAAAATAAAATGCAAAAATACACGGTTGTATATAATCTTACAGTAGGTCTGAATGACACCACAGCCTGCTTCATTTCTTCCATTTCGTTGTACGTGCAAAACATCATGTCGTTTGCAATTTTTATGCGGATCTTTGGTATGTCGACATAAGAGTACAATCCTAACAGACTACTCCTTGGAGAAAATAGCTCAATATTTTTCATTACAAAAATTCCACAATCACTCCTGTTTTGACATGAAACCAACAAAAGTGAAAAACGTTGCATTTGCAGAAAAACTTGTGGTTAAATTATACCCGTTAAACTAAGTAACCAGTTACACAAATCTTTGAGAAATGTGCAACTGGTTTGGTTAGTCACGCAAAATCTAAAAGAAATGTGCACTAACCTAACTAGTTACACAAATCTTTCAGAAATGTGCAACTGATTAGATTAGTTGCTCAAATCTAAAAGGAATGGGCGACTAAGTAACCAGTTGCACAAATCTTTGAGAAATGTGCAACTGGTTAGGTTAGTTGCTCAAATATGAAAGAAATGAGCAACTAATTAAGTAACCAGTTGCACAAATCTTTGAGAAATGTGCAACTGGTTTGGTTAGTCACACAAATCTAAAAGAAATGTGCACTAACCTAACTAGTTGCACAAATTTTTGAGAAATGTGCAACTGGTTAGGTTAGTTGCTCAAATCTGAAAGAAATGGGCAACTAAGTAACCAGTTGCACAAATCTGTAAAAAATATGCAACTGGTAAGGTTAGTTGCTCAAAATATGATAGAAATGGGCAGTTAAGTTACTAGTTGCACAAATCTTTGAGAAATGTGCAACTGGTTTGATTAGTCACATAAATTCGAAAAAATTGTGCACTAACCTAACCAGTTGCACAAATCTTTGAGAAATGTGCAACTGGTTTGGTTACTCACATATATTTGAAAGAAATGGTTTCTATTGTGTATTGCACGAAACACATAAAATATGACAGAATTTTTTGAAAGCAATAGGCAGGCAAATTGCACAAAATCAGATAGAAAAAAGCAAATGGTTGCTTAGTTGCACAAATGATTTAGTTTTGGGCAACTAAGCAACAAGTTGCACGAATCATATAGAAATGCGTAACTGGTTTGCTTAGTTGCACAAAACTTTGAGGTTTGAGCAACTAAGTAACCAGTTGCACGAATCAGATAGAAAAGTGCAACTGGTTGCTTGCTTGCACAAATCTTTGAGTTTCGATCAACTAAGTAACCAGTTACACAAAACAGATAGAAAAGTGCAACTGGTTGCTTAGTTGCACAAATGTTTTAGTTTTGGGCAACTAAGTAACCAGTTGCACGAATCAGATAGAAATGCGTAACTGGTTTGCTTAGTTGCACAAAACTTTGAGGTTTGAGCAACTAAGTAACCAGTTGCACAAATCAGATAGAAAAGTGCAACTGGTTGCTTAGTTGCACAAAACTTTGAGGTTTGAGCAACTAAGTAACCAGTTGCACAAATCAGATAGAAAAGTGCAACTGGTTGCTTACTTGCATCTTTGAGTTTTGAATAACTAAGTAACCAGTTACACACAACTAATAGAAATGTTCAACAGACTGGATAGTTGCCCACAAATATGACAGAATTTTTTTGAACGCAATAGGCGGGCAATTGCACAAAAACAGATAGAAAATTGAACTGGTTGCTTAGTTGCACAAATGTTTTAGTTTTGGGCAACTAAGTAACCAGTTACACACAACTTATAGAAATGTGCAACTGACTGGTTAGTTGCCCACAAAATATGACAGTAAAATGATCAAGCAAGCTAGAAAAACTTTGTGGTTAAATTATACCCGTTATCTTGCTGTGGCACTTTGGGATAAACTGCTTCAAAGTTTGAGAAATCAATTGCTTTTCCTGCACATTCATTCCAGATATCTTCAAAATTTTCCATCTGACAAAACAACAAATTGAAGAAAAATAAGTAAGAATTTATATGAAACCAGCGTGCGCATAAGACAAAAAGATGCATTTCATTCTATGATGACATCTGTAGAAATTTACCATTTTTTGGTCAACTTTCAGGTGAAGAGGTGACTGTTCTCCATAAAGTGAATCCATGAATATGAACTTTCGGTCTCTTATATCAACAGTGAACAGAAACCAATGATCATCATATAATGATGGGAAATGGAGCTGTTGTTTTACAGTGAATCATGTTACCAAATTTATTTAACAGCAAATAAATAGATAGGAAGCAATGATTGATCGTTAAAAAAGTTATACCGAATCAGTTAAGTGAAGCTTCCTTGCTTTTCCTGCTCCTTCAAAAGCTCTTATTGTTTGATCTTTCAAGTACAATCTTCTGCCCTCATTTTCCCACTTTTCCAGAAAGTATTCCTATTATGGATTTTTGCAACCAAAAAAATAAAATGAAAAAGTGAGAAAATCTACATGCCCTCTTAAAATAAAAATAAAACAGCACATGTAATATATAGTTGAAAAATAGAAAATGTGGATGAATTTAAATCTTCAAAAATACTTACACTTGATAAGTGGAAGAAAGTATGTCTATTTGACTCTTTTGGGTGCTTATCTTTGAACAGCATGCGAGAGTAGAGGTTAATGACCCATGAATCTACATGCCCTCTTGGTTTCAGTGAGTTTCCAAAGGTGTCCATGCTGACCTTGCAGTTATCAAAACTTATAGCCTTGCGGCTGTTGAAAAAAAAAGCAATGAGTGACATGTCAACAATAAAAGAAGAAATAGATAATAATATATGTGACAACAAATAAATTTATTAAATTTGGCAAATAACAAATATTGAGAGAGACAAATGAGAAAAGTAGTACTTACTGTTTGTATTCATCCATGTTTGCAAGACGAACAATTGCATTGAAATATTGCTTGTCTTGATCTGATGGTTCATAGCTGCACACATTCACATCATAGGGCGATAAAAGGTACTTGCTGCCCACAACCATTCTCCTTGGCGGCAAAGGTGTTTTGTACATACTAGGACCTGAAGAGCTATCATGCTGCACTTGGGCAGCGACATTCTTGCTGTCATAGAGGGCATTAATGATTTCTTCTCTTGTTGGCTTTTTTGGACTGAGTCGATGTTTACCAATGTAAACATCATCTTCTTCTTGATCAGACAACATTGATGGGCCAGCATGCTTTTCACCCAACCAAACAACTTCTGGTGAGTCTTGTGAGCTCTGTCATTTGACATAAAAAAATGTTGTTTAAGTTCATTGAAAGTCTCAACCAAAAAAAAAGGTTGTGAGTTGCACATGACATGTACAGAAAAAAGAAAACAATAAAATTTGAACCAAAAACTTTTGGGTACTTACTAGAACAATTGTTTCTTTTCTTGGCTGCCGTTGAGGTGATGCAGGACTGGTGGCAGAAGGAGGAGATAGTATATGACCACTGGATACATTTATTCGAGGTGAGGCAGGAGGGGCAGGACAGTTTGCAACAGGAGCAGCAGAAACATTTGTACGAGGTGAGCATGGACTATCTGGCCTTGATACTGCATGAGCATCAGATACATCTTTCTGGGGTGACATTCTCCTATTTTCTGCAATGAAAATCTGAGCTGAATTGGGCCTGTCATGAGTTGGCTCCTGGATATGAGGTTCCTGAATACCAGTTTTTGCCAACATCATTTGCTTTGCATGCCTAATAGCTTGATTTCTTGGGCTTGCATTCCAACTCTCCATGAAAGAAATAGTTGGGCTAGGTTCATTTATCTATAGGCAAAAACAAAAAATAGGAACATGTTAACTAAAATAAAAAGAAGTTACACATTTCTGTCCAGCTAGTTGCACAAATCTGATAGAAACGTGCAACTAGCTAGTTAAATGCTTCATTAGTATGCAAAAATAAGTGAGAAACTAAACGCAACTAAGCAGCCAGTTGCGGAAATCTAATAGAAATGTGCAACTGGCTAGTTAGTTGCTTAATAAATCTGCAAAAAATACTAAAATGTTAGGTAGTTGCACAGATCAGATAGAAATGTGCAACTAGCTGTTTTAGTTGCAACTAAGGCAGATAGTTGCGCAGATGAGATAGAAATGTGCAATTGGCTGGTTAGTTGCGCGAAACTTTGAGTTTTGAGCAAGTTAACAGCCAGTTGCACATATCAGATAGAAAAATGTGCAGTTGGCTGATTAGTTGCGCAAACTTTTAGTTTTAAGCAACTAGGCAGCAAGTTACACAAAAATCAGATAGAAATGCGCAATTAGCTGTTCAGTTGCGCAAATCTTTTAGTTTTGGGCAACTAGGCAGCCAGTTACACAAATCACATAGAAATGTGCAATTGGCTGGTTAGTTGCGCAAAAATTTGAGGTTTGTGCAACTAACCAGCAAGTTACACAAAATCTGAACATAAATGAGCAAGTTACAAAAGATCTGATAGTTGCTTACTAAATTTACAAAAAAAATAACAAAAAAGCCAGCCAGTTGCACACATCTCATAGAAATGTGCAACTTGCTGGTTAGTTCAGCAAAACTATGAGTTTTTTAGCAACTAGGCTAGCCAGTTGCGCAAATCTAATAGAAATGTGCAACCAGCTGGTTAGTTAGCCAAACAGCCAGTTGCGCAAAACTCATAGAAATGTTCAACTGGCTGTGGCTGGTTAGTTGCCCAAAATTAAACTAGACAACCAGTTGCGCACATCTTGTAGAAATGTGCAACTGGCTGCTTAGTTGCGCAAAACTTTGAGTTTTAAGCAACTGGGCATCCAGTTACACAAATCAGATAGAAATGTGCAACTGGGCAGCCAGTTACACAAATCAGTTAGAAATGTGCAACTGGGCAGCCAGTTACACAAATCAAAGTTTTTAAGCAACTAGGTAGCCAGTTGCGCACATTTCATAGAAATGTGCAATTGGCAGGTTAGTTGCGCATAACTTTCAGTTTTTGAGCAACTAGGTAGCCAGTTGCACATATCAGATAGAAATGTGCAACTGGTTGCTTAGTAGAACAAAAATCTTTGAGGTTTGCACAACTAAAGCTACCCCAGATGCAGAAAAAATATAACTAGAAAATGAGCAAGCAGGCAATTCAAAAAGTTGTACAACAGTTTCAGAGAAATGTACGAACCTCAAAATCTTCGATGCTTTGCTCGTCTTCAAATGGTTCTTTATTGTTGTAACTCTGAATTCTTGATTGCGAGCTTAATTCAGGAGTCTCCGAACACGGAGAGAAACTGTTGTCTAAGTTCATTCCTGGTATTGCTTGATTGTTTTTGCTTGGATCTCTTTGAGCACACTGTATTGAGCTGCTATTTATATAATCCATTGAGTTGTAGTCACTATTGTCTGAGAAAAAAATATTGGTAAACATTAACATAAGTAAAAAAAATAAAAATTATTATGGAGTACCTGTAGTGTTCTACATACAAGCATCTATGCTACAAAAATAAAGGGATCACAAGAAAAATTAATTCAGTCAACAAAAGAAAGGGATAACATACCCATGTTGCTAGTGCCTGCGAACATGGCATGCATTTTTGTTGGTGTTTTGAGCTCTTCGCTTTCGTTATCTTCATTTGTCTTTAATGATTCAGGTAACCCTGTACCTTATACAAAAGAAGAATAAGGATGTTCACTGGAGATAGTATGGTAAAATTTTAAAAAATGCGAAAAAGTTTTGTGGGAAAAATATACCTCCTGATGTATGGCCGTCACATTGCTCTGCTGCTAAATCTGAATCATTGTTAAGCATATGGTCCAGGCTTGCACTATTGTTGCCCGTTGATTGCGTTGTGAGCTGGACAAAAAAAGAAAACATGGAGAAGTAAAGAAATGGTGAGATACATCATTGACATTATATTGGCAGAAGCTTGCATAAAAAGGTGAGAATCATGTACATCTTGATTGGCAATGATTGATCTGTTGAACTGCTTCGTCCTATCTTTTATCTGGAGATTGCACAGAGCAATATTAACTTGCACAATAGGTTCATCCTGCTTCTTTTTAGATATCACTGGTGCATTGACCATCTGCGTCATAGGCTCGACAAGTTGAGCTGCCATCTTCAGAATTACATAAAATTCACAGATTATTTTCCATATTGTATTTTTTGAAAATGATAGTAATCTGACTAAAAATTAGCTTAGAAAGCATAAAACAATGACATGATCTAGCACTCATCAAAATACCTGATCTGCATTGATTATTCTGTGTTGGTGTTCTTTCTCAACAAAGAGAGGGACTGAATTTGCTGATTGCTGGCTTCCAACAGCATTACCTGACAGAACATTTTGTGCATTACAACATATACATTGGAAAAAAGGAATACATAGTGCAAGAACAAAAAGCAATTAGTTCATAGCTTTAGAAACAAACATACATTGCTTTTCGTTTAGACTGTTGCTATTGTCACTTGAAGGCTGCCTTAATGTACTGCCATTTGATTTACTTTCTTCTCCAGCAGAAGTACTTAATTTCTCAGTACTTTGTGGTCCAGATGTAACACAATTGTTTTCAATCAAGCATTTTATAACATCAATCAGAAGTCCTTGTGAATTTGAACAGAATGCTTCATTTTGACTCTTTGTGTGCTCTTGAAAGAGTGAACAAATTGTACCAGTAACCTGTATTTAATGGTAAACTGAATTAATCAATAGAAAAACTCAGAAAAATACATAATATAAAATTGCCAAACAAGTGAGAGAAATAGAAATTGACTTGCTATATGCACCTAATAAATAATAAAATAAATGTATTACAGAAGCAAAAAATATGTTATGAAACAAACGAAGATACTAGTATCGAACCTTATCATTGAAGGCGCAATGCTCAAGTGACTGAATAGATTTCCTTAGATCGTCTACTGATGAAGCAAGGACAGGTTTATGTACTAAACTTACTGGGCCATAGCAAGTTTCTGATATATGCTTGACCTATTTGTATCAACATATAAAATTAGGGAAAAATGTTAACTCAGATAGCAAACAAGATAAAAAAATCAGAAGAAAACACAACAAAAAAGCAGAAACTTCAAATACACTTACTCGTAGTTTGCCATAAAAGTTATCTTCATCCATATGTAGTTTTATGTATTCCTTCAACATGTCTCCTTTCCAAACTTTCACCCTTGGTAAAGTTGGTTGTAGAGTGATAGACTGATAATCAAGAAAATCCAAGCATCGAACCTGAGGTGTGCGGCCATGAGATTAACACAAAATATATATCGTTCCACACCACAAATAAAACTAGAATTGAGAAAAAATTGAAAGAAATGTCTGAATATAAAACTTTGCATACTAACCGCGAAGTAGTAATTACACATTGCTAGAGTTGATGTTGATTTCTGGTACTTCTTTATGTAGAACAGGTTCCATTCATGCACAAGCTTCCCCCAATTGTATGTCTTTATTTTGTCAGTGTCAATGAGTGCACCTAGATATGATGTGCTGGGTTTTGTGTTCGATGTTGGGCAATAGAAACATGAAAGCGCCACGACCACTACACACCTTATGAACTCGTCCTTCTCGAGCCCCTTCTTTTTCACCTTTTCGCCAAAGTATTTGATTGGTGGCAATTCAGATAGCCCAAAACATTCCAGGAATAATATGGTTGACATCTTGCCCTCTCTTGGAACAGGGTCTCCTGCAGTTGAGATACCAAGTACATGTCCAAAAGATTCTGGGGTAATTGGAATAGACTGATCATCAAAAGTCATTTCCTCCTTATCTACCTCAACATGATCAGCAACCCACTGCAAAAATGACCATGGTACAGCTCCTACATCCAAATCAAGGACACAACCGAAACCCACATCCCTCAGGAACTGTCTTTCATCATCACTTATGTCTTCCAGGATCTCAATTAGGTAACTGACGTTATATCTGCTCTTTGATATAGACACATCCTTATCAACCACCTGTCTACCCTGTCTACGATCTCGTGTAACTTTCTGCACAAAGGAAAAAAACAACTAGAAACAATGAAGAAGATGTATTCATAATGCAAACGGTTTAACACCCAAAAAAAGCAAAAAAAATCTGAAAATGCCTGCGAACCTAGGAACATCTCACCTTTCTTTTCGCCTCAGGTAATTTGCTGCGCCTACGAGACCTCTTCAGGCTTCTTGTGACCTGTCAGATAAAAGAGTTCAATAATACACTCTACAAAAAAAATGTTGCACAAATCGAAATGGTAACGTATAAATCATACATTCTTGAAGTGTGCAATCAAATAAATGGGCTAACTGACAATTATGCTTATAATAAGAATGACGAAATGTAACATATATCAAACTTACAATTTTACTAACTGCTTCCAACAAAACTATTTCATCCTCAGAATTTGATGCACCCTGGAAAAAAATTAAGGGAAAAGAACATTCAATTAAAAATCAGCCAGATACATAAACACACAACCAACACAAACATCCATATCCAACCAGGTAGTCTTTACCTCGTCAGTGCTATCACCTTCACCTATACCCTTGTCCATAGTACCAAGCAAAAGTGTAATAACCCCTACAGCATTAAATTTGAAGTAAACAAAGCAGAAATCAATGTCTTCATTCATGAAAAAGGATAAATCATTATCAGTGACGTCGAATTAATTGTCAGTGACGTCGAATTAATTGTCAAACAAGATGCAGAAACACCATGCCATTCACACTTTCAGAAAAACTTATAACTGCTTGCAAAAACACTACAACTGGTGTGTAAGTACATATAACCCCCTAATCCATCTCCATAACTACATGAAAAGCAAGAACAAAACACATAAAAAACATGATTCTGTGATATCATCTAAAAATCAAAATGTTTTCAGTAACTGAACAAGAACATGCCCCTTTGACCATTCACACAAAGCTATTAACTACTTGCATTAAAAATCATTTGAGATAGGCAGTAACTGCATAAAACAACATGCCCCTTTTACATCCACCTAACACATTTTCAGTAAACTAACTCCAGCTTATTCCTCACAATAGACATACCACATCAGTACAAAATGATTCAAGACAAATAATTGGGGGCATCAACAACGAACAACTGTTTCAGCAAATGCACAAACCACACATCAGGAATATCAGCATATGGACAACTCATCCACATCAAAAACACACACTAGCAACCATGGTTTCGAGGTGGATCTGGTGAGCTACAACCAGATAATACGCAGAACAAACAGTGCTCCACATCTAGGGCTACACACACGCTCTGCTCTCGATTTAAATCGCCTAGTTCAACGGATCTATCCAGTAACAAATCACGGAGATCAGGGAGACGGCAACGGCGGGATGCAGAGAAACAAATCACGCGCATGGCGAAAAGGCGCCGCGCCCGGAGGTAGGGGGACAGTACCTAGACACGAAACGCCGGCGAGGGTGCGGACAGCGACGAGGAGCTCGAAGCCCTCGCCAAGCCTCGACGATTCGCAACAGATCAGGGGACAGGATAAAAGAAAATCAGCGCGAGGCGACGAGCCGGAGGTAGGGGAAGTACCTGGACAGAAGCGCCGCCTCTCCGACCGACGGCGACGGTGCGGACAGCGACGATGAGCTCGCCGCCCTCGCGTCGCCTCGCCTCTCCTGTCTCGACCTTATCTTTCGCTCGCACGGAATGAAGATAAGATTACAAAAAAAAAAAGAGGGGCGCGGACCGGGCAGACACGGACAACGGCCGACAAGGGAAAAAACACATCGATCCGGCGCACAAATCTTGACGCCCATCGAACGGTCCAGAGCATCGACCGAGACATAAACAATTCTCAGGTGCCTGCGTTTTAGCAAATCCGTAATTAGAACTGTACGCACTTCCATGTCCGAGTAACACAACTTGCCTGTGGCAAGATGGTTAGGAGGGTGGTTGTACCCCCAGCCCACCAGAGTTCAAACCCCAGGTTTGACGTTGGTGTTTCTCATTTAAGGCGGAATATTTTTCAGTGGGAGGCGACGTTCCCGTCGACAGCGAGGCGCCCGTGGTGACTTCGTCAATCTCAAGATTCGACCCGCCGACTCGGTCTCTCGGAGGTGCTCATAGGGGTAGGGTGTGCGTGCATGCGTTCGTAGGGGTGAGTATGTGCGCATGTATATGAGCGCTTGCTTTGTACTGGGTTTAGAAAAAAAAAAAAAAACAACTCGTACACTAGTTCTACTCGGACTCAAACTCAACACGGAATCTTCCTTGATTAAAAAAAAAAGAGACCGGCCAGGACTAGCCTTGGGCCTTGGCGGCTTTGTTTTATAGCTGAAGCAACCGCAACCGTGACGACCGTAGCGAGCCAGGACTCGAACCCGGGCGGCAGCTAGCCACCAGAGCGACGCTCAGTTCTTTATCTTCCTTGATTAAGTAGCCATCAACTCTATCTTAGTCAGACTAGAATATACAGTACTATATACAGTACTCTGTAGTCTATAGGACTACACGTCCAACACAGCGGAGCGCTATAACTTGGAATCCATCGAAGATCAAATCCGTCGCTGCCGCTCCCAGAAGATGCGATGCCTGGGACTCGAGATCTGCAGTTGTAGGCCGATGAAGAGGTGCAAGAGTAGCCCGGTTCAGATACCGGACGAGATCATGACTGAGATCATGCTGCGTCTGCCGGCGCGGTCTGTCCTCCGGTTCCGCGCTGTCTGCCGCGCCTGGTCCGCGCTACTCCGATCTCCCAGTTTCACCGACGCCTACGCCGCTAATGCGGACGCCCGTAGTAGGACGAGGAACAAGTTCGTCTTCTTCACGTCATCGGACATCTACTGCTGCACGCAGGGCACCGCCGTCGCCGACCCGCTCTTCACTGTCGAGGGCCGCCTGCACATCGACTTCTTATGCTTATCCACCAGGCCATGCTGCGGCCTCCTGCTCTTCTCGGACACTCCTTCTGCCACCTATTGGGTATGTAACCCCAGCACCGGCGAGTGCAGACGCCTGCCACAGCAGCGTCCTCGCAGCAACTTCTCGAGCGCTGGCCTGGTCTTTGACGACAGAACTAAAGAGTGCAAAGTTGTTCATCTGTTTCACCAGGAACTGATCGATATCTCATGCGAGGTTTACGCTTTGTCTGGTCACAATCGGCAGTGGAGGCCGGCCACCGGGAAAATTCCACTACTTCTCCAGATGCCGTCAGTGAAAGCCATGCAAATTCAAGATTCCGTGACAAAGGTACCTCCAGTGTTTGCAGATGGATATTTGCACTGGGTGTTGTACCCTAACGGCAAGACCATCGTCCCGGGGCCTGCTAGGGCTGCTGTCCTTTGCTTCTCGGTTGCCAACGAGACATTCAGCATAGTCAACGCACCTGTATGCGAGCATGTGGCAGAGTACCGGGAGTTGGAGGAGCACCTTCCCGCAGTTCCAATTCACCTTGCAGACCTTGAAGGCTCCCTCTGCATGGTTCATGACCTTCGCCATATTGGGCATGGTCTGGATATCTGGGTGCTCAAGGATCACAAAACAAGCCAGTGGTCACTAGATTGTCACATTGCTCTCACACCATTTGTGGCACGCGATGTGCGTAGCCCTCGGTTCATCTCTATCCTCGGCTACTGTGATGGCTGCCCAGGGGAGGGGAAGAGGATAATGATTGCTACCTCCCAGCACACGGTTCATTTCCTACAGCCTAGAAACAGGAGATGTCCAGACAGTCCTCTCTGTTCCTGAAACTGCCATTGGTTGTCAGAAAGAAGCTACCGCCTCTCTCCAGCTGGCTTTCTATGAGGATAGCCTAGCCCGCATAGGGGGTGAAGGACACCACGAAAAGGAAGTGTTATCTGCTTTGACCATGGTCCTGTTGCGGCTCCCCTTCAAATCAATTATTCAGTCCAGGCTGGTCTGCAAGCAGTGGTGCACACTGCTTGAGAACAAGAGCTTTGTTCAATCCCACATGTCTATGAGCAGGCCGAGGGGTATCCTTATGGTCACAAATGGTAGCACCCGACGCAAAATCTTTGATTTTGCGCCTATTGAGAGTTGGCTTCAGCATAATGCAGCGCTTGCAGACAATCTTATTAGCGAAAAGATTATCTGCTCCAAGCCTTGCCATGGGCTCAACTTGATAAGCACCAGCAGTGATGACTACCTCTGCAATCCCTGTACTAGCTCCATCCTGTGTCTAGGAAATCGCGGCAGACTGCATCAGAGTAGAAAGAGTAATAATGGATGGGCTAACCATCATGCCTTCACCGTCGGCAGGAACATCGGACTGGGATTTGATGAGTCAACCGAAGAGCATGTTGCGGTTGAAATTGGTCACTTCGATGGCTCTCTAGCATGCATGGTCAAGACTGGGAGCAGAGATATCTGGAGCTTTGCTGGAAAACCACCAGCACCAGTGACTGATATGCCACCTGCACATATCAATGGGACATTATACTGGCTGAGCGAGCTTCAGGGGGGGCACGAACGTGTTATTGTGGCGTTTGGCATCTCAGCCAGAACATTCTCAAGCCTCCCATGCCATCCATGCCAAAACCATGAGCGCAATGCTTTTCTTGTGGAGCTGAATGGAACACTTTCACTTGTTATTGCAAATACAGCGACAGAAGATCTAGATCTATGGATGATGCACAAGCACGGCACATGGACTAACGCTTACAGGATCTGTTTAATTAACCAACCCAACTATTCACTCAGAACAGAGGTGGTAGTGCCACTGCAAATCGATGTTAAAGACAACAAGATCTTGCTCAACACGGGGCGGACATTAGGGTATTACGATGTCAGAACGAAAGCAATTCAGACGCTGTACTCTGCTGACCGACTGCAGCTTTCGCACAGTAATGTCATGTTTCCCATGCTTTATGAGGAGAGCTTGGTCAGCATCCAAGACGACGAACTGCTCGACTACACTGCACCCACCGTAGGCCACGAACGACGTGGATGCAACGAGTACAACAGGTCCATATTCCAGGAGTGTGAGAAGAGTAGGTGCCACAATATGGCTGCTATCTACAGAAGGTGCTGCAGGAGAGTGTTCTGTCATGAGTGTGCAGATCAGTGCCTCAAGCACTCCCGGGAGAATCATATAATCCTCCCTACCATGTGGCTCGATGTGGTCACGAATATTGAGGATTTGGAATTGCCTCTTGGTCACCCACTCGTGCCAGGTCCCGAGTACTGCTACTATTATTCGACGAGAAATGCTGATATCGGGCGTCATATCTTCGTCGCCCTGAAAGATTACACGAGAAGAAAGCAGCCATGCCATCTGGTAGAGTGTGGGTACACGATGGATGGGCAGGTCATCCGGGAGACTTGGGTTCGCAGATATGTGGCGGATGACCCTGGACAATATTGACCAATCAGCATTCGGACACATGTATTAATTCTTGATCGAGTTCCTCCTTACCCTCATGAAAAAAAAAAGAGCCATCAGCATTCGGACACACGTATTAATTCTTGATCGAGTTCCTCCTTTCTTTTTGCAATGATCAAGTTACTCCTTTCTACCATGCTCTACAAGCGACGAGACATGACGTGTCTTTTGGAGGAGTAGGGAGGTCCGGATGTGTAGATGGGTTAGGGATGCAGGTGAGTTGGGTCGTGGATGGGTCAGACAAGATTGAGGGTCGTCTGCGGCTAGAACGGTGTAGACTAGATGTACAACATCAGAGTGGGTCGCCGCGGGTGCTCTGGAGATTTGAGAATTTAGATACCGAGTGTAGATTTTGACTCATTGAAAGAGGCGATCAAGATTCGGTTCTTATTCCGCCCGGTTTACCCTTTTTTTTGTACTACATATTGCCCAAACAAGCATTTTTCTCAAGTTAAATGTTTTATGGACTTTTCCAAAAGTCCAATGTTTGTTTCAGACCAAACAAAAGTTTTAGGACAAAACTAAACTTCTCGAAAAGTTCAAGGATGAAAAGTAAACTTTCTTCTTTTTCATATAAGATTCTTTCACAAAATATTCAACAAATTTTCATACAATTTCATACATACATATATCCATCTGTCATACATCATTTTACATACGTACTTCCGACTTTGTTACATACATATATCAAGATCCAAATTTTATACATGTTTCAGACCCATTTGAGCAAGATCCATCACATGAAAAAACCAAACAATAAACTAAGAAAAGCATGAATCTAACATATCATCTATGTTTCATCACAGATACATACAAGAAAAGACATGAACAAAAATAACCGCAATGAATCACGAAAAAAACTTGCACATCAAAATTGCACTATGCAATTTTCTCTCGTATTAACGATGGGTGATTCGCCGGTTCTGAAATTTTCTGAATTTCCAATGGCCCATGCAAATATTTCTTTACTGCGCTCGAGTTCATTTCATCATTTGATTTCTTGGTTCGATCTGACTATACCAATATGATTTTGGGAAGAAAAAATGGCTTCAATTGTGTATGGGCAAAGGGCCCATTTTCTTATCTCGCACCAGGGCCCTTCAGATGTCACGATCGGCCCGGCTGGCGGGGGCAGCATCCTCAAGCAGGCGCACCCGTGCTTCAGCATGTGCCCAGGCAGGACCAGCTCACTGATCTGGGATCTAGCCGCATGGCCGCCACAGCAGTATCCTGCCCTCCGCACCTACGGTCTTCGCCTACTGCGACGCCGTCGAGTTCGAGGCCCACATGGTCGCGGAGGGGTCGTGCCCGACGAGGCCGAGGTCGCCCTGCTGCTCTATGCCTGCAACGGGAGGGGGCGGGACCGACGAGGTGTACGTGTACAGATGGGCACCGCCCAGGAGGCGCTCACGCCGCTCATGGAGGGGCCGGGTCCGGAGGAGGCTGGCGGGGGCGACGGCTCCCAGCCGTGCGCTCGAGCGAGGAGACGTTCCCCGCAGGCGCCGGAGCATCTGATGTGGCTGTACCCGCTGCCACAGAAGCAACGCCCCCAGCGTCGCTGCGCGCGCGGGGCATCGTGTCCCGCGGCAGCGGTGTCCAGCCAGCGGACAGCCGCGGCATCGTGTCCACGCTCCCCTGGTGGTGACCGCCACCACAGCTCGCCTCAACGAATCCTTTGTCAACCCCTCCGCTGCCGGCGTAGCGGAAGCTGGCCCTGTCGACAGAGCCGGAGCATGCAACCATCATTGTTGGCCGGAGTCTCACTCGCTCTGCCTGGAACACGGTGGACAGACGCACGCTGTGTGCCTGTTCGATGAAATGCACACAAAGAACAGAGAGAGAGAGCAGAGGAGCAGAGCACACAGGTCAGTTTCTTCCAGGCAACGAACGTTCATTTCGTGGTTGCATTTGAATCATCATGTTCGTTTCATATCATGCTATGTTGAAAACTGCTTTTGTGTGAACTTTCACACCGTTTACCTATTCCTTTAGCATGACTACCATGTTTCTTGTGGTTTCTCAAAGTGTCATAGGTTCAAGCCAATGCACGTAGCTTCTGCCCTTGTTCTTTTTTTTTTTTTTTTTTTTTTTTTTTTTTTTTTTTTTTGACAACAGCTTCTGCCTTGTTTACAGAATGCCTTTCTGTTAGAAGAAGATGAGCTCAATGTAATTAACTCTCCTCTTTTTCCGTCCTCTGCCAGGTCTCAGGTCCGTTTTTCCATAAACGTTGAGGCACCGACATATCTATGGCCGGCCGGACGCGAACTCGGTCGGGTCGAACCTCAGACGAAATTCTTGTCAAGCACGCGCTTCGCGCTTCCTCCTCCTTTGCTCCGCTCGACCGTTGAACACCCTCCTCCGCGATCTTGGAATTCTTTCTTTGCAATCTCCATGGATGAGAGCCAGCCGAGCAATTCTAAGCGCCGGCCTTCACCCCTATCTGATCGAGAGGGCGACGGATCGGGCAGGTCTCTGATTGGAGGAGGGGGGTTCATGGAGGGGACGGGAGATGGCGACGAATCGCCTCGGACGGTCCTCTGTCAAGATTCTCAACTCCAGAGTCAGCCGCTCTTCACGGATTATTCCATGCTGCCGGCGCTCGAGGGATGCCCAGCGCGGAGTGCTAAGCGCCGGCGGGCGGGCGAGGAGCTGTTTCAGCACAAAGGGCATCTGAATTCGGCGGAGCGGGCGGCCAACGGCGATTCTTTCCCTCGGACTCTCGCCAAGAAAGAAGTGGGGGAGTTGGAGGACACCGCCAACGACCTATTCTTGTGCACTGACGGCGGTCCGTCTCCCAGGATGCCCTTCTTGCTGGGAATCGATCCTAAGCGCCAGCGCGTGGGCTATCAGGACAAGGTGCGTCTGAACTCGGCGGAGCAGGAGGCCAACGCCGAGTCTTCCCCTCGGACGCTCGCCAAGCAAGAAGTGGGGGGAGTGGAGTACACCGCCAACGACCTATTCGCGGGCGCTGGCGGTGGTCCGTCGCCCAGGATGCCCTTCTCGCCGGGAATCGATCCTAAGCGCGAGCGCGTGGGCTATCAGGACAAGGTGCGTCTGAACTCGGCGGAGCGGGAGGCCAAAGCAGATTCTTCCCCTCGGACGCTCGCCAAGCAAGAAGTGTGTGGGCTGGAGGACACCGCCCCCGACCTATTTGCGAGCCCAGCAATCAATTCTAGGCGCCAGCCTCTGAACTTGGACTTCCATGAGCTTCCGGACGAGGTTCTGGTTAAGATTTTGTCCTCAGATCAAAGAACAAGAACCGTCGTCAGCATTGCGTCCAAAAATCTGAGGGCAATCGTCCAGAGAAACAGCGCACCTTGTTGCGGAAGGTTCAGTGATACACTAGAGTGCCAGATTTATTCCATGGCTAGCTCATCAAACCTGAGCACAATTTGTACCCTTGGAAGAGACCTTGTGCTGCAGATTGTGTCGAAGCTGGTCACATCTGACATGGCTAGACTTGGACGAACCTGTTCTTGTTTCAGATGTCTTCTGATCTGTTCAGACAGCCGCCACTTTATCAGACAATACAGCACCAAATGCCAGTTTGTTGGTGCCTTGGTGTCTAACAATGCTCTCAGCAAGTATCCAGTGTTGTTATCGTCCCTTATGCCAAGGCATCAGCAGCCTGTGGTTGAAATATGGGCTGCATTCTGGCGAAAGTTTGCAAAGGACAACAAGTTTCCAAAGGTTCAGCTGATTGACTGCCGGGATGGGCGTATAGTGCTATTGGAAGGGAAACAGAACGTGTGCACAAAAATCATTGTCTGCAATCCTTTTTTCCGTGAATAGGGCCACAACTGTAGTTTTGGACCTCCCATCAGATCTTATCCAGGAACCATCTTGCTACGTCTGCAGCACATTTGTCCCAGATGATGATGGGTACAATTTCTCATTAATTATGCTGATGGCCAGAGAGGCAGCTTGTCGGGAGAGCTCCATCATGATTGGAAAGTACATATCAAAAATTCATTCCTGGAGCTTTAAGAGACAAATGTGGGAATGGGAAGTGCCTTCAAGGTCAACAATTCGACTACCCTCTGTGTTATCAGACAAGAAGGTCTATTACCTCCAGGCCTCTCTCCAAGTACTAACAGTTGATTGTGAACTGAATATAGGTAACTTCTTGGCTACCATTTGAGTACCTACTATGTCTGTTCTAAATTTTGTAACCGTATTCTCACCCGTTGCAATTGTATCATTACAGATAGAATGCCCATCCCAGATATGAGCAGAATGTCATATCAGAATCATATTCTTGCTCAGAGTGCAAGTGGCATGCTATGCCTGGTGGCGGTAACCGGACGAAAAGTCTGTGTATTTGAATACATTTCCAGCAGCTCCACGTGGAATCTGTCCAAGGAGTTTGAAGGCCCAGGAGACAGCACAGATTGCCGTCTTATTGGTTCAGGGAAAGAAAAGATTCTTATCCATGCAGCCGACAGACTATGCTGCATGGATCTTTTGGATGGCCACTGTTTCGATGTATCGATTGGATCCAAGTTCGTTCGTCATGCCTTCTGCTATGAGCTGCAACATCCTCCGGTCGCAGAGTTCCACCGGAGGCTACAGTAAGCCTTTCGCCACAAACTGGGAGGGTCTCCTTGCTGCCCCTCGCGCCCAAGACTAACAGTTTGACCACCTCCTGCTGCTTTGCCCCCGTCACGCCAAGTCTGGACTTCTTACAGCATGATACGCAGCTCGACATCAGTTCCGTTGAGGACCTTCGGCAATCCCGCTGTCATTCCTATGAAAACTCTACCATTTGCACCGCCATCTCGTGGAACATCTGGGATGTGTTGTAATGCTGTCATGTTGAACAACACTGACAAACCCCTTTCTGTGGTTACTCGATAGTCGTAGATGTATTGAGGATATTCTTCTATGGTCTCATTGTTGTCGGTCTGCCGGTTTGTCCAGTAGTGAAAAGCTAGAAAGAACATATAATCTCTGCAGGGAATTCAGCCTGACATAAACATGCTAATGCATGATGTATTCTTTGATTCGCAAATTCTATTTTTTCCTGTGCACTATCTGGTGTCAGCGTGTGCACCGCGGATCTGGTCTTGGTCTGTCCTGCCGGGGAATTTGATTATTTCCCCGTTTTAGTTGGGACTTTACTATTTGTCCTCTTTTACAGGTAATCTTTGTTTCCGAAATCAGATCTTGTAAGCTCCAATCATCTGATCTTGTTACTAGGTTTAACATGGCTGATAGTATTGTAGTTCCCTCTAGGCGTTGTTTGGGTGTTCTTTGGTTGATGTGGAATGATGATATCCAAGTGTCTGTTCATAGTGCTACTTTCCATGTCGTAACACTACTAACCACAATTTTGGCATTGTTTGTATATCCTTACCATCGCCAAACTAGTCAGATCTGGGATCAGGTTGCGTCTTTTGTGTATGATAACCGTAACTTGCCTATGTTATGTGATAGGGATATGAAGGAGATTCTGTATAATATTGATAAGAATTCCCCTAATGTAAATCGCTCTCGCATGTTTGCTTTTCGTTCTCTTGTCAAACAATGTGGTCTGTTTGATTTGGGTTTTAGCGGGCCAGCTTATACTTGGATGAATAAGCAGTTTTTCGTCAAGACCTACCTTTCAAAGGCTCGACAGATGTTTAGTAAACACTGAGTGGTGTGCTACCTATCCTGTTTCTAATGTCTATAACATGCCTATTATTCATAGTCTTAGTGACCTTGCTGCTATCTTGCTTTCTACTGATGGTCCGGTTTGTAAAATAAAGCGCCCTTTTAAGTTTAAAATTGGTGGCTTAGAGAACAAGATTTCCAACTCACGCTAAAAATGCCTGGTCTGCGACAGTAAATAAACCCTTCTCGACTAGGACTAACCAGCTTACAGATACTCTCAAGGTTTGGTGCAAAAATAAAAAACCTTTGCAGCAAGAACTCAATAACTTGGAAGAGCAGATCAAGCAAATTCAAATTCAGCCTTTGCAAAAGCAGGACAGCTCTTTAGAAGCATCACTTGTCACGAGGTATGAAACAATGACGAAATTAACTGACTCTTATATGCAGCGAGCAAAAAAGCAATCAGCCAAGGATGGAGATAGGAACACTTCATTTTTCCACCTTGCCATTATCAAACGCAGGCGAAGGAATACTTTGTTTCAATTAAAGATGAGAATGATAATGTTCAGTTTATGCCAAAGCAGATTAGCAATACTTTTGTCAGCTATTTTAGGTCTATCTTTGCCTCTCCCAATGCTAACAATGGCAGACCTTTTCTCGAAGCCCAACCTCCTCAAGACAATCAGGATTACACCTATTCCATTCCGGACAACCAGGAGATTTGGGAAACGCTCAAGGACATGAAACGAAATGCATCACCGGGACCGGATGGATTCAATGTAGAATTCTACATAGCAACGTGGGCATGGATAGGACAAGATGTTGTGCAACTAGTAAGAAACTTCTTTCAATCAGGTATTATGCCAGCTCATATTAATGATACCCACATTGCGCTGATTCCCAGAAAACTTGTTCCTCTTATTCCTCCAGAATATAGACCTATTAGCCTATGCAACGTTATTTACAAGCTTATTGCCAAATGTCCAGCAAACCGGCTCAAACCTCACTTGCGTTCATTGAAGGTAGGCGTATTAGCAATAATATTATTATTGCTCAGGAAATTATTCACTCCTTTGCCCTTCGCTCTTGAAAGAACTTAGCTTTCATGATTAAGATCGATCTTGCCAAAGCTTTTGATCGCCTTGAATGGAACTTCATAGTAGCAGCTCTTGCACGTAAAGGGTTGCATGGTCATTTTCTGGTGTTATTAATGGCCAACCCTTTGCAAGATTTCAAGGTTGTCCTTTGTCTCCTTATTTGTTTGTTCTAGCAATCAATGAATTGTCTATTGCGCTTCAAGAAGCTATGGATGCTAGCCCTTTTGCAGGAATTACCTTAGGAACCAATTGCCCCTCCATACACTCTCTTCTCTTTGCAGATGATCTGTTGTTGTGTGGCCAAGCTACGGTGCAAGAAGCTTCCAATATGAAGGCCATTCTCCATGCCTTCTGTTTAAGATCAGGACAAACTCCAAACTGGGAGAAATCTGGAATTATTGTCAGTAAGAATGTTCCTCCTGATATAATCCATTCTATCAAGCAAATCTTTCCGATTCCTGATATTGACAACTTCATTCATTTGGGCCACCCACTTGTTCTACCGGGGAAAGATAGGGCTGCAGCGTACAGCTTTGTTTTGGATAAATTCAAAGCCAAACTTACTACTTATAAGGCCATCAACCTTTCACATGCTGCCAGGATCACGCTTATGAACTTTGTTTTTTGCTTCTATCCCGGTTTACTACATGTTCAATTTTAATTTTCTCTAAAAAGTTCCTAGCTAAACTAGTAGAGCACTTTGCCTTAAAGCTTAGAAATATATTTGTTCTCCAAAGCTTGGATTCTTTGGGAGAGAAGGAAACAGGTTGTGGACATCAAGATTGCTTCGGAGCAGCTCAGAACAAAAATACTCCGTATTTCATATCAGCAGAGACATCAACGGAGTTGCGCATGACTGTACAAATCAAGCCATCGGACAATGTGTCGTTCTGAGCCTATGTTTAGTTGTAGCAATTCAGCTCATACAGAGGGTGCTTGTCCTCCTGTTTCTGCTCTTTCTTGCCTCATCTTTCAGGGCATTGTACTGTATGTTGTAATGTGTCTCTGAGCAGAATGAATTTATTTATTTTTTTGAACTTCAACTTGTATTACATCATGGAACAAAAGTTTTGTTACAATCATCATTAGTCAGCTCCAGAACAAACGGAGGAGCTAATCCATGTAAAACACACTCACACACCTCACATCTACCTAATCTAGCCAGCTCATGGGCAACTCTATTGCCAAGACGGCTCACTTTAGAGACTACATGCTCAAGAAACGACAAGAGAAGATTTTTAATATCTGATGCTAAAATGGAGATGACTGATTTACTCGGACCTTTTCTATTCAGTTCAGAAACAAGAAATGCACAGTGATTTTTTTTTTTTTTTGGAAAGATCCAGCAACGCTGGCTTTTCATTGATAGTAGGTAGAGTATTTACAGAGTGACCAGAACAATGATGGAAAATAAAATAAATTTCAGAGAAATGAAACTAGCGCAAGAACGTGGAAAAAACACTGAAGCCAAAAATTCAGTGGGGGTTCCCACAGCAGTTTCCTCAGCTTTTTGACGCCAACAAAGTCCCATTCCCTTTGCTTCATCTCTAACGGTCTGAACGAAAAAAGTGGAGGTGCATTGTTTTTCTCTGAATACGCGGTTGTTTCGCTCTAGGATGATCAGAGTTTGAGTCCCGCCTCTCAGCGGAGGTGGGGAAGCGTCGATCATGGACAGCCAGGCATCAATGATTGAAGTTGCAGACTGCGGCCATAGGAGCAAGAGGGAGATCTCTGTCCATCGGGAGATCTCTGTCCACTAAGCTTGCGCCACAGGGCACTCTACGAATAGATGCTTCGATGTTTCAAGGTTCCGGACGCAAAGCAGACAGAAGTAGCAGTTAGGCCAGCGGCGATGCATCAGACGATAGGCGCACCAGAGTTTGTCCTGCAGCAGCAACCAAGAGAACAGGGGGTGGGGGGGACATACCTTCCAGATCAGCATCGGCGCGAGGCTGCGTGTGTGGCTGTGGCCCTCAAAATGCAACCGGCAGGAAGAGCGGGCTGAGTAGTCCGAATGACAGGTCGGAATGTGCATGCAATCGGTAATCGCGGAATGGTCTCGAGCTTAATGGCTCTGAATCGAACCTACGAACACCACACTGTGGTTCAGAGACATCTGTCCTTTTCTTTTTGGATAACCAGCAAAAAAAGGACAACAGGACTGAATGAGTGAATGTGCCTGCAATCGGTAATCGCGGAATGGTCTCGAGCTTAATGGCTCTGAATCGAACCGACGAACACCACACTTTGGTTCAGAGACATCTGTCCTTTGATAACCAGCAAAAAAAGGACTACAGGACTGCTCTACACTGTGCTCCACAGTTGCGTAATTTCTAGCTCACATGCCGTATGTACATGCAAATTGAACTTCAGAGGTAGGATTAATTTCAGATTCAGTAGCCACGACTGATCGACGGAACCATATTGCAGTCAAATTCAGTTAACTTCCAAATATGGTCGTGTGGTTTTGCCTGGCAGCTCAGACCCATGCTGGGAACTGGGTTGAGTTTGCGCAGCATATAGACCCAATGGAGCACTACCGGAAAATCGAAATTTGCCGTGCGGACAGGTCTATGCCGTGAGCCGGCAGAACTCGGAACACGGCAAAGAGTTCTTTGCCGTCAAGGACGCAGAGAGATCACGGCAAAGAAATAGCGCACGGCACACAATCAAGAGGGCACACGGCAGAGCATAAGTCACGGCAAAATGGACAAAAAAACTCACGGCAAAGAACGGTAACACGGCACAGATATCTTTGCCGTGATCCTTCATGTCTATGCACGGCAAATCGGTTGACCAGGATACGAAACTTTGCCGCCGTCGCCAATAATTCGCGGGAAATATATTTTGCCGTGCATGTGCAGCAAAACGCACGGCAGAGAGTTGCCAAAGTTTCCCGCGCTTTAAATAAATTGGCGGTAAATACTTTGCCGTGCGTCTCTGGGCAGAACGCACGG
>QRDG01001761.1:0-207293 GCA_012064385.1 Puccinellia tenuiflora | reverse complement strand
GCAAAAAAATTCAGGCGCACGTCAATTCTCCGCCGCGCACACCCCAAATTTGTTGCACGCCCGCCAGCGCGCGCTATCACACACGCCGCTTCGATTCGCCCCCGCCGGCGCATCTCCGCACGCAGTAGCTGCAGATCCGCCGCC
This sequence comes from Puccinellia tenuiflora, assembly GCA_012064385.1. Taxonomy (NCBI): domain Eukaryota; kingdom Viridiplantae; phylum Streptophyta; class Magnoliopsida; order Poales; family Poaceae; genus Puccinellia; species Puccinellia tenuiflora. The sequence goes on along the minus strand of QRDG01001761.1, from coordinate 207,149 downwards.
GCCGCGCCTCCCGCCCCTTCCCCGAGCTCGCCGCGGCGCGAATCGAAGTTTGCTCGCCGCGGCGGTTCCTTTTCGCGCCGCCAAGCGAGCTGCCGGCGCCGCGCGGCCCCTCGACAGCCGCCATGTCGTCCTCAAGCCGGGATGCTACTTGGCGCACGCTAGGTGCTCGGCAATATTGCCGCAAGGTATGTTTCTCCTCCGCCCACGCCATTTTTAGATTTTATTTTAGTTTCGATAGACGAAGTGAGTGTATTTTCGTGCTTGTAGAGGATCTCGTATGATTCATCCGACGATGAACTAGAGCTCGAGGAAGACGAGAACATGTCGATGATTTTAGCTTGGCGCGCGACGAAAGAACCGACGCGCGGTGGCTCGGTTTTTGGTAGGCGCAAGTTGTGGAGGGAAAGGATCGAAGGGCATGAGAGGTTGATGCGGATGTATTTCAACGACAATGCCAACTTCTCGGAGGAGTAGTTTCGTCGGCGTTTTAGGATGAGCATCGGTTTGTTCAGGCACATTTGCGAAGAGGTGACCAAGTTTGATCGTTCTTCGAGCGAAGGAGGAATGCTGCCGGAGAGCTTGGGCATAGCACCTACCAGAAGATGACCACCGCCTTGCGCATGATGGCATACGGTCTACTTGAGAGCCCCCAATGCCGAAGACACGGATAGGCTTTTGGAGGAGAACACGGCTCGAGGGTTCCCTAGAATGCTTGGATCCATAGATTGTATGCATTGGAGTTGGAAGAATTGTCCTGCGGCATGGCATGGACAATTCAAAGGTCACAAGAAGGATTGACAATCATCCTTGAAGCCGTGGCAGATTATGAGACTTGGATTTAGCATGCATTTTTTGGAATGCCCGGGTCCTACAATGACATCAATGTTCTTCGATGGTCTCATCTTATGTCAAGGATTCCATTGTGTGAAGGTCCACAAGTGGAGTTTGAAGCAAATGGCCGCAAATACAACTATGGCTATTATCTTCCCGATGGCATCTACCCAAGGTGGCAAACTTTTGTGAAGCCGGTTCACAAACCCAAAGGTAAGAAAGAAAAGGATTTTCACGCCGCACAAGCGGCGGCTAGGAAAGATGTGGCGAGAGCAATTGGGATTTTGCAAGCCCAATTTGCTATTGTGATAGGACCGGCTCATATCATGCCATTCGCGGAAATGAGACCCATGATAATCTCCAAAAGGATCTCATCGAGGAGTGGTGGAAATGGTTTGCAGCACAATGTTGAGCCCTCCTTGGTTGTATTTGTTGGTGAACAATTCCTATATTTGTTGTATTATTTATGTACCATTTGATTGTGTTGTAATAATAACTAGACTATTTGTTGTTGAATTTATTTGGATTTGTTTGATCTTCTTGATCCTATAGATCATTGTGAAACCTGTTTGCGCCGGCGTCGCGCGCTGCATTTTGCCGCGCCCTTTATTTTTTTGAACCGAAGTTTAAAAACGGAATATTTTGAGAACCGCTTATCCAAATTACGAACCGTTTTCACTTTTGAATTCCTCGCGTCGAGATCTTCAAAACTAGATCCCATGTCGATAGGTTTTGACGATATTATTTTTTTACATCTAAAAGTTGATTACATGTACATTTGGTTTGAACGTACTTGTACTCCAGGTTTGAACGTACTTGTACTCCAGTTTTGGACGTACTTGTACTTCCGCTGTCAACGTACTTTGTATTTCGTTTTCTGTGTACTTGTACTCATTGGGAGGATAGCTTTTCCCTTTTATTTTTTTGAACCGAAATTTAAAAACGAAATATCTTGAGAACCGCTTATCCAAATTACGAACCGTTTTCATATTTTAACTCCTCGCATCGAGATCTTTAAAACTAGATCTCATGTCGATAGGTTTTAACGAATATTTTTTTGTACATCCAAAAGTTAAATAACTGTACATTCGGTTTAAACGTATTTGCACTTCGGGTTTGAACGTGCTTGTATTTCGGCTATCAACGTACTTTGTACTCCACTTTTCGTATACTTGTACATCCTGCTCGCAGTAATCTGTACATCCGGATCGCTATACTCTGTACTTTCTGTTCTATATACTCTGTACTTCCATGTGGCGTGTTAGCGTAGGCGTTAGGGTACGGAGTCTTCATGCGTCGACGAGCGATGAAGCCTTCGTACCCTAACGCCTCGAGGCTGAGTCCGTCCGTACGCCGCGGTAGCGGCGACGGGGGACGAAGCCGAGACGCTAGATTTAAAACTTTTAACTTGTATATATAATTTAGGGTTTAGGGTGGAGGTGACAAGTAAACCAACTCATATACCGGTATGCAAGAGAGATTTAAATTTGTACACCGTTCATGTCGTGTAGCTTGTACTAAATATTTGTTGTACGTGCGAAAGTGCAGGGATGGGACGGATGTACACGGGCTTCACGGGCGGGGCTGAAGAAAGTACGAGCGTACGTTGGGGTTTTCCCACGCGCGCGGCCGGTCATACGTGTACCCGCGCGAGCCAGTGCGCACGTTCCGCGCCGTTTCGTTAGCAAGTAAGTATATAAATTGGTTTTTTCCACTCTTGTACACGCTCCCAGCGTCCTGAAGTACCTTTACAGAGGGAAACCTTTTCCTAATCGCACCCAGTGCTACTCCTACATTCTTCTGAAAAAAAAACTTTTACATTTGTTCTTAGGCATTTGCATGGAAACGCATCCTGTGATTCTTTCATTCTTGTGATGCTTGTGATGTGATGGGAACGTTCCAGATCTGAGAGAGATACTCATATCCACGTCCTTTTGATTTATGTATCTTAAAGAATCTGGAGCATTCTTGTGGAAGTGATGGTGCATTTTTGGTGGCTGATGCTGCAGAGATGCTTTGTGGTGGCTGATACACTCATGTGTTGCTTATCTCTGATCTACAAAGAAATTTTCTTTTCCGTAGGATCTGGTGTACAAGCCCTCTGTTTTATGTCATGTTTTTTTATTTGGACATGGAAACATTGGTAATGCCTACTCAGAATTATTTCCCCATTTTTTTTTTTGTGGAATATGTTCATCAAGGAGCTTGCATGTTTGAGCGCTTTTGTCACTGTCTACCAAGTTTCCTTGAGATGCCCACGTTGTTCTTGCTCTAATGCCCTTGACGACATGTTCATCCTATATTGTGTGAAATAGTTGTATTCGATATCAAGATAAACCTTTTCTTGTTCCGTTGGAAATTCAATAAATGAAAATGTGAGCTGGAAAAAATGGATGGGTGTTCCTAGGGTAGACAAATTTGGATGCATGATATATTAGCATGGCTCGGTATAAAATTTGTAGAATTGTTTGAGGGAGAGAGAAGAATATATAACCATGTGAGGTGCTTTATGTAAAACGCACGGGCCTTCTAAAGGTGAATCCGTAAGAACTGCAGGGTGTTCGTACTACGTCGTGATGGACATTCCCATCCACAAGGCGGTCACTACAAGGAGATGGTCACGATTCCTCGTGCGCCAGTTGTGGTGTCGTTCAAACTAAGCTTCGGGTGTTTGTTGGGAGCCTTCGATTAAGTTTCGGAGTAGCCCCAACCTTATGTAAAGGTTCGGTTGTCATCTTAAAGTATCGGGGGGATGACCCCCGGGTGGTCAAGGACCTGCCTAAGTGGGATATCAAAGCCATGCGGCTGGAAGACAAGGGAAGAAGCCAATCCGGCTGAAGGGGAATCCGCCTGCCTCCAGCAACCGGACGAAGGAGGCTGGCTCGCGCCAGCTGGCCTAGGTCTCCGACACGGCGACGTGGTCTACAGGGGGCCGCCGCCCGACCGCACGTCGCCCGTACGGCTTCCATGACGAATAGTACGGGGCGTGCAGCAGACCGCCGACCCGGAACCGGCGGAGGCGGTGCCGGCAGGACAGGAAGCGTGCCACCCGGCCTCGCACGTCCCCGACAGCGGCGCCTCCATACCGCGCGGCGTCCACTGTGCCTGATGGAAGAATATTGTGGGAAGGAAGAAGACTGTAGCCGGACCCGGCGGGGCCGGGTCGAGCAGTTGGACCCAACAGTCAGTGTGTAATCAGCCGGCCCCACACATGTACAGCAACCCCCCAGGCCTATATAAGGGGGGTGCGGCCAGAGAGAAGGGGGATCCGGGAGGGAGAAAGCAAACCCTAGAACACTCACCAACCGGTCGATTCCTGAAACCCTAGCCTCTCATACAGCTCAAGGAGCTCATTTGTAATATGTCCACTGATAATAACAAAGAGCAAGGCAGGAGTTTTACCTCACCATGGGGGCTCTGAACCTGGGTACATCTTGTGTTAGCTTGCATGCTTGTGCCCAATCCCGCCTGCAGATGCCGCCGGCTGTGTTAGCTGCTCCCACACCACTCAAGCCTTCCCTTAGGCATATGTCCACACCATGACATTTGGCGCCCACCGTGGGGCAGGAAACAGCGGCTGGAATCACATTCTGCACGGGATCCCGCGGCCGGCTCGGCGAGCGAGTCACCACCGTCCTCGTCACCACTTTCGGCTCCATCGACTTCGTCGCCGACAACGCCGCCTGCTTCGCCGGTTCCGCCTTTCCCGAGGGCGGCACCGTCATCAACTTCGGCGAGCATTGCGTCTACGTCGCCGTCACCCCCGAGTACCCCGCNGTGGTACAGGCTTGCTCTGACCGTCTCCTCGAGACGGCTAGCTGCGAAGCGGCCCCCGCACTCCATTCCTACGCGGAGGTCATGGTCACCCCGTCGCACACGTCGACCCGCATGGCAGCGTCCGCAACAATTCCCCGAACCCCGTCGAGGCTCTCATCCAAGGCCTCTCCACGCCCATCATCGCCAACGCCGACCCAGCAGCCGTAGCGGCACGCAGCACGCCTACGTCTTCTCGACGGCGTTGAGACCATCGCCGCCACGGAGCGCCGGCTGGAGGCGCAGGTCCATGAGTACAACAGCGCTCACGGCTTCACCCCGGTGTCGGTTCATTCCAGCCGGGTGGAGGAAGTAAGACGCCGCGGAGGCAACCTCGGGAGCGAAATGGACAACGAGGCCAATCCGGCTGCTCCCTCAGGTTTCCGTCGACCCGTCTACAGCACCCCCGTGAAGAACATGAGGGCGGCGCAAGCCGCCACGGCCGAGCTTGCCGGTCTGCAAGGGGAAGAACTGCGACTGCAACACCAATGCATCCAGGACCTCGTCGGCGCCGCCAACCGGATGCAGGCCTCCTACGAGCGGCGGCAGGCCGGCTCCGCTACCAACAGTCTGGCTGGAGAAATGCCGCCGGATGGCGGACCAACCGGCCCGCCGCCAGCCGGCGCGACTCGGCAGGATCGCTAGGCCTCTTCCCCTCACGCACACCGGGCACGCAGCGTCAACTCAGGCCCGCACCCAGACCGCAACCGCGGACCGGCTGAGGAGGCAATCGGAACGACAAGGGCAGGATCATGACCGGCTGCAGGGCAGTCGGAACGACAAGGGCAAGGATTGCGAGTCGGCTCCATGAGCCAGCAAAGACAGAGTCCACGACAGGCTCGGCCCGCTGGGACCGGAGCCGGCAACGACGCCGCTACCGCATCAACGCGCTAGAAGAATACCGCCGGGTGGAGGAAGAAGACGATGGAGGGCATCCCTGTTTCTACCCACGCATCGCGATGGAGGTCTTCCCCAAAGGCTTTGCCCTACCCCGCGACACGCCCAAGTACGAAGGCACCAGCAAGCCAGAGGACTGGCTCTCCGACTACAGCGCCACCGTCTCAATCGTAGGCGGCAACAAGCGAGTGGTGGTGCGCTACGCACCGCTGATGCTGCGGGACTCCGCACGTACATGGCTTAACAGCCTGCCGGTACGCAGCGTCAACTCATGGCTGGACTTCGAGGAGGTCTTCATCCGGAACTTCGCCAGCACCTACCGGCGGCCGGGTCGCCCGCGTCACCTGGCCGGCTGCGTCTAGAAGCCAGGCGAAAGGGACCGCGAGTACCTCACCCGGTGGTCCAACCTACGCAACACTTGCGAGGGGGTCACCGAGAGCCAGGCCATCGAATTCTTCACCAACGGCTGCCGCGACAACACCCTGCTCAAGCACAAGCTCCTCCGGGTCAACCCCCAGACGATGACCGAGCTCATGTCCATCGCGGACGCCTACGCAACGGTCGACTCGGCAATGGTCAAGTCTATCCGAGTGAACGAGAATGGTCAGCCGATCACCGACGAGCCGGATAGGGAGCGAGCCGGCCCTAGAAACTCCAACCTTAACAACCGCAACCGTGACAATCGCGACAGCCGCGGCCGCCGCGACACCGTGGCCAGCTGAACGACCGCGACAACCGGAAGAGGGCGGGCGATGTCAGATGAGCGGTACGTTGTCGCCGTCGCCGAAGGAAACCAGCAGGCGCCGCACGGTGAAAACCGTTACCCTCCCCACCCGTACACCCAGCCCAGGCTCACGCTCGAGGACGCAATGTGCGGCCCTTTCAAATGGCACAGCGAGCCAGGAAAGCCAACCGAGCACACCACCGTCCTCTTGCAGCTAGACGGGACAAGTCCAGAGGGGCCTAGGATTGCCACCTCCGCCTCCACCTCCACCTCAGGCGGCAATGACCGCGACAACCGGGGCAAGCGACCGGCTGACGCCGCAGGCGGTTCCCGCAACAACTTCCCCAACAGGGACGCGACCTACGTCATCTCCGTCATCGAGCGCAATGACAAGCGCAGCCAGCGCAGGCGGGCGGAAGAAGTCCATGCCGTCATGCCGGATATACAGCAGCTCATGAACTGGTCCAAGCAACCCATCTCACTCGGCCGGAGGACCACCCGGACATCATGACTACACCCCGGGGCTACTGCCTCATCCTCGACCCCACCATCGTCGCCGGCCGGCTCACGTGCACCTTCTCAAAGGTACTCGTGGATGGAGGAAGCAGCATCAACATCATGTACAAGGACACTGCGGACAAGCTGGGGATCCGCGAGTCCGACCTGCAGCCCAGCCGGATAGTCTTCACCGGCATCGTACCCGGCAAGGCTTGTACTCCCATGGGAACGTGCCGGCTGGATGTCATCTTTGGCGACAGAACCAACTTCCGCCGCGAAACCATCCAGTTTGAGGTGGTGGAGCACCGCAGCGCTTATCACGCCATCCTGGGGCGTCCGGCTCTCGCCAAGTTCATGGCGGTGCCCCACTACACATACCTGAAGATGAAGTTGCCGGGTCCAAATGGAATCATCACCGTCTCGGGCGACTACAGACGCTCCATAGCCTGCGCCACAGCCGGTCCAAGATAGCCGAGTCCTTCGCCATCGCCGAAGAATTCCAGGAAATCAAGCACGCCATCAAGATGGAGGAGCCAGAGATGCCGGCTGCGAAGCGTCCGGCTGGAGAGTCCCAGTTCTAGGCATCGAAGGACAGCAAGAAGATACCGCTGGACGCAAGCAAGCCAAACGAGAAGCTCATCACGATCGGGTGCAACCTCGACAACAATAGGAAGGCGAGCTCGTCGACTTCCTCCGTGAGAATCGGGACATCTTCGCATGGTCTCCCAAGGACATGCCGGGTGTACCGAGGAAGTTCGCCGAGCACTCACTCCACGTCAGGCCAAACGCTAAACTGGTCAAGCAAGGACTCCGCCGCTTCGCGGAAGACAAGAGAAAGGTCGTCGGTGAAGAGATAGCCCGGCTGCTCGCAGCCGGCTTCATCATGGAAGTATTTCACCCGGACTGGCTGTCAAACCCAGTCCTTGTCCTCAAGAAGAATGGCACATGGCACATGTGCGTTGACTACACCAGCCTGAACAAGGCATGCCCGAAAGAGCCTTCGCCCTACCCCGCATCGACCAAGTCATCGACTTCACGGCCGGCTGCGACCTCCTGATCAAGCTCAACCCAGCCGACCAGCTGAAGACATCGTTCATCACCCGTACGGGGCCTACTGCTCCACCACTGTAAGCCCCACTTAGCGAAATAAACATTTCGCCAAGTAGAACCACAATTGGATTACATTACATGCACAGGTACGACACAAAAAGATAAAAAAACATAGTTCGAAATACATTTATTACATCACAGGGGATCATACGTCCCGAATATAGCGGAAGCAATCACTCGTCTGAGTACAGACTACATCAAAGGCCAAAGGCCGGAAAATAAAAGAGGGGACCCGCCCACGGTGGTCTCAGGCTGCCGCCTAGGATCTCGATCTACTCGTCGTAGTCAGCGTCGAACTCTACGTAGTAGCCTCCATCTGGATCGTCGAACTCTACTGTCGCTCCTGCATCGGTGAAAACACGGGCACCGGACACCCGATGGTATGAGTACGGGGGTACTCAGCAAGTCTAACGCACAAGAGGAAAAGAAGGTACGATGCACATGCATTGGGGTTGAAAAGGGGTTGTATGTGGACTTGCAGCAGCAGCACCTAATAACTACAGAAGACACGCTACAACTTGCGTCTAATTAGAATAAGGGAAAGAGAGCGCTTGTGCTACTGGGCTAAACTACTCACCAAGCAATACCCGTCCTGAGACAACTCCATCATATCAGATACCCACGAGGAAGAAATCCGGACACTCACACGTTGAACAAATTTTAGCAGGTTATTATTTGAATATGGCTATTTACTAGTCAAATTAGCTATTTATGATATACGGTGATGTCTATGATCTTTTTAGCCAGCACATTACCCAAGTCGTCCATAACCGCGGACTCGGCTTTTCGAATAGATTCAACCCTGCAGGGGTGCCCAAATATAACCATACACGTTCAATCAACCACATGCCACAGAGGCATTTAGGTATCTCAACACGACCTTCCCCTTCACTACTACATTGGATAAGGAGCCACCTATCTGAGACTGATCCACGTCGAGAGCCCGGCCGAAACTCCTTTGAGGGCCCAAACGTTTGCGTCTACGCACTAGGTGGCACAAACTACCATGAGCCGGCCACTTCGTATCATACCGCACCTATATGCGTCACTCATCCTCATCATGCTTCTTCTGTGATATGCTCCAAATGGTAAACACCCGAACTAGTTGTGGCTCCCTAACCAATATAGCAGATCCGGTACTAAGTTGCGGGGGGTTCCATAAGTCTTCCCACGTGTGGGTAGGGCGCTCATTCTTGGATAAGCGGAAAAGAACGGTTTTTCCTAGGCGACACTAGCAGAACAAATCACCATAATTGGCCTTCCGCCGGTGCCTTATCTTTAATATAATAAAGTGATTCCCACATAGCAAGTCTTCAATTATTAAGATATACCAGCTAAACATGTGATAGACCACAATCAACTCCTAAGCATGCTAGTAGATAGTAACTGGAAAACAAGCATAGGATATAGGTAGGCATATCAGGAATATCTGGACTTCTAACAGGCTATGCAATTCTAGTAGGAATTGTAAGACACAACAGAACGGAAGTCCTAAAGCATGCAAGACAGGAATATGCATCACATGAGAAAGTTGGGGAGGGGCTGCTTGCCTTGTTGCTCAGTAGCCTGGTGCTGGGCTAGATCCTCGAAGGTGTTAGGGTACTCGGCAACGTCGTCGTCTACGGTAACCCCAAAACATAACAAAAAGGAAAATCAATACAAATGCATTCAAACAAGGATGATGACATGGCAAATTTAAAATATGCAGCAATTGTAAGTGCTAACCATTTTATTAGGCAAGTTAAAATTAGGGTTTAGCAATTTAATAAACAACTATTGCAATTTAAGCATTTTTATAGTTCAATTAATTGGATTTCTAATTATCCCGAAAGTTAGATTGTTTATTAAATGCATGAAAAATTATAAACAGGTAGATAACATTTTTAGCTACAATTTGACATAAAATTCATAATTTTTGGAATTATAGATCAAGAGTTATGAATTTTACAAGATTAAAATATTAGCAAAAGATTTAATTATTTTAGCCATTTAATTTAGTTCAGATAATCAAACAAAATTCATATTCGGTTAGATTTTGTTTTTCTGATTTGAAAACATATTTTTATTGTAATTTTGACAAAAGAAACATGTGGTATTTATTATTTACAAAAACAGGACAGAAAACTAAAAGCAGGGACTTAATTGTAAAAGGATTTCAAAAATCTGGGCTGACATGCAAAGGTTTCAGATCTGGATCTGGGATTTATTTTGTCACCGGGATGAGTTCTACACATGAGCATGACACGGGGGACCCTCTGGCCCACATGTCAGTGACAGGAGGAAAGGGGAAAAAAAGGGGGGTATTATTCGGCCCAAGGGGGACTCGAACCCTGGGTGGATCTGGGTGTGCAAGGAACAAGGCCACTGGGCTGCGCTTGGATGATGACAGAAGGGATGCTCGGCGGCCTATGAGTTGGATCCATCGGGGTTATCTGAAGATAACTGAACTTGACTGAAAAGGTGCAGGCTTGGCCGACGGTGGACGTGCAGCGCGGGCAGGCGACCGGCGACGACCATAGGTTGGCGGCGCGGCACCTGGACGACGGCTAGGTGATGCGGGAGTGGGGTGGAAGGTGAGGGTGCAGAGGAGCAGCTCGTGCTTGTACACGATGGCGGCTACAGCTACGGCTACCGACGGCGACCGTTGGTGACGCACGAAGGTGGAGCACCCAGAGCAGAGGAGAGAGGGAGAAAGAGATGCCCAGCCGCGGCTGCTCACCAAGGCCTTCGTGGAGGCGTAGATCAGACGAGACGGCGACCGAACGGTGTCGGTGAAGAAGACGAGGTAGACGTCGGTGACCTTGGCGTGCTCCCGTGGGCGTAGTCGAAGAAGAGGAAGAAGGGGAAGAAGACCCTGGCATAGTCGTTCGGCTTCAGCTCCGCGTGGTCGACGTCATGCTCCGCTACCCCGGCGTGTCCTCCATGGAGGCGGTGGCGTTCTTCTCCGGCTGGTTCGGTGGTGGCTCGGTGAGGCAGAGTAAAGGAGAGGAAGAAGATATGGTGGCGGCGGAGAGGAAAGGCAGAGGAGGTTCTAGGGTTAGTGGGACGAGGCGCCCTGGAGCTTGCTTTATAGGAGGAGCCGGTGGCGCGGTGGCGACAGAAAAGCGTCGAGGGCACTGGCGCAGGAGACGTACGTGAGAGAGGGGTGCGGGGAAGAGAGGAAAAGGGAAAAGGCCGGGGTATGGGCCGGCTAAGTGGGCTGGGAAAGAGAGAAGAGAGGAAGAGAAGAGAGGAAGGAGCTGGGCTTCGGCCTAGCTCCTGTTTTTTCTTCCTATTTCTATTTTTCTTTTTCCAGGAGTTAGAAAGAGAAGAAGGAAAAGAGAAAACAAAATAAACTAGGGTTTTGTCTTCCACCAAAAATGATTTTGTTAATTTGCAATCTCAAAATAACATTTTAACTTGCTTTGTCCAAAATAGTTTTTTATTGGTTTTAAATTTTTTTGTTTTGCAATTTATAAATTAGGTATTGCATGTGGTAACACATGAAAAAGCAAATTATTTTTACTTGTTTTCTTTTATTTTTGCAAAACCACAAATGCAACTACTAAGATGATGTCATGCTGATACAATAATTGAAAACAAACATGAAATTAAAAGGGGATTACTTTGGGATGTTACGACCACCATGTCCTTCGGGCTGAAGAACGCAGGTGCCACCTACCAGCGCTGCATGCAGAGGTGCCTCCATGACCAGATCGGCCGGAACGTCCATGCCTACGTCGACGACATCGTCATCAAGACCAAGGAGCAGCGCACCCTCCTCGACGATGTCAAGGAAACCTTCGCCAACCTACGCCGGTTCGAGATGAAGCTCAACCCGGACAGTGTGTCTTTGACATGCCGGTGGGCCAGTTCCTCGGTTTCCTCGGCTCCGAGCGAGGGATCCAGGCCAATCCGGACAAGATCGCGGCCATCGAGAACATGAAGCGCCCTACCCGGCTGCGTGACATCCAGAAGTTTGTTGGCTGCCTCGCTTCCCTCAGCCGATTCATCAGCCGGATGGGGGAGAAGGCCTTGCCTTTTTACCAGCTACTCAAGAAGGCGGACAAGTTCACCTGGACCCACGAAGCGGACGCGACATTCCTCGAGCTCAAGCGGGTGATGTCAACCGCACCCGTCCTAGCACCACCGGCTGCAAAAGAACCAATGTTGATGTACATCGCCGCCACCAACCGGGTCGTCAGCGTCATCCTCGTGCTTGAGCGCCACGAGGAAGGCAAGGAGCAGCCAGTCCAGCGGCCTGTGTACTACCTGAGTGAGGTCCTCTCGCAGTCAAAGCAGAACTACCCCCACTAACAGAAGATGGTGTACGGCGTGCACTTTGCCGCCAAAAGGCTACACCACTACTTCCAGGAGCACCCCATCACAGTTGTCTGCGCGGCTCCGCTCGCGGACATCATCAGCAACAAGGATGCAACCGGCCACGTCGCCAAGTGGGCCATCGAGCTGGCGGCTCACTCCATACTGTATGAGCCAAGAACGGCCATCAAGTCTCAAGTCCTAGCCGACTCCTTCGTCGACTGGGCAGAAACCGAGTACCTACCGCCGTGTACGGATAGCTCGTACTGGCGGATGCACTTTGACGGCTCCAAGATGAAGGAAGGCCTAGGAGCCGGCATCGTCCTCACCTCGCCCAAGGGTGACCGGCTGGAGTATGCACTCCAAATCCACTTCAAGGGCTCCAACAACATAGCCGAATACGAGGCACTCGTTCACGGCCTCAAGCTGGCAAAGGATCTGGGTGTCCAGCGCATCCTATGCTTCGGCGACTCGGACCTGGTAATCTAGCAGGCGTCGGGGGACTGGGACGCCAAGGACGCAAACATGGCGTCCTATCGTTTTTTTGTGCAGCAGTTCACCGCACACTTTGAGGGGTGCGAGTTTCGCCACGTACCCGGGATCAACAACGAGACGGCCGACATGCTAGGAAAACTTGGCTCCACCCGACAAGTCATTCTACCCGGTGTCTCCCTCGAGCACCTCTACAAGTCGTACATCACGCCTTCACCAAAATCGGACTCCATCATCCTGAAGGCCGACCCCAATCTTCCAGCCAGATCCACGGACCCGGGGGCTAGCCGGCCAAGCACGGGGGCTACCGCCCCGGAACCACTGGCTGGCCTGGGGGTCGTAGCGGCTGTCGTCACAAGATACAGGGCCAAGGCAAACCCAGGGGCTTCGCAGCCGGACCCGGGGGCTTCGCAGCCGGACCTAGGGGTTTCGCAGCCAGACCCAGCTATCGGACAAGCCAGACCTACCCGTCACCCCAGACGGTCGAGCGGCGCCAACCTGGGCGCAACCTTTCCTCGACTACCTTGCTCAAGACATACTCCCAGAGGGAGAGCTGCGAGCCAGACAAGTGCTGCGCCACGCCAAGGGCTACACCATCATCAACGACGAGCTATACAAAAGCAGCGTAGCCGACATCTACCAACGTTGCGTCGAGCCGGCAGAAGGATGACGGCTGCTCGAAAGCATCCACAAGGGAGAGTGCGACCATCACGCGTCGTCTAGTCCATAACGGCAAAGGCCATGCGATACGGCTTCTTCCGGCCGACTGCGCTGGCCGACGCCGAGGAGCTCGTGCGGACCTACAACGGCTGTCAGCATTTTCGGAAGCAGAAGCATACTCCATCGGCCGCCCTGAAGACAATCCCGATCACCTGGCCCTTTGCCGTCTGGGGCCTCGACATGGTCGGCCCGTTCATGACGGCTCGCGGTGGCCTAACCCACCTTCTGGTGGTGGTGGACAAGTTCACCTAGCGGATTGAAGCGAAGCCGATCAAGATACTGGACGGCAAGACTGCGGTCAGCTTCTTCCACGACATCATCTACCGGTATGGCTACCCACACAGCATCATCACCAACAACGGAACCAACTTCGCCAAGGGTGCTTTTGCGCGTTTCTGCGACATCAACGGCATCCGGCTTGATCTCGCATCGGTCGCGCACCCCTAGTCGAACGGGCAAGTGGAGAAAGCAAATGGCCTCATCCTAGCCGGCATCGAACCCCGGCTAGTGGACCCTCTCGAGCAGGCAGCCGGATGCTAGATAGAAGAACTGCCATCCGTCCTCTAGAGCCTCCGGACAACTCCGAACAGATCAACCGGCTACACGACCTTCTTCCTCATCTACGGGGCGGAGGCCGTCCTACCGGCCGACATCCAGTTCGACTCCCCCCCGAGCCGTCCTGTACACCGAGGAGGAAGCCAGGCGAGCAAACGAAGATGGTGTGGACCTGCTAGAGGAAGCATGCGAGCTGGCCGAGTCCAGGTCGGCCTCATACCAGCAAGACCTGTGCTGCTATCACGCCAGCCGGATCCACCCTCGTTCATTCCGAGAGGGTGACCTCGTGCTCCGGCTGATCCAAGACACCAATGGCTGGCACAAGTTATCCTTCCCTTGGGAGGGACCTTCATCGTCAGCCGGGTATTGCTCAACAACGCGTACTACCTCACCGATGCGTGTGAGCCGAAGAAACACAAGGAGGACACCTCCTTCGAGGAGACAGAGCGTACATGGAACACAGACCTGCTGTGCCATTTCCACGCCTAGGAGTAACACCCTGTATCTTTACCATTTTTTATGTAAGGCGGTACCCCCGAGAGCACACTCAGAGGCTACCGTGTATCAATGCAAGCTATGTTTTATCGTCCGACTATGGCCAGCCGGCTGTTCATTCTTCCCGGCGATAGGTTACTAGCGCGTTGGACGCCCAAGCTCCACTCTACGGATCCGCACTGCAGACTCGTCGGCCAGAGCAAAAGCTGGAAAGCTCACACGTGAAAAAGATCAAAGGGAAGAATAACACCCAGCCGGCCATGAAAACCCTGCCTCGCTCGCCTAAGTCAAACTCCTAAAGTCTGACTGTGCACTCGACCAGCTGGCCCACTCTTCAGATTCGTGTTGTAGACTGCAACCCGGCTGACACGCCGGCAAGAGCAGCGGTCATGACCGGCCGGGTGCACAGAAAACGTCTAAAGGGGTAAAGCAAGGGCGAGCCGGCACCTAAACCAACTAAAAGATGAAAAGTAAAAATGCCAACTTTTTGACTTGATGCACTAACGATTTAATGACATCTACGTCCTCTCATGCAAGCTAAGGCAAAATTCTAAGGACGAAAAAACAAATTCGACCCGGCTCCCTACGCGAGCCGGCCCCAATTTCGGGGGCTAGTCCTCAAAAAGCAAGGATAAGGAAAGAAATTCCCACCCGGCCACCCCGGGAAATTGTGCAAGAAAAAGAAAGGTTTTCGGTTTGGCAAATTCTGCCCGCCTCTCTGCGTGAGCCGGCCGCAAATTCAGGGGCTAGCGGGACCCGATGGACGGGATCAGGCCTCCACCCGATCAGGAAAAGGTGCAGAACAGTAAGTGCAAGACAGTAGACGCAAGGTAGAAAGTGCAAGACAGTAAGCACAAGGCAGCCGGCTAACAAGCAGCGGGCCAATAAGATCAAAGTCGCAAGTTTTACAGTTACACCCGGCATCCCGGGGGCAAAATAAGTTCAAGTCATAAGTACAGCTACACCCGGCATCCCGGGGTCTTCACTTGTCAGTCTTGGCCGCCTGGCTAGAGCAGCCGCCCTCGTCCTCAACGACAGCATCGCCTTCATCCACCTTGACCTTCTTCCCCTTGGGGTACACGTAAGCGGGGATGAAGTCATCAAAATCGACGAACTCGGCGATGGTGCTGGCTGTACGGTGAACCCTGTTCAGCAGCCGGAGCTCCGAGTAGTCCGTGCCGTCTCGCGGGCCTTCGTTGAAGACCTCGATGTCAGCATCCAGATACCAGGACAAGAGCAGGGAGACGGCCCACTGAGCACCCCTGCGCGCAGCCGACTCCTGCAGATCAAGAATCTGGTCGGGGGACTTGGCCAGTTGACCCGCAAGCTTGGAGATGACCGTCGGAGCCGTGTAGTTGGGCCAGAGGACCTGGAGCACCTCGCGAGCGGTCGCAACCAGGGCCACCGTTTCACGCCCGAACTGGGCCAAGACCTCCCGGACACTCGGCCGGTAGGCGGACATGGCCGCCTCGTTGGGCGCCATGCTGATGGACGCAAGATTGGTCTTCTTCGCCTCCTCCTCCACGGCCGGGTAGAAGCCTGTGGTCAAGTAACCAAGATCAGATAAAAGGAAACCGAATGAAGGAAGCCAGATGGGAGAAGCAAGTATACCCTTCAAGGCCGTAGCAAAGCCGGCCAGCTGCATCCGGAGAGCCCTCTCCGTCTTATGATGTTCGGCCTCGACCCCCTGCAGCCAGGTCACTTCACCCTTCAGTTGGTCGATCTCCTTCCGGACGGCCTCCAGCTGGTCGGCATGCTCCTTGTCAGCGGCCGCCCTAGCTTTGGCCAGGTCGCCCAGCTCCCCCTGACGCTTCTTGTCCTGCTCGGCAAGGCGCTTCACCTCCGCCTCCAGCCGGGCAATGGCATCCGAGTCCACCTGCGAGCGCTGCAAGGGGGTGGCTTCTGCCAGGAAAAGAGTCAGCCCCCAGAGAGAAGGCCATCGGGCAAACAGCGGTTGCCTACCTTCGGCTGCCGCCAGCTCCCGCTCGAGCTCCCGGATCCTGACGCGAAGGGTCTGCTCCGAATACTGAAAACAAGATCAACGTCAACACCGGGGCCGGCTACCGGCAGTCAGCCCAAAGGAAAGCGATGTACCTCGAGCGCCTCCCGGAAGCGTTTGAAGTCGGAGAGCTGAACCCCCAGCCCGACCTCGAACTCATGGGCAAAGGCGCAAGGATCCGCCGGTTGCCGCTCCTGGCCCTCCAGCCGGTGACATGCATCCTCCTGCCTCACCAACTCCAGCGAGACACATGGAGCGGATGCAGACGGCGTCCATGCCACCATGAAATCTGGCCGCGGCTCGGGATCCAGCCGCGGCTCCGGAGCCGGCTGTTGCTCCGGAGCCGGCTCATGCTCTGGAGTCGGCCGCTCTCCGTTCACGCCACCCGGGCCGGTCTCGACTCGGCCTTCTTCACCATCGCCGCCGGTTGGCAGCTGTGCTTGGCCGGCTCGCGGGTCAGCTTCTGGTCTGTCGCCAGCCGGGGCTCCGCAGCCGGCCTTCGGCGGGCCATCCGGCTCGGCTGCCACGGTGCCGGCCGGCCCACCATGGATGGACCTAGGAGGGCTAAAGAAAATATATATGAACAAATGGTAACAAGGCATCAACAAACGGACAAAGGCACTTACGCGACGGGCTTCGTGGGGACCTTCGGCACCCGGAGCCGCCTCTTCTTCGACGGACTCTCGATGGTGCCGGCATCAGCCGGCTTGTCGACCGTCTCGTCCGGCCTCGAGCGCTTGGTGGAGGCGGCCGAGGAGGAGCCCCTGGTCTCTGCACTCGCATCAGAGTCCGGGGGATCAATAACCTCGACAGGTTGGCCGGCTACGGGCACATCAAGAATATCATCCGGCTTACGGCGGGCAGTCGGCCCGGCCTGTCCAAGCGCGCCTCCAGCCGGCACAGACTGTTTGCCGGGTCCACCGGCTCCTGGGACACCTCACCGCGAGTTGGCGGCGCGTCATCCTCACCCTCGCCGCCTGCCACGACGACGTCCTCTCCTTCGACAACCGGATTCCGGATTGGCCTCGAAAGGTCGGGCAAGAATTCAGGCCCGTCCGGCCCGTCTTCGATCGCCTGGATCCGGAAGAGCTGCACGCACCGCCAAGGCAGAATTAGCCGGTCGATCCCATAGACAACAAATAAACAAGGCCACGAAACATGCCTGGGGAGGCGGGTGCTTGCGGTTATAAGGCGCCAGACCGAACTGCCAGTCTTTGGCGACGTGCTCCTTGGTTATCATCCACAGCGAGGAGTCCAGGGTTGCGGCGGTATAGTTCCTGGGGGCAAGCCGGGTGGGATCCCACCGGCCCGACATATGGCACATCTTGTGTGCCCGGCTCTGCAGCAGGCACACCCGGCGGTACAGCCAGCAGATCGTGAGATCCGCCGCCTGCAGGCCCTCCTTCACCAGCTCGTCCACCCGCCTCACCATCGCATCGACGTCCTTGTCACTTGGCCGGCCTTTCCCGTCCCAGTTGGCTTTGGAGGAAGGTGTGAAGGAAAAGGCCGGTAGACCGACCCGGTCCTCGTCCGATTTCTTGTTGCGGATGTAGAAGTACGTCCGCTGCCAGCCCTTGATGGAGTCCAGTGTCTGGAAGGCCGGCAGGACAATCTTCGATCACTTGTAGATGACAGCGCTGCCGCAGTCGACCGGCTCCGTCCTGCCGTCGACGAAGGATTTCTACTAGCCGTGGATGAAGAAGAACCGACAGAAGAGGTCGAGGTTAGGCCGGATGCCCAGGTACGCCTCGCAGAGAGTGGCGAAGTAGCTCAATTAGGCGATGGAGTTCGCCCCGAGATGGTGACGTTGGAGGTTGAAGTAGTCAAAGAATCGGCGGAAGAACGGGCTCACCGAGAGGGCGAGCCCATGCTCCAGGTGCTGGACGAAGATGACTGTCTCGTCATGGCGAGGGGCCGGCCGGATCTCGTCCTCGGTGGGGACGCGCACCTCGACGTCCTCCTCGACGCCGAGCACCCCATTCTTCCGGAGCACCGCCAAGGTCTTGATGGTGATGATGGAGCCCCTCCAGTCCCCATCTCCTTAACCGGCGGCCATGTCAGTCTCCAGCGCGAGGTCGAAAGCACGGTGGGCGACGAACAGGCGTGTGCCCGTGACTTGGCGAGGACGCCGCGGCGCGTGCACGCGGTCGACGCAGAAGAGGAAGGAGGAGCGGAGTGAGAGCAGAAGGCCGGCGGCACGTGCTTTGCAGTCGCGGGCGATGTCGACGATGGCGGCGAGCAGGGAAGCGGTGGCGCAGGGAAGCGGCGACGCATGCAAGAAGGAGCGAGAAAGGAAGGAGGAGGCCGGGGTGGCCTATTTAAGGACGGAGGCCGCCCTCGGGCTCCTGCCCATGATGTGGGCCACGTGGCCGGCAACCGCTGGTCGTGGGTGGCGGTTACCGGCACAAACGATCCCACTACCGCCGAGCCCGTCGCTCCACGACACAGAAGATCCCATGACCTGAAACCAACACGACACGGTGCCCAGCCGGGTAGTGGGGCGGCAGGCCGATGGGATGGGCCGACGTCACCTCTAGCCGACCCGGCAAAGAGCTCGAGGGAGTACACTCCTTGCCGGCTTGCCGGCCACGACATCTACTACGACAAGTTTCCAAGTGCAACTTCAGCAAGGCCGCTACAACTTCAACATGCAGGCGCTTACTGATGCATGTAAAATGCATACATGAACTTTGCATTATAATACTCATATTTCAATCATATTTGCATCATATATGGGTTATATCATTGTTTTATAATGATTTTGGGAAGATTTCACAGTTTTCCTATTTTTCTGGAATAAACCCTACACTGGCAGAAAACCCTATTTTCTATATTTTGATGTTTCAGGGACCGAAACGACGACCAATTGACCTGAAAAGTTACGAGGATCATTTTTTGGAAAGAAGAAAGCGTAGGAGCGAAGGAAGCGAACAAACGGAGACCCGAGGGACAAAAGAGGTGGCCCCACGTGGCCAGATTCCTTGGCCGCGTGGGACCCCCCATCTTGGGTCTCGTGGCTCCGATGCCGTCTGTTTTCATCTCCGTGGCTTCATCTTGACCTAAAACCGACTATAAAAATAGTCCCCCGAGGAGTTTCGGAAGGAGTCGGCGGAGAAACACAACACCATGAAACAGAGAGTTAGAAGGCTGCCGCCAGAGAAGATCGGAGGGGGGAAACGCCGCCGAAATCACCTCCGGAGGGCTCCACCCCCCTCCGGCGTGTTCATCATCAACATCTACAGCAAGATCATCTTCATCTCTCCACTGTAAACTCTTGCCAAACATGATGTATGATGCAATATACTATTCCCTTGATCTATTGTGTCTCCCCATCTATGCTTGAGAAGTGATTGGTTCATGGCAATAGTGAAATAGTTCGTTGTTTGGTTGCATACAAGTTTTGTTATCTTTTATGATTGTCTTTATGTACAATATATGAGTGCACACATATGTTGGGGAATGCATGTAGGGTGATCACCGGTAATGTAATGGAGTGAGGGAGACTTGGGAGGACATGTAAACCTGAGACCGAGTCATGAAGTTACTTTATTGGGGGATATACATAGGGGACCTTAGAACTTAAGGCTATGGTGGGACTTTTATGTCTTAATAAATCTTGTGCAGTCATTTACTTGGCCATAAGAACCATCATAAGGGGTTTTAGTTCATTCACTTGGCTACACCTATTTATGGCTCCTTCCTAGAAGAAACAATTAAGACTGAAACATGTGCTTCACTAATTGTGACAACCACATGAATGAAATAACAATTGCTAGAACATTTGCTCCCTTGAGATATTTGCTACTTGCTACTTTGAGAAACTTGCTTGAGAAAACTGCTGAGAGAAACTTGCTCTAAGAAACTTGCGTTCGAAGTTTGATTGAGAAACTTGTTACTAGATAAACCCATTCCATATCACTTGCTTTCATTAGTTAGTTCCTTTCATATTTCAACTTATTGCCTTGCACAAACGGCCATATAAGAGGGTTATAGGGCTTTAGGGAATAGATAGTTTACCTTCAGCTCCTTGTGGGTTTGACACTCAAATACTTATCGAATTGTGCTACAGTGATTCCTTACTCTTGGGGATTATCAAGTACTTTTCTGGCGCCGTTGCCGGGGAGCGTTGTGCTAAGCTTTTATTCTTGTTTGCATTGCATACTAACATATAAATCTAAAACACACAAAAAATTTATAAAGTGGAAAACAACCAAACAATTATAGATCTGTATATTATCTATCTTGAGTTAGGACATGAAGTGTTTGAGGAGAAAATTAGATTTTATTTGCATAACAATCATGTTTGTGGTAGTACTAATTCTTTGAACACCTTTATTGCTAATGCTAAGGAAAACCTTAAGCTTGGGGAAGTTTGTTTTGATGAATATGATATTTTTTGTCCCCCAAGTTTGGAAGAGAAAATTTATTTTGATGATGCTATGTCTCCCATTTATGATGATCACAATGATGTATATGATATTTTCAGTCCACCTACTATTGAGGATGAAAGTGATTTAATTGAGTATGATGATCCATTATGCTCATTAGATGATAAGTCTTTATGTGGTGATTCTATTCAAAACTATGTGGTTATGTTTAACTTTAATGCTTGCAACTATTATGAGAGAGGAAGAGATAAGAATCCCCTTTATGTTTCTATGTTACTTAAAATGCAAGCTATTGATTATTATATGCAGTGGTTACCTCAAATTTTTTGTTATTTATTCATATATAAAATTCCAATGCATAGGAAGAGAGTTAGACTTAAAAGTAAATTGTTTAATATTCTGTTGTGTGTTCCCTATGCTTTAATTTCCTATTCGGTTTGAGCACACCTTTATATCTTTACCTATTGTTTGGTGACGATTAGTTTAAGATTTTCATTTTATATAAAATTTGGGAAAGTAAATGAGAAGGATGAGTAATGGAGAAGTTGGGGTCGACCTTGAACATGTGTTGTTCATGCCAATGGAACCGTTGCAAAGTCTCTATCATTAAAACTTTTCCCAAAGCTAAAACCAAATAAAAAGAGTGTTTATGTTGTATATATTTTCTTATCCTTTTGCCTTTTTGCTAAATCAAAAACAACAAAAATATTTTCCTTCTTCTTTGATTGTTTCTCTTGATTCTTGCTTGGTTCTTTGTGTTTCTTTTTTATTTTTATCTTCAGCTTAAGTTTTGGATTTTTGAGTCAAGGTGCTTGTTTACTACTGTAACATCACCTTTGTATCTTATTTTTCATATTAATGGCAAGAATAACCTCTTTTGAGAGGTAGGATTAAACAATAGCGATTTGCTGTCCAGAAAACTGATTCCCGAGCTTCACTACGAAACATGTACTCCCTCCATTCCCGAAATAAGTGTCGCGGATGGTGATTTTGCAAAAACCCCCCTGAGTTGTTTCGAAACTGAACCCGTAGTGTCCGCATCACCCCTCTTCCCCCCCCCCCCCCCCCCCCCGCTCTCGATCTCTTTGCCCTCCTTCTCCGTCGCCGGACGATTCCGGCTGCTCCGGCCACGCCGCGAGACCACCGCCCCGGAACCTCCTAATCCTCCTCTCTCTGTCCCATGGCGTGGGAGCGTAGATCCGCCGCCCAACCACAAACCCTGGCCCAGGCTTCGGCAAGGTTCGATTTTTGGGGATCCATGGCGGCACCGGCGTCCTCGGGCTCTGGAGCTTGGGACCTGGGGCATCCATGGCGGCATCGGCCTCCTCAGGCTACGGCAATCTTCGATCTTTTGGATCCATGGTGGCCCTGGGGCCTTCACCGCCATCGACGTCCTCGGGCTCTGGAGCTCGTCACCACCGCCGGCCTCCTGCGCCTCTCTCACCTCCAACCTTCTACGTCTCCGTGGTGTTGGTAAGCTTCTGCTTCTCCTCATCACTCATCTACTCAGTTGCTTTCTGATATTCCTCCAAAGCCGGTACACATTGAGTAGCACTAGGAGGAGCTTGAAATTTCTCCACCGAAGTGGATTACAGTACTCACACAGATGTCATAAAAATATGGATTTTCTCCACCAGAGTAGAGTAGATTGTTCGGAAGAACTGCACATTATTGAGAGTACCGTTATTTTCAGAGTTTCACATACTGCAGTTGTATAATACCTGAGTATGAAATGTCTTATGCTTTCTGTCAACTGAATATGCAAAAATCTGACGTATTTTGCCTGATCTATTATTTTCAGTTGAGGCGAAAGAATGCTAAGACATGAGGCAGCACCGGTGCTCAGAGCATAAATGATTCAAAACTTGGATGCTCGTATCGAAGTTCCAAATTTTCCCGGGTGTCTGTTTTTCGCTTTGCTACTTCTGGACCTTGTAGAAATCCTAACATGTCCACTGGTACCACTACTCAAGTAAGTGAAGGGTCATTTATGCCTTCTGTTTTTCTGTTTTCATGATATAGCATGTCCTCCAAAAAATTCATTACACTTTCTTTGATTACAGGGAGCCACGCAGTAGTGACTGCATGCTTACAGTTGGTTTGATCATATTTTGGGGTTAAGATGGAAACATATCATCTGAGTAGACACTAACTGGAAACAACCTGACAGAAACCGTATTGACTGATTAACTCACAAGGAGGGGCGTCTCTGGCTGTTCAAGACACATCTGTTCAACACACATTTGTGTCATGGTAAACTGCCAACATAATTTGTCATCATTGTTCTTCATATGGAAGTCGCATACTGAAGTTTCGGTTCAGTTTTCATGATATAACATATCCTCCAAAAAAAAACCATTACCCTTTCTTTGATTACATTGAGCCACGCAGTAGCGTTACTCTGTTGTTACCATATTTTCTGTGTCATCTGTACAAACAAGCAAATTTACTAGTGTCTAGTATGTATATACTGTAAAATTCTGATAATTTTACAATCCAAGCTTGTCACAGTGTAGCATCGTTGCTGAAACTTCGGCCCTTTTACACTGTAGCATCTTTCCTGAAACTTTCCTAGCTGTCAATTACTCATCTTTCCTGAAGCTGAGTATTCGTGAAACTTTCCTGAATTCAGTACTTGTACATGAAACTTTCATGAATTCAGTACCATAATTATTCATGCCAATTATTCATGAAACTTTCCTGAATTCGTGAAACTGTAATTCTCATAATGGATAAGTTATCTGTTGAATTCAGTCCCATTATGCATTTTTTGTGCATTCATTTCCTGAACTTTCTTCTTGTTCTTCAGGTGGTATATTGCTCGGGCGCCTCGACGACCTTGAGAGTTTGGCCACGGTGGTCACGGTTCTTCTTCTTATCAGCCAAGGTGGCTAGCTCGTCGCACTCATCCCGGGCCTTCCCCTATGCAGCCTGAACATTGGGGGCGAGCTGCCGGCGCTGCTGCTTCGCAACCTGGAGGTTGGGGATGAGCTGCTGGAGGCGAGCGGCGAGCAGGAGCGCGAGGGAGGAGCTCGGCGGTCGGCGGGGTCCTGGAGCAGCGGCGAGGAGGAGCGCGAGGGAGGAGCGCCGGCGGCCGGCGTGGAGGCGGGGGGCCCTGGAGCAGCCCGGTGGCCAGAGGCAGGATCGCTGAGCAGTGGCCAGGAGCTCCGACGGCCGGCGATCGCTGAGATCAAGGATCGAGAGGGATGAGATCGCGGAATCGCGGGATCGGGACGGAGTAGGAGATTCCGGGATCGCGAGCTGATGGCAATGTCTGAGTTAATAAAATGTGTAATGTTTAGGATCTAACTGTAAAATAGTTTTCAGTTCAATTTTTCTCTCCCTCGCGACACTTATTTCCGGACGGAGGGAGTAACAGATTTGGAGAAGGCTTCGTTGATCCAGTCGGGTACAAACGATCCCGTGAGGACTTGCGACTCCGAGTGGCGAGTGCAGACAAATTTGACCGCTGAGCCGCACGTGTGAGCTCGCCAGCGATGCGGAAACTCCACCTGCGTGCCTTTGTTGATGAAGATTGCGACGTCACCAATCAGCCGGTAGGATCTCGAGGTAATCGTTAGCGCGACCGAAGCCGCCGTCAGGACTTCTGGTTGACTTGAGTGCACCAAAGTAGGCGAGCTAGCCAGATGCGATCACCCCTTCGAAGGCGACGTTGATCACCTCGAAGCGGATGAGCCACCTGGATGCGATTTGTCGATGTCGATTGGATCCGCTAGGCACGGAACGCCGCCGTTGTTGATGCGATCTGGTCGTCGTTGATGGTGAAGATTTCGAGGGATCCCACCCGGATCACCACTCCAAGCGTCGCGATTCCCACAGACGGTGCCAACTGTCGTGGGATTATCATGGCAGATGCTACACGGGGTAGCTTACGAGAGGTGGATTAGGCAGCGTAGGAGATTCCGGGAGCGAGATTGCAAACGCGGAGTTTACCCAGGTTCGGGTCCCCTCGGTGGAGGATCCCTACATCCTGCTATAAGTCACTATGATCATGACAGATGTGTTTACATGGTGGCCGCCAGTGGCGGATGTTGGGTGTCTAGTTGCGAATCGGGTGCCCCTACCTGGCTTTATATAATATAGGTAGCTAGGTAGGGTTTACAAGAGTTGTAGTCAATTACGTGTTGGGTCTAGCTGGGCCACCTCCATAATGGGCTGCATTATACCTTCATGAGAATACCCGGAGCCCATATCCCTGTCAGCACCAGCCCGGCGAGGCGGTGGCGGCTCGGAGAGGGGCGGCGGCTGCCCTTGTGGGCAGCAGCCCGGCGAGGCGGTGGCGGCTCGGAGAGGGGCGGCGGCTGCCCTTGGAGAGGCGGCGGCGGCTGCCCCTTGGAGGCGGCGGCCCTTGGCCCTCCCTTCAAGCTTGGAGATGGTGCTGGTATGGAGGAGGTTCTCCACCTCACGGCGGCTGCCTTGGAGGAGAAAAATTCGTGGGAGCCTGATGACCTAGGTTTCCTCTCTTTATATACTTTCCCGAATTTCCGTCATCAGATTTTTGGGCTTCAGTAAAACGGGGATATCTCGGCCGTACTGACTCGGATTGGGCTGTTCTTGGGCTTAAATGAAAGCTATGGAAATTTTCCACAACTATGTCCGATGTGAGAACTTCAGTTGACGTCGTCTTCAGGTCTCAAACTGACGATCTCTGAAATCTGTTAGAAGGGACAGATTTCAGGAAAGTCCAATTCGACTCCAACAAGGTTTCCTTTTGCGTTTTTTGCCAATTTCCAAGCGATTCCTACACATCAAAATATAAAACAAGAATATTGTGCATTTTTGCAACTATTAATAGGTTAGCCCAAATAAATCATAAAATTGATATAAAATGATAGTAGAAACATGTGACAATGTCACAAAACTAGCATGGATCACTCAAAAATTATAGATACGTTTGACACGTATCAGCATCCCCAAGCTTAACTCCTACTCGTCCTCGAGTAGGTAAGTGATAACAAAATAATTTTTGATAAGACATGCAACCAACACAAACATGATCAATATAGTAATGTAAATCATAGGATGTGAATGATATGATACAAAACAATTGTCTATAGCTGATAGCAAGAAAGCAATGAATAACCAAGTTGAATCATTCAAGCAAAACCTTTCATAAATAGTACGTTAAAGACATGAAAGTAATGTGATCCACATATTTGATTAATTCTCAAAGTTAACAATTCCATGACAAAATTGTTTGAGAATCAAACAAAGAAGATGCAAGTTTTTGTTGAAGATATTAGCAATTTAGCATATGATTTAATCCGAAATATTATTATGTAAATCAAGGCGGTAGCAAGTAGACTAAACATGCAAACAAATAATCTAACAGATGAACCGATCCGATCTATTGCAACCGCTAGACAAACGAATTGAATAAACATATCATATAGAACGGACAGGAACACGTACTGAATAGCGGGCGCAGAACCGCTGGAGTTGACGTTGTCGCCCATGTTGAGGTTGCTGAAGAAGTCGCTGAGATCCGGGAAGAAGTTGTCGGTGTGGAGAAACTCGTCGTCCGATGACGACGTCGTGATGCCAGTAGTCGCGCCGGAGCGCTCCCCAAAAACCTGATTGCCCCTCACCCGTACAGGTTGACGAGAGGCAGGGTTCCGGAGGCCTACTGTCCCGACAGTCGGTGCACGCCGACGGACGGGATGAGGAAGACGATGGCGGCGGCGCAATGAACTGGAAGGAGGTAGTCGCATATGCGTCTGGTAGTGGCGGCTAGGGTTGTGCAGGCGCTTATGTAGTGCGACTGGAAAGATTGTGGGACGTAGCCCACGTTCGAGTCGGGCCCGCCACGATCCAGAGAGACCGGAAGCAAAACGGGCTGAGTAACGCGTCCGTTAATGACTCATAATTAATGCGAATTAATTTTCCAAACGGCAAAACAAAAGATAGGCTCTCGGCTCGGCTCAATCCCACAACCCACGGCGCGTCGTGACGAACGAACGAGCGAGGAGGAGGAGGAGGAGGAGTGCGCGAGGGCTCTCTCTTGTTCTCACTCACATACAAGCACTAGAACAACCCTCCTTATAAACCACTCCAACTCTCTCCCAACTAGCAATGTGGGACTAAACTTTAGTCCCCCACTAGTGCTGCCACTGATTTTTGGGATGGGCCATGTGAGTTTCAGAATTTGATAATGGGCCATGGGCCAAAGGCCAAAGCGGTCCAAATTCCAGCAATCCCCCACAAACTCTCATTGGCACATCTCCTCAATAAGTTTCCAGAACATTGTTTTATATACCGGTATGTCGTGGAGACTGTTAAGTTGAACTTTCACTTAAAGCTTCATATTACACTAGATTGCAACTTGGATAGTGGACTATGCCTTGAACTACAAGTTTTCTGCGCACTAGCTTCATACAAAGCCTAAACCGATACTAGGCTGCCGCGAGGCTTCCTCGCGGTTTGGAGCTTATACGTCATACTCCAGGACCTTTCATGAGTTTACTAGAGAGCACCCAACTCTCATAGATTGCGACGTTTAACAATCAGACTCATATAGGTGTGTTCTTCAAAAGATGTTCTGCAGGACAACATCTTAGCTAAAATAAGCCACTTAGAACACATTAAGATAAATATCAACCTGCCATACAGAATAGGAGAGTATTGCATCTTACGGAGTGGTAAAATTGCTATAGGGATATATACTCTCCTCCAAGCTGACCAACAGCTTGTCTCCCAGCTCTAATTCACGGGATCTCCGATCACATAGAGTAGGTTACCACTGTGGACAACTCATACCGTGGGTCTCAAACCCATCTCCCTCGATGCATTATCTATCACATTACGTGGTAAACCCTTTGTGAAGGGATCTGCCAAGTTCATGGTTGTTTGGATATAATCCAACATAATAACTCCGGAGTTTTTCAATTTCCTGACGGATTTCAATCTCCTCTTCATATGCCTTGATGACTTCATATTGTCCTTAGAACTGTTCACCTTGATGATCACAGTTTGATTATCACAGTTCATTAGGATTGCGGGTTTTGGTTTTTCAACCACAGGCAAGTCCATCAAAAGCTCATGAAGCCACTCTGCTTCAACAGTGGCTGTGTCTAATGCTGCGAGTTCTGCTTCCATAGTTGACCTCGTTAAGATGGTCTGCTTGCAAGACTTCCAAGAAACAGCGCCATCACCAAGTGTAAAAATATAACCACTAGTGGCCTTAATCTCATCAGCATCAGATATCCAATTAGAATCACTATAACCTTCCAGAACTCTCGGGTTTCCGGTGTAGTGAATTCCATAGCTCGCAGTGCCTTTTAAATAGCGCATAACTCTCTCAAGCGCATGCCAATGATCATCTCCCGGATTAGAAACAAACCGGCTCAACTTGCTCACAGCAAAAGAGATGTCAGGCCTCGTGGCACTCGCCAAATACATAAGCGAGCCTATAATCTGAGAATATCTCAGTTGATCTCTAGCAATCTGTCGATTCTTTCGAAGCAACACACTAGGATCATATGGAGTAGAAGAAGGCTTGCAGTCACTATACCCGAAGCGACTCAAGACCTTTTCCACATAGTGAGACTGAAGCAGTGTAATCCCACCATTATCATCTCTCAACAGCTTGATGTTCAAGATAACATCAGCTACTCCTAGATCCTTCATCTCAAAACAATGAGATAAGAAATCCTTCACCTCCTTGATTAAATCAAGATTGGTTCCAAATATCAGTATGTCGTCGACATATAGACAAAGAATAACTCCCTGGCCCCCACCATGGCGATAGTACACACACTTGTCAGCTTCGTTTACAACAAAGCCTTCAGCAGTCAAAGTCCTTTCAAACTTCTCATGCCATTGCTTAGGAGCTTGCTTGAGGCCATATAGCGACTTCAATAACTTACACACTTTGCCTTCCTGACCGGGCACTACGAAACCATCTGGCTGCTCCATGTAAATTTCCTCGTCCAACTCTCCATTAAGGAAAGCTGTCTTAACGTCCATTTGATGAACGAGAAGACCGTGCGAGGCAGCCAATGAAAGTAGCACTCGAATAGTAGTCAATCTAGCCATAGGTGAGTAAGTATCAAAGAAGTCTTCACCTTCTTTCTGGGTATAACCCTTGGCCACAAGCCTAGCCTTGTACTTTTCAATTGTACCATCAGGCCTAAGCTTTTTCTTGAACATCCACTTACATCCTACAGGTTTGCACCCATAAGGACGATCAGTGATCTCCCAGGTTCCGTTAGCCATGATGGAATCCATCTCGCAACAAACAGCTTCCTTCCAGTAGTCAGCATCAAGTGATGCATAAGCTTCTGAAATAGTTCTGGGTGTGTCATCCACGAGGTACACAATGAAATCATCACCAAAGGACTTTGCAGTCCTCTGTCTCTTGCTCCTTAAAGGAATTTCAATGTCATCCTCTACTGGATTCTCTACGTGTTCAATCGGAATGGTGGGTATAGGAATCTTAGCCAAATCCTGACTAGACGAAGTAGGAATCTCCTGATTTGATGAGCTAGCCATATCCTTCATAGGAAATATGTTCTCAAAGAAAGTCACATCATTCGACTCTATAATCGTACCAACATGCATGTCGGATATCTCAGATTTTACTATAAAAAATCTATAACCAATGCTATTAAAAGCATAGCCCAGAAGAACACAATCTACGGTTTTGGGTCCAAGCTTGCGCTTCTTTGGTATTGGTACATTGACTTTTGCCAAACAACCCCAAGTACGTAGGTAAGAGAGTTTTAGCCTTTTCCTTTCCCATTCCTCAAATGGGGTAATGGTTTTATTCTTTGTGGGAACTCGGTTTAGGACATGACACACAGTCATTAGTGCCTCCCCTCACCATGCCTTGGAGAGACCCGAAGTGTCTAACATAGCATTAACCAAATCAGATAGAGTTCGGTTCTTTCTTTCAGCCACCCCATTTGACTGAGGTGAATAGGGAGGTGTCCTCTCATGGATAATACCATGTTCCGCACAAAAGGAATTAAATTCATTGGAAAAATACTCTCCACCACGATCAGACCTTAACCGTTTAATTTTACGATCAAGTTGGTTCTCTGCCTCGGCCTTATAGTTTTTGAAGTAAGTTAAAGCCTCATCTTTTGATTTCAGAAGATACACATAACAATATCTAGTGGAGTCATCAATAAGTGTCATGAAATATTTCTTTCCACCTTTTGTCAACACACCATTCATCTCACCAAGATCAGAATGTATAAGCTCGAGTGGTGTCAAGTTTCTCGGCTCCGCAGTCTTATGGGACTTGCGAGGTTGCTTAGCTTGAACACACACTTGACACTTGGAACCTTTGACAGTAGTAAATTTCAGAATTAAACTCATATTTGCTAATCGCGTCATGCAACCAAAGTTAATATGACAAAGTCGTGAATGCCATACATCAGATTCATTATCGTGGCAAACATGATTAATAACTTTAGTGCAAATATCCGACAAAGATAAGCGGAACAAGCCTCCACACTCATAACCTTTACCAACAAATTGTCCATACTTGGAAATTACAACTTTATTGGACTCGAAAACCAACTTAAAACCATCTCGACATAAACGCGAACCGCTGACGAGATTCTTATTGATGGAGGGCACATGATGAACGTTCTTCAGTCGCACGATCTTCCCCGAAGTAAACTTCAGATCGACCGTACCAACACCACGAATAGTAGCATGTGACCCATTCCCTATCAGCACGGGGGAAGTCCCTGTGGCCTGGTAAGAAGAAAACAATGAAGCATCAGCACAAACATGTACATTGGCACCAGTATCGACCAACCATTCAGGTGAATGAAAAACTGAAAGGATGGTAGGAAATATACCGTACCCAGATTCCTTCATCTCAGTATCGCCAATGACAATGTTGGTAGTCTTGCCACTGTTCTCAGGTTCGCGCGACTCATGGCGGTTGGGACAACGAGGAGCCCAGTGACTTGGATCACCGCATATATGGCATGATCCCTTCCGCTGCTTCTTATTGTTGTTGTTTTTAAAGTTGGTAGGCTGAGAAGGCTTGAATTTGCCATTGGACTTGCCTTTACCCTTGGATTTTTTCTTGTTATATTTGGGCTGGTAGTTTTTCTTCTGTGCCATGTGGGCACTAGAACCTACCTCAGCAACCCGAGCACGTGTATCTTTTGCTCTCGCCTTCTCTTCCACATCAAGAGATCCGATGAGGTCCGAAACGGAAAACTCCTGTCTCTTGTGTTTCAGAGAAGTAACTTGGCAATGATGCCTCCGACCACAAATTTGTCCGGTAAAGTACACTTAAACCGCTCAAGTTCTTTTGCGAGCGACTGTATCTCATGAGCCTGTTGAACAACAGAGCGCTCATCAGTCATCTTGTAGTCATAGAATTGCTCCATGACATACAACTCGCTGCCAGCGTCCGAAGCCCCAAACTTGGCCTCGAGCGCAGCCCACATATCCTTGCCGTTGTCAAACGACATATAGGGATCCACAATGGAATCATCAATAATTCCGAGAAGGGCACTCTTAAACATAGTGTCCATCCTCTCAAAGGCTTCCTGCTGTGCAGGATCAAGATCGCCCTCAGGCTTGCCCTTGGTGGCCGCATAGCACTGCATGGATTGAAAACACAGCACTGCTCTCATGCGCCACCTCTTATAATCCACACCCTTGAAAGGGTTAGGCTTTGTCGACGCAAGAAAAGCAGGTGCAGGAAATTGCCTATAATCAGGTTTTTGGATTGTTGAAGATATTAGCAATTTAGCATATGATTTAATCCGAAATATTATCATGTAAATCAAGGCGGTAGCAAGTAGACTAAACATGCAAACAAATAATCTAACAGATGAACCGATCTATTGCAACCGCTAGACAAATGAATTGAATAAACATATCATATAGAACGGACAGGAACACGTACTGAACAGCGGGCGCAGAACCGCTGGAGTTGACGTTGTCACCCATGTTGAGGTTGCTGAAGAAGTCGCTGAGATCCGGGAAGAAGTTGTCGGTGTGGAGAAACTTGTCATCCGATGACGACGTCGTGATGCCAGTAGTCGCGCCGGAGCGCTCCCCAAAAACCTGATTGCCCCTCACCCGTACAGGTTGACGAGAGGCAGGGTTCCAGAGGCCTACTGTCCCGACAGTCGGTGCACGCCGACGGACGGGATGAGGAAGATGATGGCGGCGGTGCAATGAACTGGAAGGAGGTAGTCGCGTATGCGTCTGGTAGTAGCGGCTAGGGTTGTGCAGGCGCTTATGTAGTGCGGCTGGAAAGATCGTGGGACGTAGCCCACGTCCGAGTTGGGCCCGCCACGATCCAGAGAGACCGGAAGCAAAATGGGCTGAGTAACGCGTCCGTTAATGACTCATAATTAATGCGAATTAATTTTCCAAACGGCAAAACAAAAGATAGGCTCTCGGCTCAGCTCAATCCCACAACCCACGGCACGTCGTGATGAACGAACGAGCGAGGAGGAGGAGGAGGAGTGCGCGAGGGGTCTCTCTTGTTCT
This sequence comes from Puccinellia tenuiflora, assembly GCA_012064385.1. NCBI lineage: Eukaryota > Viridiplantae > Streptophyta > Magnoliopsida > Poales > Poaceae > Puccinellia > Puccinellia tenuiflora. The sequence continues at coordinate 174,835 of QRDG01001761.1, read as the reverse complement.
CACTCACATACAAGCACTAGAACAACCCTCCTTATAAACCACTCCAACTCTCTCCCAACTAGCAATGTGGGACTAAACTTTAGTCCCCCACTAGTGCTGCCACTGATTTTTGGGATGGGCCATGTGAGTTTCAGAATTTGATAATGGGCCATGGGCCAAAGGCCAAAGCGGTCCAAATTCCAGCAGTTTTAGCAAAAAGCTTCAACTTCAAACGGTAAAGTTAATATAAAGATTCATGTTTAATCTGACAATGCAATATGATCAATGATACCCAGGGTCAATGCTAGATGTTTGCTTTGGTGGAGATAGAAGGAAGAGGAAAACTGACTCAACATTAAAAGTAAAAGAAAGGCCCTTCGCAGAGGGAAGCAGGGATTAGTCATGTGCTAGAGCTTTTTATTTTTATCAAACAGAAATAAAACAATTTTGAGACATGCATGCTTTCGTCAACGACTTCACAACAGAGAACCTATCTAGTCCCCCATAACAAGCAAGGCTTTTAGACTTGTGAGAGCAGCTAGTTTTTAGAGGAGCGAGTACGCTCTTCTTTCTCCTTGGTTTCACCACTGTCCAATGTTTGAGCTGATTTCTCAGATTTGCATTGCGCGGAGGAGAATGGTGAGTTATATTTATATTTTGCTTAAGCTGCTCTCGGGTTGATTTAAGTGAAGACGTAATCCATCGACACCGGGTGAAAGGGGAGAAATGACCTTGCTCGTCACAAGTTATATCTAGCTCTCTGCTGCTCCCTCATGAGCTTAAAAACAGAGGCACAAAAAGGAGTATTTTGAATTTTAAAGATAGCACATGACAAATTTACTTGGAATGGCAGGAAATACTATGCATAGGTAGATATGGTGGACTCAGCTGGCAAGATAGTTTGGCTTTGTGATTTGGATGCACGAGTGAACCATACACTCAGTACGAATTTCTGGGCTTAGCAAAGAAGGTATTTGAAGCAAACATCTAAAATTAACCGGTAATAGAGTAGCATAAGACATTTATCAATCATAACCATAAAAGCTCCACATCGTCTCCAATGTGACCAAACAATTCTTTTGATGGAAAGATTAGCTTAAAGAATTAACAACTACGAAACACCACACAGTTTCTAGTTTTCAACAATATTTCTTTACTAATCAATTCCACTCAAATAATCAGCAAGTTTAAGCATTCATCTTAATATCTCAAAACAATTGAGAAGCATCAAGTATCCACACTATGATCTAAAGACTATGCAGGATTTCATTTCATTCCAATATCACATGGATAGCATTTCACCGTTCTAACACATTAACCAAGCAACCATAGCAACTCTCTAACAAATATAAGTGAAGAACAAGAGAGTTTAACATCAACAACTAGCAGCTCCAAACAAGATAAAAGCTAAAAGCGAGAGCTTACTAGCAAACAAATAGTAGCTAAGAATACTCAACAAGATATAAGCGAAGCAAATGAGTATTCAAACGAAAAAGCGGAGCGTGTCTCTCTCCCACACAAACAAAGCAAGGATCCAACAAGTATATGACCAGCAAACAAACAAACAAAACTGAAAGTAAAAAGACGCTCCAAGCATAGCACAAAATATGTAAAGTGATAAAAATGAAGTTTAACGAAGACGACCTTATGATAGTCGATGAAGATGAGGGGATGCCTTGGGCATCCCCAAGCTTTAACTCTTGATGGTTCTTGATATTCAGAGGGGATGCCATGGGGGCATCCCCAAGCTTGAGCTCTGACCCATCCTCAATTTCTTCATATTCCTCTCCTTTGGAACTTAAAAACTCACTTCACACAAAACTTCTCATAATTTGATTAGAGGGTTAGTGCTCTTAAATTAAAATGCACATGTGTTCAACTCAAAATAAATTGCAAACATCTTTATTGGGTATTAGCTACTGTTTACTAAGCCTCAATGTGACACTCCTCCTCAAGAGTATCACATCTGACGATAGTAAAGAGACGAATACAAAATAAAAGCAGAGTCTATCAAAAACTGAACAGTCTGTCAAGATTGAATTTTTCGAGGCACTTCTGTTGCTCAAATCAGAAAACTCAAAACTAAAAAAAGATAGATAAAAGTATCAGGCTTGCTGTCTGAAATTATCAGAAAAATATAAATACAGGGATTTTCTAGATTTTTGAACAGTGAAGGACAAAAATATGTTTCTGGACAGCAAAACAACACCTCGCACTTTCAATGCATTAGAGGCTAAACTTGGCACAACAAACCAACAGAAAAAGATACAATGAAGTTGCTACAGAGGCAACAACTCCATGACTCAAGAAAAATAAAAAGAAAACTGAAAGTAAAAGATGGGTTGCCTCCCAACAAGCGCTTTTCTTTTAAGCCTTTTAGCTAGGCATGATAATTTTAATGATGCTCTTATAAAAATAAGAGTTGGAACGCAAAAGAGAGCATCATGAAGAAAATATCAAACACATTTAAGTCTAACTCTCATCCTATGCATAGGCATCTTGTAAGAAAATAAATCATTGGGGCATAAAGCATTAATCATAGGAAGGCAAAGCAAGTGCAACATTAAAACCTTCAAAATAAAGAGGGGAAACTTCATAAGATGAAAATTTATATAACCACGCTTCCCTCTCTCATAATAACTTTCAGTGGAATCATAAGAAAACTCAATAACATAACCATCACATAAAGCATTTTTCTCATGATTCACATGCATAAAAGTATTATTATTACTCTCCACATAAGTAAAATCCTTCTCATTAGTAATAGTGGGAGTAAAACTATCATAACCATCATTGTAATCATCATAAATAGGAGGCATATCATGATCATAATAATTTTTTTCCTCAATAGTAGGTGGACTGAAAATATCACATTCATCATAATAATCATCATATATAGGAGGCATAGTATAATCAAAGCAATTTCCTTCTCAAAGCTTGGGGGATTAAAAAGATCATATTCATCAAAACCAGCTTCCCCAAGCTTAGAATTTTCCATAGCATTAGCAATAATGGTGTCCAAAGAATTCATGCTAATAACATTGCTACTATAATGATTATTATGCAAATAAAGTTCCATAGGTTTTTTAATTTTCTCTTCAAAACCATCATGACCAATTTGAAGATAAATTTTATATAGCTCTCTAATTTTGTTGTTGTTTTCCATGAATGTAGCGCCCTGACCCCAGAGCTATACAGTGAAACGTTGTGCAACCGGTCATGCTACACAATCAAGGGTTACTGGGGTTACCAATCCCAGGCCAAAACACATTGGCAGGCGTGCTCGGAATACATCATCGGCACACAACACCTCGATCATGCCATAAGCTCGGACATTGCTTTCACGTATAACAAAGAGACCAAGACTGCGGAACAACTGGCACATCACAGACTCTACGACACAAAGAAATCATAGAGCAACTCGTATAATTGAGAAAGATACAAATGACACATCAGAGGTCACAGACCCATCATTACACAAGCGGAAGCAAATATAGTTGTCTAAACAACAAGATCCAAATTATGGCCTAAGAGGTCTACACATAACATAACCCATGCCCGCTTGTTCCGACATCCCAAGCTGCCACCTGGGAACCCCAGACTACTCATCGTTGTCAACGTAGAACCCACCTTCCCGTTCGGTGGCGTCCTCCTCTGAAACAAATAATAATCAACAAAGCAAGGCTGAGTACGACGTACTCGCAAGAATTAGTAGGGCGATATAGGCCCGATGCTGATGGAGGCTTTAAAGCTGTATAAGTAGTTGTTTTTGCAGAAAGCTAGTTTTTATCCTTCCGAAGACTAAGACTCATGGCATCGACTACTCAGAGGTTTTCATAAGGGGATAAGATAGTAAACTTTTCTTCTTCGGTTCCCATGGAACCTACATCATTCAGAATCACCACTTATCTTCACCAAGGCACTCCCTCGAATCTCCCTCGAGGAAATGAACCTTTTATCACACGTTGATTATGCAACCTCTAGCTGCCATATCAATTAGGTTAAGGTTCTCTATGATCTTACCTATCTCACCAAGATTTGTCCATAACCGTGGACACGGCTTTTCGAAAAGATTAAACCCTGCAGGGGTGTACTGTTTTTACCATTGGTACCGTCCGACCCCTTGCCTATGCAATTAGCTCTCTTCCGGGGAAAGCCGGCAGGGCGGGCGCGGTTAAACCTTTACAAAGCATGAGACTATCCAAGGGCCATCGTGACGACAGGACAAGTTCAGCGCCTATTTCAACACCCTGCCCCATCGCCACTCCTATCACCACCATCATCATCTTCTTTTTCATCCATCCAACTCACACGCAAATGGAAAGCTCAAACTAGAGGACCCTTGGATACGCCCGCACTAATTATTCGGTTAGTAAGGAGCCCATACTCCCACCTTTGGAAGCACGCTCGGTTCTTGGTTCGGTCGATAAGCACTCACACCTAGGCGGCAAGAATGAGGAAAAACACCAACAACCTTGTTGGCAACTCATCCAAGCCTTTTAGCAAATTAATTAGTAACACAAGTTTCCACCATTGTCCGAACATTCAATCCACTTCACAATTATGGAAATTATTCAACGGACAACTTAAGCATTCGGCTAAGCAGGCTAAGCATATCTAAGCATAACATACACCAGATATAATTTATCTCAGGCCAACACACCAAGCTATGGTTCATAGGTAGGGAAACATAGTAATGGTTCAGGGAACATGCAAGTTATAGGAATTCTATCCACTGAACAAAGTTGTTGCTAGAATCGAATGCAATAATATGGTGGATAAAATACTTGTACTAATAGGATGAGATATGCCAAGAAGGTTAGGTTAGCTCTTGCCTGGTTGATAACGATGGTCGCACTGGTTGTCGAGGTATTGTGGTGGAACCTCGACTCCTGAATCTAACGGAACACAAACAAGAACAAGAGATGAAATAAATAACACGAATACAAGGTGCAATGCACAATCATGATGAGATGGTCATATTATGCACTGAAAAGTATTTGGGCATGTCCCACAAGTTAAATGGAACCCCTAAATTAAATATTGCAATTAACAGGTTAAAACTCCATCTTTAACTTAGTGAATTAGGTGATTATCCAAAATGTCCAGTACTGAAATATGAGGTATATATGCATGGAAATGACATTATTAGATAGGTATTAATCCACTGATCATTTTGATATTTGGTTTGCAATTTTCTGATTAACGATGAATAAATGGTGATTTAAACGGTTAGGCAATTTAATTCATTTTAACCATTTCGAAAATGACTTCAAAGTAAAAGTTATTTCCTTACTGTGATTTTAACATAGATGGATAGCATTTGAGTTGATGATCAAATTGATATATCGTTTGCAATTTTTGAATTAATATTCAACAAGTTATGACATTTTTGATAATTGAATTAATTCTGCCATTTTAACTATTTTTATTAAACAACACCAACATTGCATCTAAAATTCCCTCAAATGAGACAAACTTGTGGATAATTGTTCACTGAACATTTTGGGAGCTTATTCATAATTTTTGGATGAGTAAAACTCAAGTTATGCAATTTACAAAATTGGATTTAAATCTGCCATTTTAATAATTTTAATTAAACAGCAATTTAAATGTTCATTATTGCATGTAAATAGAACTAACATGTAGATGTTGTTTTTCTGAACATTTATAGATCTTATTTATAATTTTTGGATCAAAATTCATAAAGTTATGGATTTTATAAATTCCATTTATATTCTGCCATTTTATTTAATTTAATTAAAACAGGCAATTTAAGTTTAACCAAAAATACAACTAATGGCACTAACATTTAGAGTTTATTTAGCTGAGCATTTTGACATATTATTTGCATTTTTCTGAATTATAAAACTCTAGATATGAATTTCCAAAAATTTGAATAACTCACAGATGATTTGCATTTCACATTTAAATTTCAATTTCAAAAATTCATTTGCATGTGGGAGTTGCATATTTGAACAGGTTATGAATTTATAAACTTTCTGATACTTTATTTGAATTTTTCTGAGTTACCAATTAAAAGATATGCAATTATGAATTTTTGTTAATTTTCTGAAATTCCAAAACTAAAGAACTGCTGATGTCACGATGACGTCATCAGAGGGGCTGCGGGATGTTGAGCACAAATTCGTCGCCTCTGATCGAAATTGGTCGCGGGCAAGCATTGCACCAGCTAGAGGAGGGAGAGGCGAGTCGAGGGGCGGCGGGAGAAGACCATATGGTCGTCGGAATCGCGCCGGCGACCACGTCCAGCGGCGGCGGAGGCGAGGCACGGTGGGGGACGCGTCCAGAGAGGGAAATGGGGAGGGAGGAGAAAGCCAGGAGGGTGAGGGGCTCACCCGGAGCACGAACGGGTGGTCGGCGCGGTGAGGGGGTGGCCGATGTCGACGGACTCGGCCCCGGCGGAGCGCGGACGCGGCGGAAGGGGATGAGGACGAACGCATCGCTCCCGACTTCCCCGGCTCGATTCCGTTGACCAGGAGGTAGTGGACGCCGCGGTGGAGCTCTGGGTCGCTTCGGCTGGCTCAGGGACGGTCGGAGGCGACGGCATGGTGCGGAGGCGGCGGCGGTAGCAGGGGGAGCTTAGGTAGGGTTCTGCGCGGGAGAAGAGGGAGAGAGAGCAGGGGAAAGGAGGGCGTCGTGGGCTGCTCCTTATCCACCGGGGGGGGGGGCGCAGCGAGGAGGAGGCAGAGGAGATCGACACGGTGACGGCAGCGTCCATGGCGCCAGTGCCAAGCACTGTGGCAACAGGGAAGACGGCATATTTCTAGAAAAAACCCTGGCACTGTTTCTTCTTTTCTGTTTTATTTTTAAATTTGAAAACAACACCTTTTGGGATTTTATTGAGGCTTTTAAACATTTTCTCAAATTATAAAAATATTCATGTAAGCTCCCCATGTTAGTTAGAAGCTCCACAAAAATTGGTTCTGCAAAAATAAAAAGTTTTGCATAACATTTGTTCATAGTGTTTGGATAAGGCAAAATTTAATAATTTCCAAAATCCATTTACTTGGGGTATTTAAACATTTCCAAAATAATTGAAATTATTCATGGAGGCTCCCAATAATATAATGAATCTCCCCATATTTTTATTTGAAATTTTGAAATATTTAACTTGGTTTCAAAACGAGAATTGGTTTAAACCCAACTTTGAAGTCCCAATTTATTTAATTGTTTGGCAAGAATTTGACTTTGCCAATTAAATTTGAAAATGCATTATTGGAACTTTCTGCACAATATGGAAACTCAAGAATATTTGGTCTTGCCAATTTGAGCAATTGCATTTGGTTTGGGATTTTTGGGAAGTGTTTGATTGCTTTAAATGATTTCCATTGTTTGCAATATTTAACTTAGCATTTTAAATATGTATGCCATGATGCAATGAAAATAAAAAGTGAAAATTTGGCCCATATTTTAGGGTACCAAATCTGGGCTGTTACAATGAACTAGTGAAATAAAAACAAGAAACAAAAGATTTAATTGCAAGATCTAAAGAAAATACCTTCAAGCACTCACCTCCCCAACAACAATGCTAGAAATTAGCTTCGTCGTCGGAGTGTGAGTACCGTTTACCTTACCTCCCCGGCAACGGCGCCAGAAATTAGCTTGATGTCTACTACACGCTTCTATTCTTGTAGACTTGTTGGGCCTCCAAGCGCAGAGGTTTGTAGGACAGCGGCAAATTTCCCTTAAGTGAGTAACCCATGGTTTATCGAATCCACGGGAGGTAGAGGTCAAAGATATCCCTCTCAAGCAACCCTGCAATTAAGATACAAGAAGTCTCTTGTGTCCCCAACACACCTAATACAATTGTCAGTTGTATAGGTGCACTAGTTCGGCGAAGAGATGGTAAAATGCAAGTGATATGGATGGTAAAAGGTGATTTTGTAATTCTGTAATAAAAATGGCAGCAAACAAACTAGTGACAAAAGTGACTAAAAACGGTGTATCAATGCTTGGAAACAAGGCCTAGGCTTCATACTTTCACTAGTGACTACTCTCAACATCATTAAACACATGATAGTTCCCACAAAAATACATGCGTGGTAGACGTTACTCGGAGATCATTCTTTTGTGGATCAAATAGGATAAAAAATTGCATAGGGCTACGAAAAGCACACCTTAAAGTTCGTATTCCACATCTATGGACACTTCATGCTGTCACTATCCCCATCCAAAGATAGTACTAACAAACACCACAACATATTTCTTGAATAGTCTCTTTCTTCAATAACACAAGCATTAAGAAACCTCATGATCTATTCAATCCAACAATAATAAAGAACAAACTCATGATGAAGATCCTTTCAATCTATTATCCATAGAGTCACAATTGGCACCCATACTGTCACCGAGATACCGTGATCACAACGGTGACTCCGGAAATTGTACTAAATATATAACATCACTTGAGCAAAATCATATCCATTACACATAGGGAAACATCATGTATTCAACTACACTAACAAAGCTCATGATCACAAAAAAGATCACATCATGGGAGAGAGAGATAACCACAGAGCTACTTGTATAAGACTCAGCCCCGGTGAAGACTACTCACGCATGGCCATGGTGAGTGGGAGCTTGATGGAGAGGTGCAGCCCGGAGGAGAGACGGCGACGGCGGCGGCCATTGGGGGAAGCAGCCCGGCGAGGTGGTGGCGGCTCGGAGAGGGGCGGCGGCTGCCCTTGTGGGCAGCAGCCCGGCGAGGCGGTGGTGGCTCGGAGAGGGGCGGCGACTGCCTTGGAGAGGCGACTGCCTTGGAGAGGCGGCGGCTGCCCTTGGGGGCGGCGGCCCTTGGCCCTCTCTTCAAGCTTGGAGATGGTGCTGGTATAGAGGAGGTTTTCCACCTCACGGCGGCTGCCTTGGAGGAGAAAAATTCGTGGGGGCCTGATGACCTAGGTTTCCTCTCTTTATATACTTTGCTGAATTTCCGTCATCAGATTTTTGGGTTTCAGTAAAACGGGGATATGTCGGCCATACGGACTCGGATTGGGCTGTTCTTGGGCTTAAATGAAAGCTATGGAAATTTCCCTCAACTATGTCCGATGTGAGAACTTCAATTGACGTGGTATTCAGTTCTCAAACTGACGATCTCTGAAATCTGTTAGAAGGGACAGATTTCAGGAAAGTCCAATTCGACTCCAACAAGGTTTCTTTTTGCGTTTTTGCCAATTTCCAAGCGATTCCTACACATCAAAGTGTAAAACAAGAACATTGTGCATTTTTGCAACTATTAATAGGTTAGCCCAAATAAATCATAAAATTGATAGTAGAAACATGTGACAATGTCACAAAACTAGCATGGATTACTCAAAAATTATAGATACGTTTAACACGTATCAACCCTCTTGATGACGCTATTTTTACAATGAATTTAACTTGAACTTTCTTGGTAGCCAAAATTGAGTAACACCATGGTGTAGGTACTCGTATTCACGGGGCATGAAGCTGTCAACCCATACTTTGTCAAGCACACTACTCATATTTGTTTTCACTTTAAACTTTAACCATTCAAGATGTTATGATGGGGGTAATGAGAGCTTGACACCAATGAATACCACATTGCAAACATTAACTTAAGTAGAAGCATTTGGAAGTTAGATGAAACTTATTCATGTTTTACCTCTACTCATTTATATATCTTTCCAAAGTGTCCACCTTTTATATTCAGAATTACAAGAGTACTCTATGACCATCATAGGATGATTTTACTTTTCATTATGCATACATTTGGTCCATAATACTTTCTTCTATGTTGCACTTTGTGAATTATCATTGAACATCCTTACATTGAATATTTGATATCACTTCACAATCTATCTTGCATATTGCTACTCCTTTGAAGAATGAATCATTTGAATTTATGTAGCAATAGTAATCATCTTTGATATCCATTGATGGTCTTAAAATGCAAAGTTCATGTTAGTTTTATCACCTTCATACTCGAGGACGAGTATAGATTAAGCTTGGGGATGTTGATGCATGTAAAATGCATATATGAACTTTGCATTATAATACTCATATTTCAATCATACTAGCATCATATAAGGGTTATATCATTGTTTTATAATGATTTTGGGAAGATTTCACTGTTTTCCTATTTTTCTGGAATTAACCCTGCACTGGCAGAAAACCCTATTTTCTATATTTTGATGTTTCAGGGACCCAAACGACGACCAATTGACCTGAAAATTTACGAGGATCATTTTTTGGAAGGAAGGAAGCGTAGGAGCGAAGGAAGCGAACAAACGGAGACCCGAGGGCCAAAAGAGGTGGGCCCATGCGGCCAGATTCCTTGGCCGCGTGGGACCCCCCATCTTGGGCCTCGTGGCTCCGATGCCGTCCGTTTTCGTCTCTGTGGCTTCGTCTTGATCTAAAACCAACTATAGAAATAGTCCCCCGAGGAGTTTCGGGAGGAGGCGGCGGAGAAACACAAAACCACGAAACAGAGAGTTAGAAGGCTGCCGCCGGAGAAGATCGGAGGGGGGAAACGCCACCGGAATCACCTCCGGAGGGCTCCACCCCCCTCCGGCGTGTTCATCATCAACATCTACAGCAAGATCATCTTCATCTCTCCACTGTAAACTCTTGGCAAACATGATGTATGATGCAATATACTATTCCCTTGATCTATTGTGTCTCCCCATCTATGTTTGAGAAGTGACTGGTTCATGGCAATAGTGAAATAGTTCGTTGTTTGGTTGCATACAAGTTTTGTTATCTTTTATGATTGTCTTTATGTACAATATATGAGTGCACGCATATGTTGGGGAATGCATGTAAGGTGATCGCCGGTAATGTAATGGAGTGAGGGAGACTTGGGAGGACATGTAAACCTGAGACCGAGTCATGAAGTTACTTTATTGGGGGATATACATAGGGTACCTTAGAACTTAAGGCTATGGTGGGACTTTTATGTCTTAATAAATCTTGTGCAGTCATTTACTTGGCCATAAGAACCATCATAAGGGGTTTTAGTTCATTCACTTGGCTACACCTATTTATGGCTACTTCCTAGAAGAAACAATTAAGACTGAAACATGTGCTTCACTAATTGTGACAACTTTTTTGGAAAAGGGGAATATATTAATATCGAAAAGATACCAATTACACCCGGCCTCTGCAACTACGCACTGCCCAAAAGACAGTACGGATGCACTCAGCCAACGAAAACAAAAAGAGAAGAAATAAAAAGCCAACAGAGTTACAATCCTTGCAGCAGCAGCACAACCACCACCAAGCCAACACCTGATGTCCAATTCTTCAAAAGCAACGCCTTCAAGAAGGAATCAGTGCCAGGCACAACCAATTAAGGTCAGACCTTGGGTTTTCACCCTGAAGATAGTCCCCGCTCTCAAAACAATGTCTTCAGCAAGACCATTGTCAGGCACAACCAATTAAGGCCAGACCTTGGATTTTCATCCTGAAAGGTAGGACTTTGAACTTCACCTGTGTTGTCGCCCCCGCTTACATGCTGCTGCCACGATTCCTGAAACTCCGAGCCAGTTCCTCATCGACGCAAAGACTCCAATCACCATTGCTAGTCCTCCAATCTTAGCCTTCATGACATTCTCTCCTCTGACTTCACCATGGATTTGCCCATGATGGCAACAGAAGCAGAGCTTCGCGCCACTCCTTGCGTTGCGACCGAATCCCACCCGATCCAGCAATCTCTAGGCATATGCCCAAGGGAAATCACCGACGGAGCCTTCCGGAACCCGTCACTCCGGCCAGATCAAAGAGGACAAGCGTCAGGCAGATCTTCTTCCTGGCGCAGTTTGGAACCCTAGGACAACCACCTTTATTCAATCCGAGCCGACGAGACTGACCGGTGAAGTCACAATTGCTAGAACATTTGCTCCCTTGAGATATTTGCTACTTGCTACTTTGAGAAATTTGCTTGAGAAAACTGCTGAGAGAAACTTGCTCTAAGAAACTTGCGTTCGAAGCTTGATTGAGAAACTTGTTACTAGATAAACGCATTCCACATCACTTGCTTTCATTAGTTAGTTCCTTTCTGTCGGCACAGTGGAAACCAGGGTACCACGGGCCGGCCTGCCAGGGCCCACAAGTTTCTTCAGATGATTTTCGCTACGGACCAGGCTCTCCAAGCCTGGCGAGCCTCGCGAGGGTTTTCCCTCGCGAGGGATCTTTTCTCCTCGCCGAGGTCTTTCTCTCCCTTGGCGAGGGGTCGCAGCTCGACAAGGCGTCTCCGACGCCACCCGCAATTCTGCTAAGGACCAAGCCGAAGGGCTTGGCGAGGCTTTTTGCCTCGCGAGGCACCTTCCTCACGAAGCCATCTCTGCCTCCACGGCCGAGCGCACATGGGCTCTGCGCCCGCTGCAGAGTGACACGTGCGCCTGCGCGCGATGACGACGACACCGCAGTTGCTATTTCCATGTATAAAGGAGTCAACAAAGCAACACCAAGCAAAGCGGACAACGAGTATTGCCACTTCGGTGATAAGGGAACCGTCTGCAGCTACGCTCCAAGGGCGACGTCACCGTGGGTCACCTCCCACCTCAGCAAGCGCCAGCCCACCGTCCGGCTGGCCGGTGGCCTTTTTCAGCTTTGGTGACGCCGCTCCCCTGCCGTGGACCGCGTCCACGAGCTTTACCTTTATGGTGGACTCCGCCTTTATCGTGCACCCTGCCTCCTTCCGCGTCGTGATGTGGTAACCCTTCCCGCCCAAATGTTTGGGCGGAAGAGGTCCGAGACGCCTATAAAAGGAGGGGAGGCACGCCCTAGCAAAGGGTTGGGGGGGTTCGGTGTTCGGAATCTGGGAGCTAAGACAAAACCCTAGATCTGAAGACTAGCAAGTAGCCATTGTTAGCCACCTCGAGCTCGACAAGCTCTCCTTGTACTGAAAACTCTCCAAGCAGTGCAATACACCAAAGCAGGACGTAGGGGTTTTACCTCCACAAGAGGGCCCTGAACCTGGGTAAGACCGAGTGTTCCATCGCTGCAGTGCTGTCCCGCAGCGAGTCCGATGAGCATCGTCGCCGGAGCACGTTGACGCACCCAGTTCCTGGGACAGTTTTCCGACATTTGACACGCCAGGTAGGGGGCTGAGGCGCATCTTCAACCTCGACGCAGCCATGGCCGGCCCTTCTCGCGCCGAACGACTCGCTCGCCGGACGGCCAGCGCCACCACCGCTCCTCCCGCTGGCAACCCGCGCGGCCGCCCGTGCGGGAACACCGCTCCGGCGCGCCGTCGTCGACCCCGAGGCCCACGTCGAGCACCCGGAGGACGACGACATCGACCATGCTGAGGACGACCTCGGTGAAGAGGAGGCCTCCTCCCTGCACCCGTCGCGGGACCGTGCTGCCTCCTCGCTGGGCCGCCCTGCGCCCAGCCCGGCGACTGCGCTTCTCATGGCGCAGGAGCTGCTGCAGTACCGTCCCACGCCGGAGGCTCAAGAAGCCCAGCTCAACCGCCTCTCCGAGCTCGTCAGCGCCGCCCGCATCACCGCTCCTGCCCCGTCCCGTTCGCTGGTTCTCTCAGAGCGCGTGGGGGACGTGGCGCACGTCAAGGCTGAGGATGGCCGCTTGTTCGTCAAGAACGAGCCAGGGACCCTGCCGAGGGGTCCAAGAAGAAGAAATCCCGACGCTGGACCTGACACCAGGCAGCCTCGCGCTGCCGCTCCAGTCGCGGGCCCCGAGAAGAAAGGTGATCTCCCCTTCTGCGCCTACCACAGCAGGCATTCCCATGCCACCAAAGACTTCACCGACCTCTCCAGGCTTCGCGAGGCTCTCCAGGCTTCGTGAGACTCTCCAGGCTTCGCGAGGCTCGCCAGGGCCTCGGTCAAGGACTCCAACTCCACGCCAAGCAAATTCACCAGCCCGCGCAAGCACTCCTAACTATCCCGCTCTCCTGGCCGTTCGCGGTCTGGGGGCTGGACCTTCTGGGACCTTTCCCGCGAGTGCTCGAGGGATACCGCTACCTCTACGTCGCCATCGACAAGTTCACCAAGTGGCCTGAGGTGTGTTTGACACGAGAAAAACGTACAAAAAACGCTCCGCGAGTAGGAAGGAGGGTAGTTTCTCTCATGCGCACCGTGGTAAGGTAAAAAGAAAGTAAGTAATGATGCGGGCGTGCCAGTGTATACAAATACACAAAGAAAACATAGGAGACGGGAACAGTATTTTATTAATCATTGAGATAACAAATACAATTCCCGAAGATTGCGCTCCGTGGCCTACTAGCGCGGCCAGCCTGACTATGGCGATTGCGGTCTCCTGGTTCCCAGGGCCTCGGAAGGCACCCGGTTAATTACTCCCGCGGGTTACACCGCGAGACACCTCCGATTAAGCTTGTGTGGTCATCGTCGTCGTCTTCGCTTCGCGTTCTGCATGCATGATGGTGTGGTGTGTGTGTGGGCAGCGGCAGAGCCCGTGTCCTCGTCAGTACACGCGCCGCTAAAAAGCGTGGCCTTTGTTTCGGCCTCGCCCGCCCTCGCCATTGTGCCTCGTCGGTCTTGAACGGCGGAGATGGTTGTTGTTGAAGTAGTATGATGCAGTCCGCTAAGCTAGGACTTCTGGATGACCGGTTGCCTTGTCGGGGTGTGTAAAAAGGATAACTCTCGCAAGAGAAATTTTCCGGGAGACCGGCGTTGGTGTAAAGCCACCGCACGCTCACGTCGGCATGGCCGGTATGGTCGGCATCTCGCTTCAGCGCGACGCCGTGTTCACGGCAGTCGGCGCGAACGGGACGCCGTCTCATGGACCTCTGGAGGGAGTGGCGTCAAGGCATTGGCGATGACGCATCGCCGATGAATGTAGATGGCGACCCGCTTGTTGCATCGACTCCAAAGTACATCGGATTGAGATGCACCCTGCCCTGCACACCGTGCTGTATGCGTCGAGCTACGTCTACACCAAGTTGTGGATCGCCAGTGATGCATCTGTACGCCAGGCGAAACGTCACGAGCGAAGGCTTTAAGCCAGACCTGTACACCAAGCTGAATCTGTACACTATGGGTGTAGTACATGCATGTGCATGGGGCATGCAAGCCTCACGTGTGTTCTATGATTTTGGCATGGATGGATCGCTGATTAACCATGCACGTATGGTTTAGGAGCAACTAGCTAGCTAGCTAGCCACTCGCTTCGATCTGTCCACCGGTAATGAGGATGGTGAGGACGCCACCGCTCCTATACTCAATTCCTGTGCGCCACTCGCCTATTCGTCGGGCCGCATATCGAGCTGCCACCCCGCCGCTCGTGTACACCGGGAGCGCCGACCAAGCTGCGCCGTCGCCGTGTTGAAAAGGGCGTCGGATCGCGCGTCGAGCCGCTCCTGTGCGTCGTTGCCGAGTTGCGCCTGTACGTCGTCGCCGTGTCGAAGAGGGCGTCTGGCTGCTCCTGTACGTCGTTGCCGAGCTGCACCTGTACGTCATGTCGCACAGTCGATGCCGTCGTGATGATGGGGCAGGACGATGGCCTGAACGTCGGCATCTGCGGCGTCGTCGCCGCAGAGCGCAGATGGAAGGTGCCGGGCTGCGCGTCAGCAACTCCGTCAAGGTCGTCGTAGAGGCGGAAATGCCAGGCCGGCGGCTGCCCTGGAGTGGTGTAGAAGACGCCTAGTTGCAAGACGTCGTCGAGGTGTTGAAGGTGCCAGGCGGTGCGTCGTGGTCGCGGTGGCGGCGCCGACCTGCCCGTCACCATCTTTATTGGCTTTGGCTCCGGTTGGACAAGACATGGGCTGTGTCAGGACAGCACCGTTCCCGCACCCGGTCGCCAGCTTCGGTGAACTTGGTCGGTGTGGTGACGGCGCCGACGGACGGCCTGTGCTTTGGCCGTCTCCGGGAGACTCCATCCATCATGCTAGCTGTGTTGGAGGGTAGCGGATGAGAGATTAAAAATGGTTCTCACCCTTGGAGCGGATGCCACTTGAGTCCATAGTCTTCACGGTGGTGTTCATCTCCTTCCTCTGAATGGCTTCTTGGTGACCCTGTACGGCGGCCTTCTAGTGCTTCTTTTCTTGTGTCGTGGGTGCGTGGGTTTTGTGGATTGCTAACTGCGAGTCTTGGCCGGATGGGAACTCCACCTCCAGCCCCTCCCTCCTTTCTTCTCCTTCTCCTGAAGGTCTGCCCACCTTTTTATAAGCGCTGGCCTGTCAAGATAAGATAAGGATGCTGGCAAGAAAAATCGGAACTGCTTCCCCGATCACTTCCGTTTTTTTTTTTCGTTAGCCGCAAGCTTTTATCTGTTCAAAATTTTATCTCCTCTTTGCTTCTAGAAGCTTGCAAATATTGTTGTACCTGCCAAAATAAAACTGACCGGGACGTCTTCCGAATAGACATGTCACGTCTGTACGTGAGTCTTTCCGGCCGGCCGATCGTAGAATTTGTACGTGCAGTACACATGTGTGCCTGGTCAAGGTGCCACGTTCATGCCTATTGAATCAACTTGGAGGCAATTAGTTAGGAAGTTTATACACGTACGTATCACCACATACACATACATAAAACTTCGTGACAAGCACAAAATTCCATCGAACAAATTGCCCCCTCGCCAAGTAAAGTTCAAGCGCGAAGCAGATTGAACTTTAACTTGACGATATTTTCTTCTTTTAAAACGACACCTGTACGATTTCTGCCGTGGATGTGCCAGGCTCTTCCCAAAGACCTGCAACGGCAGCTATATAAAGCCTCCCCCTCCATACCTTTTTCTTCACCCCACGGTGTTTGACGAGTCTCGAACCAGAAACCTTCGTCCCAGCTTTGGAGAGTAGGTAAAACCGATCTCATCAACTAGCTTCCGTATAATGCATACTGCATGCATGTTGCATGTTTGGCCGAGGGAAGGAGACGATGCACCTTCGCCTTGACATCAGAGGCAACACGGAGCTCCGACGATCGGCGCGGCCGCCGTCGTCGAGGAGGATTCGAGAACTGGTGTCGCAGCCGACGACTCGCGTCACACGTCGACCAGAGACGCCCACTCCCTCTGCTTCCTTGTTTGATATATTTTTTTTTAGCGTATGCGCGCTCCCCCAAGCAGGATGGAGACTGGATTGCCTAGCTGCACGCCTGCATGCATACTTGATCATCTACGTACCTTTTTTTTTCTCATCATTGCTTACTCAATGCTTGTGTATGTCCAGATTGAGATGGGTCGTGAACGCACGAGGAAGAGCGGCTGGAGTGACGACGTGAAGAGCAGCTGGAACGCCAAGGCCAATGACGCGAAGAATGGCCGGAGCACCAAAGCCGATGACGGAAAGAGCAGCCGAGGCAACAAGGCCAATGACACCTATGCTGCACCCGCTAACCGGACGAGATCAGGAGGTGTAGACTACACGAAGACGCCGTCTTCGTCGCCATCGCCACCACCGCCCTCGATCATGGCCCAAGGCTCGTGCGCCACCGCTCCGCGAAGCGCCCGCCCATACTCAGGCACCAGGACCGCCTCTTCATCCGGCGATGTCGTCCCCATAGACGCAGATGCACCCCTATCTGTTCCTGAGGTAACTCAAAAACAAGCTTAAATCGTTGGTTTAGTCTTTTTTTTTTAAATATCCTTATTGCCTTTACGAGCATGCTTCCGTCATCCCATACTTAGGACAAGCTCGAGGACGTGCTGCCTCACGTGCCTGTGAGCGCCAGCATGGAGCGCCTCTTGGCTGAGGCTATGAAGCTTCCTCCAGCGAGGACCGATTTGCTTGAAAAGCCGGCGCCATCCGGTTTGGCGGTGGAGTCTGCACCCTGTGATCCGAAAGCAACACCGACTTCCTTGACGGCAAGCGATCCGTTCGTGACTCTGCGCGGGGCTGCCACGACGGCAAAGCCTTTACCTGTAACGGAGAGCGTCTCGGCGACTGAAGCTATGTGTCCTGCACCCTCATCTGACATAGTAGAGACGGACAAAAAGCGATCAATAGGGTCATCATCCCATGAAAAGGATGTTGGCGGGATTCTGAAAAAACCAAAGACATCATCCCCTGGTACATGATGCATCAACCCCCTTTTTTTTGTTTGCTAGTACTCCAGCCATCTGGATGCATCTTTTAGCGCAGCTAGCCCACTTCTCTTGACGCTTTTCCCTTTGCCTTTCTCCTCCTTTTTTTTAGGCGACGCCAATGCTGCAAAAAACCTAGAGGCCTTCTACTCACCTGAAGCGAAGGAGCTCATGAGCTTGGTTGCGAAGCACAAAGAAGTCCTTGCTGGAGCGGGCACCCTGTTTGAGAGGCTGAACTTTCCGGCCGGTCCGGTTTCTGTGCATCCTAGCCTTGTACTCCCACCCGGGGATGGCCAGGGACGTCGCGCACCACGATACATCTCTATGGAGCTGAGGGAGATCCAGGAGGCACTGAGGGCGAGTCCGTTCCAGAAAGAGTACACCATTGAATTGATGACCGCTGCCATAAACACCTGGGGGAGCTGGTACAGCAGTGGTATTCCACATGATCTTGAGGTTCTGATCGCCCGTCTCCAGGCCGCTGTGGCTCACCTAGGGGGAAATAACAGCTCCCCAACCCCTGGCGCGGAAGCTCCCACGCCGGAGCAGGTACTTTCTTTCATTGGAAAGTTGGACGCTGCTTCCGCGGAGATTACTTTGGGGCTTCGCCAACTCGAAGAGGACAGGCCACGCTTGGAGGATCGCCTTGCGGACCTTGCCTCCATCCGTCACAGGCATCACAAGGTTGCTGAACAGCATCGTACGCTCGCCAAGGAGCATCAACAGCTCGCCGATGAGTACAAATGTTGGCAGAGGAGCAGGCGAAGATGGCGGCGCGTGCTGAAAAGCGTGCAGGGAACATTGCTGACCTGGAGACCTCGTGCAATCTCCATCTTGAAGCTCATGAGGGTGCAGTCCGGGCTTCTTCACAAGAGGTGGAACTGTACGCTGGGCGTCGTGTAGAGGCGGCGGCTTTCCTGTCCAACGGCGGAACACCCGCAGAGATTGCGGCCGTCCTGTCCTACCAGCCTCCTGAGTGAGGGGTTGGTCCAACGCCATCATCTCCTGCTCTCTTAGCGAAGAGCTGCTCATTAGTTAAAATAAGTTTTCATTTAGCTTCAATAAAGTTTGCATTAGTTCCTTCGGAAGAGATTTGTTTAGCTCAAGTAAGCTCGATTTAGCATGTATCACCGAACCTCCCACCAATAAAATGATGATGGCTTCCTGTGATTTATCTGTTCTTCTTCCTTTATTTTATTTTATTTTACTGTGTGTGTCTCCACCCCACGCCATGCATGAGACTGTGTATCCTATTCATCTCCGATGGTGAACGTATCTGGCTTGGGGATCACCCTGGGTGCGCATCTGGCCTTGAGACTTCATACCTGTCCGCCTCCGCCATGCGCCAGGCTTGCTCGAATACAGCGACGAAGTACGCGCGACTGACTCAGCGATCACCATGGTTCGCGCCGCAGTGACTTCATCCGGCGACGAACGCAATCGTATGCCTTACATGATCGTCCCTGAACTTGCACCTGGACAGAAAAATAAGAAGAGGAAAAAAAAAAACAAAAAAACGTACATGCACCCATGTACGTGAATCTTTGCACCATGACCATATAAACGCCCTGGGTGCGACGTCGTGGCCGTGACGACTTGTACTTCCACGTAGTGCAGGTATGTCCGTCCACACTTGTATTACCTGGAGAGCTCGCTGGAACCGTGTAGCATGGTGGTTGACGAGCGAGGCGCGTCTTGTCTTCATTCCATGGCGAAATAACGTGCCTTTTCCTGAAAACAAAATAATAAACAAATTTTACCGTTCTTGTCGCGACCGCTTAGCTGCCACGGTGCCAGCCGACTCGACCGGAGGGTTTCACAGCTTCACGCTGGCCGCACTGGCGCGCTGCACTGCTCCCGAAATCTTGAGGTGTTGGTGTAGATGGCACATCTGGTGCCGTAGACAGCTAAGGGGAAGAAACATCCCCAGTATTATCGATGTGGGTCGATGCCGACATTTGGATCCCACAACGATTAAGAGTAGCATCATAGATGCCTAAGCTTGTCATGTAAAAGTTGTTGTGTGTCCCTGCTTAAACTCGTGGGACAACAGTACATCAACAAAAATAAGAACGCTATGAAGGCAAAGAAAACACAAATGATTTTGGGATGGTGTGTTTTTTTTTTTTTTTGAAAATGTTGGCTTTCCCGTATACACCAGCTATATGCGTGATATCCGAAAAGGCCATCGAAGGACTTGTCATTGGGAACCGTCGAAAAACCATGACGGTGATAACCTGTCCTTCTGTGTATGTGTGTGGAGACGCCGTCCTCGGAGATGCTTCCGAAGGCAGTAAAAAGTCCTACCCTAGCCCATCATGGTACAGGAAGCCCCACAGCTCAACAATGCCCCCTGCACGATGCCCCACGAACCCGGAGCCTTGGGTATGGTGGATGAGGAAAGTGGTTTTGGGATAACAGTTGGAATTTTGCATGCCGCGCTGAGGGGTGGCGAACAGCTACCTCCCGCCTTCTTTCCAATGGTTCTTTTTGCGTTGGACTATTGGACTTGTTGCTTGGAATCCTTGATGTTTGGCCTCTTCTGAGACCTGCTCGCTGGGGCTATTTGGATGACCCTGAACTTCTTGAGATTTACTTGGACTTTTAACCTTCTTTTTTTTTGCTTGAACTTCTTGATGATGCTTGCTTGTTGGCTTGAGAACCCATCTTGAGAACTTGGAAGGCAGCCATTCACCTTAGTGGACTAAGGAACCCTCCGACACTTTATCTGGAGCTTATGGTGGCACACCCCAGGGTTGTCACGCGGCTACGCACCAGGTTGGGCAGCCCTCTCATGATCTTTTCCTATGGTCTTCCCCGGGGTGCGAGCCTCTGGGAGCGAGTGGACCGCCAGCGAGCATGAAAAGCATGGAGTCTCAGCCCGATGAAGTGCCCAAGTAATCGTCTCTACTGCCTTCAGAAGTATACACCTCGTACGTGTCGTGCTTCTGTGGATGTTGTGTAATTTGGCGTTTTGTGCCGCCCTCCAACAAGTCCTAGGGCAGCCCAATCTTCAATCACTAGCAATGGCGTGTTTGAGGGAAAGCCGTTTTGTTTTGATGAATAGGGAAATAAATATCCACGTTATGCAAAGGAAAATGCATCGTGAATCCGAGCCGACATAAAGATTTCCCCATTGGAAGAAACAACAGAGAAAAACAAGACAACGGAAGAGCCAAAGTTTTAGCAAAAATATTTTTTAAGAAACCTCCCATTGATTGGCGGCATAGGCCGGGATCCTTGTGGATCGACCAGCTGGTATGCACCTCCGTCGTAGACTTGCTCGATGACGTAGGGTCCTTCCCACTTCGGCTCGAACTTCCCCTTCGTCTTGTGTGTGACGACGATGGGGCGTCTGAGCACAAGAACCAGCTCGCCTTTTCGGAAGACGCGTGGCCTGACGAGCTTGTCGTAAGCTCTCACCATGTTCTGGCGGTAGAGCTCTAGGTTCTGCATAGCATTAAGGCGCTCTTCTTCAACAGCATCAAGCTCCTGAAATCGCAGTTGTACCTGTTCATCTTTTGTGAGTTCTTCCTGGATGGCCACCCGTAGCGAGGGTAGCTGGACTTCTAGCGGGAGTACTGCCTCACTCCCATAAACGAGGGAATAAGGAGTAGCTTGAGTTGGGGTACGTACTGTAACGCGGTACGCCCATAAAGACTCAAAGAGACGGTCGGGCCAATCTCTTCTATGCCTTGTCACCGTCTTCTTGAGTATCTTGCCCAATGTCTTGTTGAAGGCTTCGATTGCCCCATTGGCTTGCGGGTAGTAGCCGGTGGAGTAGTTCCACTTGATCTTGTATTTCGTCATGAACCTGTACATCTTTTTGGACTTGAATGCCTTGGCATTGTCGGAGGTGATGCGGTGTGGTATCCCAAAGCGATATATGATATTTCGCTCTAGGAAGTTGATGACGTTGTCGCTCTTCACCTCTCGTAGAGGGACAGCCTCTGCCCACTTGGAGAAGTAGTCCGTTGCAGCGAGGATGAAGCGATGCCCCCTGGAAGATGGTGGGTCGATGGGGCCGATGACGTCGATTCCCCAGCCGTCGAATGGCCAGGAGGGAACTGTGGGGTGTAGAGGAACCGGCGGTTGATGCTTGAAGTCGCCGTGAATTTGGCAGCCATGGCATGACCTGGCTACCTGAAGGCAATCTTTCATGATCCCTGGCCAATAGTACCCAGCCAGACGTATGCTATGATACATCTTGACCGCACCTTGATGACCGCCGCAGACTCCGTGGTGCACCTCCTGCAAAATCTTTTCAGACTCACCTTGGTTGACGCACCTTAACAGTATTTCTTGCCCATGAGACCGTCTGTACAAGACGCCGGTCTTATAGACATAGGAAGGGAGTCGTCGTTGTAGTTGGCGCCTCTTGACGGGGTCATCGGGAAGGCTGCCATGCTTGAAGTAGTCGAGGAAGGGTTGTAGCCAATCGTCCTCCTCCACGGTGTTCGTGGTGATGGTGTTGACTTCATACTCCGTTGGGATGAGCTCCAGTACGGCGGGCAGAAGCCACCTTTCTTCGACAGTGACCTGCATAGGTTTATCATCCGGAAGCACTAGTGCTGCCGATAGTTTCGCCAAGGCGTCAGCAGGGGCATTCCTGCTTCGTGGCACATGGAGGACCTCAACTTGTTGAAATTTCTCCATGAGCCTCCGGGCCGCGTTATAGTACGGCACTAGCTCAGGCTTACGCACCTCATAGATGTTGTTGACTTGCCGGACGATGAGCTGGGAATCTCCATAGGCCCGTAATGAACGGACATCCATAGAGAGTGCTACAAGAAGGCCGAAGATGAGCGCTTCATACTCCGCCTCGTTGTTGGAGCATTCCTCCTTCATGAGAGAGAAAGAGTGGTATATTACTCCTCCTTGTGGAGTCTTGTACACCAAACCGGCGCCCGCCCTCCGCCTGGGGGTGCCGTCGGGATCAATTTCAGCACGTGAGGCACCGTCGAAGTAGAGCTCCCATGGCGCTTCAGGCTCGATGGTGAAGACTTCCTCGTCGGGCAGGTTGGTGATGAGGGGAGAGTCATCTGGCACGGGGTGAGCCGCAAGGAAATCCGCCAAGGCCTGCCCTTTTATCGCCTTCTGTGGTACAAAGGTGAGGTCGAACTCCATCATGAGAAGAGCCCATTTCCCAAGTCGCCCAATAAGAGCAGGCTGACTTAGCACATACCTTACGGGATCTGCTCTTGCCACGAGCTGGATTTCGTGGTTCAACATGTAATGTCGTAGCTTCTTGAGTGAGAACATTAGAGCCAAGCACAACTTCTCTATTGGAGAGTAGTTACGCTCGGCACCCACCATGGTACGGCTCAAGTAGTAGCAGGCTACCTCCTTGCCTTCCTCGTTGTGTTGGGCAAGCAAAGCGCCTAGTGAATTAGGCAGGGCTGCGACATAGAGAATGAGTGGGCGCCCTTTTACAGGAGCTGCCAAGACGGGTGAATTAAGCAAGTACCTTTTGATGTCGTCGAAGCCGTTTTGACAACCTTCGTCCCATACGAACGGAGCTCCTTTCTTCATGAGGTGTGAGAAGGGCTGAATGCGTCCGGAGAGATTGGAGATGAAACGTCGGATGTACGCCAGCTTCCCCTGCAAAGTCCTCAACTCCTTGAGGTTTTGGGGCGCCGGCATGTCCAGGATGGCCTTGATCTTGTTTGGCTCTACCTCGATACCTCGGTGGCGAACCACGAAGCCAAGGAAGAGGCCGGATTGTACGGCAAATGCACACTTGAGTGGATTCATCTTGAGCTGGTGTCGACGTAGTCGTTCAAAGACCACACGGAGGTCTTCCTTGTGGTGTTGGTGATCTTTGGTTTTTACCACCATGTCATCGACGTAGCACTCCACCGTATGGTGGATCAAATCGCCAAGAACACGTGTCATGGCACGCTGATATGTGGCACCGGCGTTCTTCAACCCAAAAGGCATGACGGTGTAGTAGAAGTTGCCTCTTGGAGTCCTGAACGCGGTGTCGATGGCGTCGTCTGGGTCCATCTTGATTTGGTTGTAGCCCGACGAGCCATCCATAAAGGACAGCGCGCCATGCCCTGTGGTGGAGTCGACGATGATTTCCGTGATCGGTATGGGGAAGTCATCTTTGGGGCAAGCACGATTCAGGTCACGGAAGTCGACGCAGACGCGAACCTGACCCGTCTTCTTCTCCACAGGGACAATGTTGGCGAGCCACCGAGTGTATTGCGCCTCTTTGATGAAACCTGAAGCTATTAGTTTATCTACCTCGGCAATGACTCGGTCTTCAAATTCTGGCCTCAAGTGTCGCGGAGCCTGCTTGATGGGACGACATCGTGGGTCAATTGCTAACTTATGAGTAGCAACACGAGGATCGAGTCCCGGCATCTCCTTGTAGTTCCAGGCGAAGCAATCCCTGTACTCCATCAGGAAGCTTCGATAGCCTTCACGCTCCTCTTCTGTCAGTGTAGCACTGACAAAAGTTGGGCGCGGATCTTCTTCGGTCCCTAGGTTGATCTCGACAAGCTCATCCACGGTGGGCTGTCCACCGTCTTCAAGCTCTTGTGGAGCTGGCATGGCGTCGAGCTCCCCCTCTACCCCAGCTGGCTTGTTGTCGAAGGAGTTTTGTCGATGAAGATCACATTGTGGAGTTTCAGCATCATCTCCCGAAGAGACGGACGTAGCATGACAAAAGACTCGTGGAACATCATCAAGTCCCTCTTCTTCCTCATCAGAGTTGTTAGTGTTGATGTAGCCAAGCCCAAACTTGGGTTGAGCCTTGCACTTCTTCTTGATGAGATCTTCTGCTTGCCTCCACCACTCCTCGCATATTGCAGGTGGTGGCGGCACCCTATTATTTGGCCGGAGCGTGAATCCGGCCTGCTTCAGCAGTGAGCCAGCCTGGGCCCAGCCTTCATCATAGCCAGGGCTTCTTCTGTATCACCATGAGGTTGGGGAGTTCAAATATAGAATCACAAGGTTGTACCTGCGGAACTTTATAGAAAATGGTTTGGGTTCTAGACCCAGATGAACTCGGGACAGCCCAAACCTCCAATGGAAAAGTCACGGATATGTAGAGCGACGGGGGCTGCACGCCTTGAGCTCCCCTCGCAACTTCCTCCATTTCCTTTATTCTCCTCTTGACCATCCCATCTTGCTTGGGCATGCAATCCTCCTTAGGAGTGTGGCGCGCCCGTAGTGTAATGGTTGGCGGCGCATTACTGCTGCCGGCCAACGTCTTCAGACTTCCCTGGGCACCTCAATGTGATTGCCGTAGATGATGGGAGTCTAGCCTTCAAGAGCAATGGGGTCGATGGGGCGGGTACAGAAGAGCCTGCCCCCAGCGAGAGAGGAGTAGAACTCGTCCCTTCAACCGGAGAGGAAGGTTTGCGATCATGCCTGATAGTTGCCGAAGATCGTCTTTGCGTTGAGTTCTTGCGTCTTTGAGAAGGGGAAACCTGTGCACCGGCTGAGGAATATGGCATGATGAGTTGCTTTGCCTCGGTTACCGGCGTGACACCTGGCTTGATGAGGACATCAACGGGTGGTGTTGTCCGTCCCAGCTTCTGGTCGCTATCTTCAACGGGGAAGTAGTACTTCGCATCCGCATGATGCGACTCCTGGACGGTGTACGGGTTGGTGTTGCCGATGATGCGCTGTTGCGTGCCATTGCCGTCGAGGAACTTCAGGCATTGGTGAAGAGTGGAGGGCACCACATGGTACTTGTGAATCCACGGCCTTCCCAAGAGAGCTGAGTAGGACGTGTTTGCTTCGATGACGAAGAACCGTATCTTGAAGCTGAAAGTTGACATTTGGATCTTCACTGTGATGGCGCCCAACGTTGGTTTACCTTGGTTATCGAAGCCACATATCATCACATCAGTGGACTCCAAGTCATCCACTGTGAAACCGGCCCGCTTCAAACTTCGAAGGGGCAGTATGTTCACAGCAGAACCGGGGTCGATGAGGATTCGACGAAGATACGCACCACCGATATTTCCCTCCATGTAAAGTGGCCGGTTGTGGGCACCATCCTCTATGATATTGTCTTCATCGTCGAATGTGATCTCATTCACGAACAAGGGGTTGGTGACGAGACGATGTTTCGCCATGCACACCTCATAGAGTTCCGGAGCTTGGAGCGCCTTGACGAGGGCTTCGCGAAGGTCCGGCACCATCATAAGCGCATCATGCACGCTTAGAAGTGCAGGGATCCGCTTGAGGTGGGCGATGATATTGTAGTCGACGTCGTGTGGTTTGGCTTTTCCCGCTCCACTATCTTGAGGTGGATCCTCCTGCAAAGGCGCCTCCTTCTGTGCCACTGGCCTGTCCACCTTTGTTTGCTTAGCCTTCAAAGGATCAGGTAGAACTTTGCCTCCCCGCAAGTTCATGTTCACCTCTTCTACCTGCAATTTCTTCATAGCTTTTCCAGCATCAAGTTCTTCATGCTCCAGAGGGGTGAACATGTCATCTGAATCAGAGCTAGGTGTGTCCTTGTAGTCGAGGAAGACATTGCAACTCTCAACATTAGGTAGTTGAGAGGAGCTAGCCTAATCTTGACCTTCCTCCGCATCCTTTGCTGTTGTTGTCTTCCACTTGTTCGGCATGAATTGCGCCAAAGTGGGTAGTATCCTCCCATGGCGGGGGAATGACTCATCTCCCTCAGACTTAGGGACAAATCTTGGTGGAAGACGGCGTTGACTTGGATCAAACCGCCTTAGAATTGTCGGGGTAGAGCACACTGATGGTGCTTGCCGTAGTGGTCGAGGAGGAAGGTCCCTCGGGGAAGATCTCCGATGAACTGTGTTCCAAGGCTCCTCCTTGCACAATGTCGAGGTCTTTTCTTGACGAAGGGGAGGTGTCGGTGTTGCGGCGAGAACAATACTGGATAACTGGTTCTCAACTTGCGAGAGCGGCGCCCATGAGTCTTCACGCTCCATGTCTCGCCTTGATGAAGACGGTGATGCTACGCTCACCATGTTCACGGCGTGGTAGTCAGGGTTGAGAGCATCGGAGTCGAGGTTGATCCTCTTCTCTTTGACGGCTCTTTGTAGCCATTCCTTGAAGACGATGCAATCCTCTATCGTATGGCCAACATACCTGTGGTAGTGGCAATACAAGGGATTATTCACCATGTTTACCTGGTCAGGACGTTGTGGTTCCGGTAGATTCAGGACCCGATGCTCCATCAGTTGGTCGAACAGGTCCTTCACCAATTCCCTACGAAAAATATACTGCTTCTTAAGGAGTTCCTGCAGTGATGGGCGTTGCCTTCCCCCAGCTTGTTCGCTCTTTGCACCCAAGAAGGGCACGTTGCCTTGTGGAGTGGAGGAGAAGACCCTTGTAGCATTTGCTTCTGCCGATGTCTTCATCTTACCGCCGTTATTAATTGGCTTGGTTGTTGAAGAGAAGCGCTTGGCGGGGTCGAATGCACTTGCATTCTTGTAGAGCTCCATTATCTGTGGTGACTTCTCGAACTCCAGCTTTGTGGCTGCCACCGCTGTGCTTAAAGCACTAAAGGTTCTAGGCTCCCGCCGAGAGACCTCTAGTGACCAATGTTGTTGCATGCCGTGGACGCACATCTCAATGGCATCCTCGAGATGCATCTCCCGAGCGAGACGCACATAACTATTGCGGAAGCGAATGATGTAGTCGTCGATGGACTCATCTCGTCGTTGCCTAACTTGCGCCAGCTCGACAACGGAGAAGTCCTTCTTCATGGCGACGAAGTGCTTCTTGAAGACCTCCTTCATTCCTGCCCAGCTTCCGATAGATCCAACCGGTAAACGGCTGTACCAATGGAAAGCAGGGCCAGTTAATGACCCTGAGAATTGGCGAAGAAGGAGAGATGAGCTGTTCGCCGTATCGCCGCATGCCGCCTCAAAGTACGCCAGGTGCTCTCTTGCATCGCCAGTTCCATCAAACTGACGGAACTTCGGTGGGTGCCACCCAGCTGGGAATGACACTAAGTCATGCCACGCTTCATAAGGCTTTTCTAGCTCGCTTTCAGTGGCGAGAGGCACCTGATCCAATGCCATTTGCTTCAGTTTCTTCGCCACCATGTCTTCAACAATGTCGTGGTAGCCCTTCAACATACTTGGTTGTGGTGTTGTATCAGCAGAAACGGTAGGCCTAACCTCCTGCCGGGCATGTGCGTTGGGTTCGCGATGTTGGTGCACCTGGTTGAGCGGCACTCTTGATAGGGTGCCGACCTGCAGCTCATCCGCCTGCGGGTCATCCACTCGTTGTGGTACACCTTGTGGCGTAGGGCCCTTGTTCATCATGAGCTCGATGAATTGGTCGAGCTTTGATGCCAATTGGTCGATCGTCTGACGCTGCTCCTTGATTTGTTCTTCTAGGGCAGCTTCACGTGTCGTTGATGCACTTGCCTCCGCGGATGCATTGCCATCACCAGCCACACCATCCACAGCCATGTGGGCAGGTGCGGTATGGAGATCCTCCATGCCCTCTTCTCCGTCTGATAGCACCGAAGGGGCGAGCTCATGGTACGGGGGGGAGTTTGGAAGTTTCTCCAATGAAGAGGAAGAAGATGCGTCGGAGAGGCTTTCTTGGTCGATGTGGTCCTCGTCCAGCTCCTCCTCCCTGGCTGGTCCATCTGTTACACCTTCCTGTGCGATGGATCTTAGCCGTGTGCTGACTCCAGGTCGTCTTGCAACCTGCAAAAGTTCGATTGGGTCTTGTGGTAGTCTTGCGTGGATATTGGTGTAGCGGCGCGGTGATATATCAGGGTGATATGCCGCGTCTCCATCGGAGAGTGATCCTCTTCCCGCTGTGATGGGTAGGCACGAGGCGGTTGATCTTGCTCCTTCCTGTGTTGAGGGAGCGCTTGACGTAGACTCCATATCGGCGCCCTTGAACCATGATCGCAGGCTCGGCATGAACGTCTTCTTGAAGTCTGCCTTCGGGTTTGGCACAATCTCCTCATCTGAGGGATAGCCAAACTCATGAGTTACTGGAGGAGGTTTCCATTCAACGTTTTCCTCGAGCCTAGGGTGCACCGCTAGAGTGCCGCACAAGGCGAGGTTCTTCTCCTTCATCTCTTTCTCCCCTTCAGCAACCTGCTGAAGAATAGCCTTGCTGTCTTGCCCTACCGTCATTGGAGAAGCGAGAAGAGGCTCT
The DNA here is from genome assembly GCA_012064385.1 of Puccinellia tenuiflora. Lineage (NCBI taxonomy): Eukaryota > Viridiplantae > Streptophyta > Magnoliopsida > Poales > Poaceae > Puccinellia > Puccinellia tenuiflora. The sequence goes on along the minus strand of QRDG01001761.1, from coordinate 145,750 downwards.
GTGGGAAACATGGTGCCTTGTCCCTGGGCAACATCGATCGCCATCCCAGGATCCGCCTCGGGGTTGGAGGAGGATGGAGGTATATTTTCTTCGACGCCTTCCATTGGCGTGGCTGTCGGTGTTGGCGCCCTTTGCTTTTGTGGAGCCGAGGGTGTCGTGGTAGCCTCCACCTGTTCACCTTCTTGTCGGGGAGCTTCTAAAGGAAGCGGTTGTGCAACCTCCTTGTTCTTCTGTTCGACAACCCCTGTGGATGCCTTGCGTGGTTTTGGCGCTAGGCGATTGAGCAGGTAATTGTACCGCTCATGCTGCTCAAGGTTGGGGGAGATGCGAAAGCCAATCCTGTCATTTTCCTGAATGACTCCACCATCGGGCCGGACCCGAACCTGGGTATGGCGGAGTACCAAGTCTTCTAGTTCTTTGTAGAGAATCCTTCGGTTCCTTCGCCGCCTTTCACGTTTGCGCTGGTTCTCCGTAGCAGCCTTTAAGGCTTTCGGAGGCACCTGCGGGGTTGGGAGAAGTGGTGGTGCGACACGAGTTGATGAAGTGGTTGCCTCTCCTGGAAGTTTCATTTGTATTTGGCCTCCACGCCTGGGAGGTGAAGAAGGTCGCGGAGGAAGTACAACTCGTGAAGGATCCCTTGGTCGCCACTGTTGAGTTGGACGAGGGTTCCTCTCATCCCCTTGCTGACGAGACCATCGGTTCCAGCGTGAGGGCATATTAGGGTGCCCCCGTTGAGAGGATCGAGTCGGTGAAGGTGCACGTCGAGGCGCCAGCGTCTGGCGCTCATGTTGTGGACGATGGCTTGGGACATGGCGTCTCGTACTGCCCCCAGCCCGTGCCGGTGATGTACGAGGCGCTTCTTGATCTCGAAGCCGCCTCTGGATGTGGTCCATTTGGTCTTGTAGTTGGCGGAATTCTCGCCGTAGGTCTTCATTGCGTGGTGCAGATGCCTCGTTCCGAAGAACGGCGAATCTGTTGTCATTTGGAAGAGGTCGCCTGTCAACCGTCGAAGTGTGAAAGCATGGTGCCCCCACGCCTCGCCGAGTGTCTTCTAGGTCAAAGGCGACAGTAGGTCCTGGAAGGATAGGCTCTTTGCGCGAGCGCCGTTTCCAGAACTCCTTCATGATGGTGCGCCTCACCACCTGCTTGACCTTCGACGGCTCGTTTGCCCATTCATCGGGAAACAAGTCATATGGAGGGGTTATGGCGCTCATGTAGGTGAACACCTTATCAGCAAGGTCCTTAGCGCCTAGGGACCAGTCATCCTCCGGCACCGCGCACTGAGCGATGCGTGAGCTTATTTGTTGTTGAAGTTGTTGTACCTTACGGTACTTCCTCCTGTAATTTCGAAGCGGGTGCGGGCTATCCGACAAACGAGCGTTTGCCATAAGCTTCCGCAGGTTGTAGGAGGCTGCTTCTAAGCCCTCGAGGAGCTCGACCTCCGTGCGCCTAGTTGTTGGTGTAGGCAGCACCGAGGATGAAGTTGGGATAGGGGCGCCGAGAGACACTGCACCTGTCCGTCGGTTGGCGGCCTTGACGCGGAGGCGTTGAGCTGCCTCCACATCTCCAAGGATTTCAGCCCTTGTTGACTCCTTCAACAAGGTCCGAGCCTCGAGCATTAGCTCGCGGCGCTCCTTCTTCGCCTTGGCAGTCGCCCGCCTTTGCGCCTTTTTTGACTGCACAAGTTGAAATTGTGCAGGATCCTGCGCTTCATGCACGTACACCTTGGAACCAATCTCGAAGACCACCATAGGTGGCAACGATCCGAATTGGATCGTCATCGGCTCCGTATTGTTGTACAGTCCTCCTGAAAGAAGATGATTCTCGATCAGAGGAATTCTATACCTGTGCCTTGTTATGCAGCATGCTGTGTAGGTGGATGAACGGACGAAGACGACTTTGACGACCACAGCGAAGCAAAGATGGGAGGAGAACCAGGTCCCACCGGGCGTGCCAATTTGTTTGACACGAGAAAAACGTACAAAAACGCTCCGCGAGTAGGGCGGAGGGGTAGTTTCTCTCATGCGCACCGGGGTAAGATAAAAAGAAAGAAAGTAATGATGCGGGCGTGCCAGTGTATACAAATACACAAAGAAAACATAGGAGACGGGAACAGTATTTTATTAATCATTGAGATAACAAATACAATTCCCGAAGATTGCGCTCCGTGGCCTACTAGCGCGGCCAGCCTGACTATGGCGATTGCGGTCTCCTGGTTCCCAGGGCCTCGGAAGGCACCCGGTTAATTACTCCCGCGGGTTACACCGCGAGACACCTCCGATTAAGCTTGTGTGGTCATCGTCGTCGTCTTCGCTTCGCGTTCTGCATGCATGATGGTGTGGTGTGTGTGTGGGCAGCGGCAGAGCCCGTGTCCTCGTCAGTACACGCGCCGCTAAAAAGCGTGGCCTTTGTTTCGGCCTCGCCCGCCCTCGCCATTGTGCCTCGTCGGTCCTGAACGGCGGAGATGGTTGTTGTTGAAGTAGTATGATGCAGTCCGCTAAGCTAGGACTTCTGGATGACCGGTTGCCTTGTCGGGGTGTGTAAAAAAGGTAACTCTCGCAAGAGAATCTTGTCGGGAGACCGGCGTTGGTGTAAAGCCACCGCACGCTCACGTCGGCATGGCCGGTATGGTCGGCATCTCGCTTCAGCGCGACGCCGTGTTCACGGCAGTCGGCGCGAACGGGACGCCGTCTCATGGACCTGTGGAGGGAGTGGCGTCAAGGCATTGGCGATGACGCATCGCCGATGAATGTAGATGGCGACCCGCTTGTTGCATCGACTCCAAAGTACATCGGATTGAGATGCACCCTGCCCTGCACACCGTGCTGTATGCGTCGAGCTACGTCTACACCAAGTTGTGGATCGCCAGTGATGCATCTGTACGCCAGGCGAAACGTCACGAGCGAAGGCTTTAAGCCGGACCTGTACACCAAGCTGAATCTGTACACTATGGGTGTAGTACATGCATGTGCATGGGGCATGCAAGCCTCACGTGTGTTCTATGATTTTGGCATGGATGGATCGCTGATTAACCATGCACGTATGGTTTAGGAGCAACTAGCTAGCTAGCTAGCCACTCGCTTCGATCTGTCCACCGGTAATGAGGATGGTGAGGACGCCACCGCTCCTATACTCAATTCCTGTGCGCCACTCGCCTATTCGTCGGGCCGCATATCGAGCTGCCACCCCGCCGCTCGTGTACACCGGGAGCGCCGACCAAGCTGCGCCGTCGCCGTGTTGAAAAGGGCGTCGGATCGCGCGTCGAGCCGCTCCTGTGCGTCGTTGCCGAGTTGCGCCTGTACGTCGTCGCCGTGTCGAAGAGGGCGTCTGGCTGCTCCTGTACGTCATTGCCGAGCTGCACCTGTACGTCATGTCGCACAGTCGATGCCGTCGTGATGATGGGGCAGGACGATGGCCTGAACGTCGGCATCTGCGGCGTCGTCGCCGCAGAGCGCAGATGGAAGGTGCCGGGCTGCGCGTCAGCAACTCCGTCAAGGTCGTCGTAGAGGCGGAAATGCCAGGCCGGCGGCTGCCCTGGAGTGGTGTAGAAGACGCCTAGTTGCAAGACGTCGTCGAGGTGTTGAAGGTGCCAGGCGGTGCGTCGTGGTCGCGGTGGCGGCGCCGACCTGCCCGTCACCATCTTTATTGGCTTTGGCTCCGGTTGGACAAGACATGGGCTGTGTCAGGACAGCACCGTTCCCGCACCCGGTCGCCAGCTTCGGTGAACTTGGTCGGTGTGGTGACGGCGCCGACGGACGGCCTGTGCTTTGGCCGTCTCCGGGAGACTCCATCCATCATGCTAGCTGTGTTGGAGGGTAGCGGATGAGAGATTAAAAATGGTTCTCACCCTTGGAGCGGATGCCACTTGAGTCCATAGTCTTCACGGTGGTGTTCATCTCCTTCCTCTGAATGGCTTCTTGGTGACCCTGTACGGCGGCCTTCTAGTGCTTCTTTTCTTGTGTCGTGGGTGCGTGGGTTCTGTGGATTGCTAGCTGCGAGTCTTGGCCGGATGGGAACTCCACCTCCAGCCCTTCGCTCCTTTTCTCCCTCCTTCTCCTGAAGGTCTGCCCACCTTTTTATAAGCGCTGGCCTGTCAAGATAAGATAAGGATGCTGGCAAGAAAAATCGGAACTGCTTCTCCGATCACTTCCGTTTTTTTTTCTTTCGTTAGCCGCAAGCTTTTATCTGTTCAAAATTTTATCTCCTCTTTGCTTCTAGAAGCTTGCAAATATTGTTGTACCTGCCAAAATAAAACTGACCGGGACGTCTTCCGAATAGACATGTCACGTCTGTACGTGAGTCTTTCCGGCCGGCCGATCGTAGAATTTGTACGTGCAGTACACACGTGTGCCAGGTCAAGGTGCCACGTTCATGCCTATTGAATCAACTTGGAGGCAATTAGTTAGGAAGTTTATACACGTACGTATCACCACATACACATACATAAAACTTCGTGACAAGCACAAAATTCCATCGAACAAGGTGGAACCCATGCGTACCATCCCGACGAAATCAGCGCGGTGCCTTCAAGTCCTGCTGCGGCAGCCTCAGCGCCCAAATCTGCTACGCCTCGGTGGCTCACCCACGAAGCATGGGCAGGCTGAGCGAGCCAACGTCGAAGTGCTCAAGGGCCTCAAGACAAGAAGCTTCAACCGCCTCAAGGCCAGCGGCAAGCACTGGGTCGACGAGCCCCCCTCATGGGCTGAACCCCTCTCGGGAGCATCGCGCCACCCCTCGCCGGGGCCCCGGCTCTCGCGAGGCTGACCACCTCACGAGGCTCGGGGGCTCGCGCCGCCTACGTCTAGGCTCCGGCCTTCTCCCGAGGCTCCGCCGCTTCGCGAGGCTGATCCCCTCGCGAGGCCCCGGTCCTCGCTGGAGACCACCCCGTGCAGCCACGGTAAAAACGTCAAGGCTTCCTCTCCGTGACAGCCACCCCGTGCAGCCACGGTAAAAACGTCAAGGCTTCCTCTCCGTGACAGCCACCCCGTGCAGCCACGGTAAAAACGTCGTGGCCAAGGTCACATCCTCCACGAGGAAAATATTCGGGCTCCCCTCTCTACTATACGTTGCCACGGGCCGTTCGAGAAGACTCCCAAGCCACCAAGCCTCGGCAAGGTGACTTCTTCAAGCACCATGCCTTGGCGAGGTGGATCCCCATGCCGGTCATGGTGAAACGCAGGCTCTAAGCCACCCCCGCATAGGGGCCCCCTCTGAGCTCTCTCTCTACATGCGTCGCCTCAGGCCGCGAGAGTCTCAGCCACTCCATGCGGAACCCCATGCCCAGACATGGCGGATTTTGCGCTTCTGGCCACGCCAGAGTAATGAACCTATGTTTCAGGTCACTTTGATCCTTTGCGCATCGCGCCAGCATATTTCGTTGCTTCGGTAAGCTGCTATATTATTGCTGTTTATTCTCGCTCGTATGATCCCTCCTGTGCATCTCACGAGCGGGGGCTAGCATGGTGCCATGCCACGGGAGCATCCCGGCAGCACCTCAAACCCAAGGGATCCGAGCTCTGAACTCACGGACCAGCCTTCATGCATGTCAACTCCCAAGGAGCTCTGAACTCATGAGCCGGCTCCCGTGCACGTCAACTCACCAAGGACCTTGGTGCCTGTTCTCCTCGCGAGACACCCATGAAGGAACCTACGAGCACGCATAAGTTATCTAGCTATGTATCGCTTGTGGTACGCCTATCTGTCAAAACGTAGGAAAACAGGTCCAAAGTGAGCGCCAGGAACCAACAGCCTCTCCAAGGCAAAAACATCTCGCCAGGGAACCAACACCCTCTCCAAGGCAGAATGCCTCGCTAAGCTAAGTACAAACACTTGGTCGAATTTCCTCTCGCTGGTTTTTGCCCCTCGAGTCTCTTTTCTCTCTCCTACGCCTCATGGGCTGCTTGCACGTCAAAGGGGGGCCCCAAGCATCACGCTTCGAGGAACTCCTACTTCTTGAGGCCTCACACACCCCCCGGCCTTGTGGAGCCCTGACTCTCACATACCGAAGCGGCGGTGGTGTAGCGCCAAGAGAGGGTCCTAAGACGTAGAGCGAAAAAGACATGAAGGGAAAAGACAAAAGCCACCCGAGGGACATTCACAAGCGCGTTCAAAAGCTTAAAGCAAGTCTTTACAAAAGTTGTTACAACCAAAATACTAAGATAATGTGCCCCATGCACGACCAGCTACAGGAAGGAGTTCAGGCCGTCGCGCCTCCTGAGGTGCCCGCTCCGTCCACGGCAGCTTCCGCCTCTAGGGCGCCTTCCTCGCCGTCGCCTTCGTCTTCATCGACCAAGACTTGGTCGTACTTCCTGGCGAGCACCTCAGCGGCCTCCCCCGCCTTGCTGCGGATCTCGACTGGCCCCATCACGGCCTCGAGGTTGAACGAGGGCCAGAGCTTCAGGAGGTTGCTGAAGACGCGGCTGGTGGCGAGGACGAGGAGATCGCGGCTCTCCGCCACGACGCGCTCGTCGAAGCGCTTCGCGACCTTTTCAAGCTCCCCGAGGAATTGCCCGAAGAAGTGCGTGTATGCGGCCTCGTCGTCGATCCCTCCGGAGGGAAAGTGGGGGACCTCGATCCTCATGTCATCCCCGACGGCGTTCGCGCGGCGGACCAGCTCGTGGAGCATGACCTGGCGCTGGCGTGTCATGGCCCGGCCGTGCTGCGCGGTGTCTCGCGCTTGCTCCGCGCGGTCCGCGGCCGGCCCCACCTGCTGCTGGAGGTCGCTCAGGTCTGCCTTCAGGGCGGCGATCTCCCTCTCCGCGCGAGTCAGCGCCTCCTTGGTGCGCTGGAGGCGAGAGGCCAACTCCTGCTCCGACTTCTCGAGCCCTTCGATCCGGTGCAGGAACTCGTTGCGCTTGATTGTGAAGCGCTCTTCCTGCTTCTTGGCCTTGGCGTCGTAATCATTGGCGAGGCTCTCGCGCATGCGCTCAACCTTGGCGTCGGCCTCCTCCTGGGTCCGCTTCTGCTTCAGCGCAAGGTCGGCGTTTGCCTTGTCGTGGCGCTCCTTGCGGGTAGCCTCGCTCCTAGCCACTGAGTTCTCGCGCTCCTGCAGTGGCCCCTCGCGGGTGGCCTGCTCCTCCTCCAGCAAGTGGACCTGCTCCTCGCGCTGGTCCAGTTCCTTCTCCCGGAGGGAGAGCTCTTCCTCGTGCTTCTTCAGCTCGGCCTCACGAGGCGCCAGCTGCCCCTCGCGGGCGTCTAGCAGCTCACGGAGCTCCTTCAGGCTAACCCTTGCGGCCTCAGACTCAGCGGCGAATTTTTGCTTGGCGGCCGCTAGCTCTTGATGCTTGGCATCGGTCTCCGCCTCCAGCGTCTCCCGGGCGGCGTTCAGCTGGTCCATGACCTCAGCCGCCTCCCGCTTGACGCTGTCACGGGTCTCCTGCGCGAAGCGCATCGCTTCTTTGCGCGCCGCCTGTGCCGTCGCGTCTCCCCGACGGCACATCTCCACCCTCTCATGGAGGAGGGCCCAGGCGTCAGCCAGTCTTGTCCGCTCCTCCTCCCGGGCGCGCTCCTCCTCAGCGCATTGCACCTCCAGCTCGTTAAGCGCTCGCCGCGCTTGGCCGAAGACAACCCTGCGGCGAGCCGCGCGAGGGCGCGGCTCCTGCAGCGTCAAGGTCCCCGCGTCGTCACGGGGCTCAGAGGCCTCAACACTCATCGAGGCACCGGGGGCCTCCTGCCTCGGCCTCACGGCCGTTTCTGGTACGGCCTGGGGGCTGGCGCGGTCGCCTCCCTCGTTGCCCAAGGCAAGAGCCCTCTGGGGGCTGGGCGTCCTCTCACCCCTGGCTCCGCCGCTCGGGGGCTCCAGGGGCGCCTCCACCTCCTGCACTTCAGGGGCGCTCCCCGCCCCTTCCGTGGTGGCCGCGTCTGCCGCGGCCTTGGGCGCGTGCGCCCTCCTTGTGGGAGCCTCCTCCGCCTCTGGAGGCGGCTCCATGACGATCTCTTCGTCCTCCTCTTCCTCTCCCGCGCGGTGCTCTACCGCGGGGGGAGAGGCAGCTCGAGTTGGCGGCGGCGTCGCCACCTCAATCACCTCCTCCGCGCGGTGCCCAACCGCGGGGGGAGAAGCAGCCCTAGCTGGAGGCGACATCGCCTCTTCAACCACCTCCACGCGGTGCTCACCCGCGGGAGGAACAACCTCTCGCTGATGCTCGGTGGCCTCTTGCTGCAGTTTGTCAGCCGTTTGCCGCGGCTCGTCAGCCGCCTGCTGCGGCCCTTCGGTTGCCTGCGGCGGCTCTTCGGCCGCCCGCTGCGTCTCCTCGGCCACAGGCATCTCCTCGGCAGCGCTGGCGGTCTCCCCAAGCTTGCGGAGGCGCCGCCTCTTCGGCGCCGCGGGTACTCTGAAGAAACACAAACAAAGCCAAGACCCTTCAGGAGGAGATTCTCAGAAGCAAATGCCGAAAGAAAAGAAAGAACCAAACTTACTCGTCGGCCGCTCTCCACACCCTCTTCTTCCCCTTGGGCGGCTGGAGGGTGCTCGCTCCGGCCTCCTCGGGAGGCGCCGCCGCTTCCTCAGGAGGAGCCTCCCTCGAGGTGGCCCCGGCGTCGCTGTCGTGAAGGGCCTTGGTGCGGGGCTCGTGGCGCCCTGTCCTGCTGCTGCCCTCCTCCTCCGTGGGGCGCTGGGAACGAACCACGCGGAAGACGTCCTCGTCGCCGCTAGAGGAGATCTCCTGGAGGTCCACGCCGGGCGGCGCGTTCCTTGAACCTGCGTCGCCCCCCGAGGGGTCGGCACCTCTCGAGGCCTCGTCCTCGCCAGAGGGGTTGGTGCCTTGGGAAGCCTCGTCCTCGCTAGACTCTTCATCCTCGTCCGGCTCCAGCGCGTCACCCGCCTGCTCCTGTTCCGCCGCCCACAGGTTGCGGCGGGACCCGACGAGCCCCGCGGGTCTGATGCCCCATTCATCGAAGAGGGGTAGGAGCCCACGGGCCTCAGGAACGCTCTCATCCACATAGACGAACAGCGGCAAGGCGTCGTCGTTACTTGGGGGCGAAACGGACGTCATGGCGAAAAGGACTTTCATGATGTGCTTCAGCTCGCCTGGGGTGAGGTCATCGGCGCTGAGGCGCATCCTATCATCTGGGCCTGAGTAGGTCCACATCGGCTCCGAATGCCATTGAAGAGGAGCAATGCGGCGTGCAACAAATTCCATCGCCACCATCCGACCGGTGAGCCCGGCCTCTCGGAGCACCTGAATACGCTCGTATACCGCCTCAAGCTTAGGGCCCTCGAAGTCACCGCTCGCCCAACGCGCCCACTTCCTCGGCGGCGCCACGGGTACCTCCAGGTTGCGGTTCGACGACTTGGTGCCGACAAAAAGCCATTTCTGGCGGAACCTCTCCACCTTCTTTGTCACCTCGGTAATGGCATTCTCACCCTGCCATGCGATGGGGATGTATTCTTCACTTCTGGCGGCGGCAATGAGAAAGGAGACGCATCCAAGCCGCTCGTTCGACTTGGTGCTCCGGAGGGAGTAGAAGCTGCGAAAAAGGGGCACCGAGGGGTGGACACCGACGTACGCCTCGCAGAGGTAGGTGAAGATGGCGAGAATGAGCACGGAGTTGGGGTGGAGGTGAAGAAGTTGGATCCGGTACGCTTCAAGGATCGCCAGGAGGAAGCTGGAGAAGGGAGGAACGAGGCCGGCGTAGAGTGTGTGAAAGAAGATGGGGTAGTACCCTGCGCCGACCTTGCTGCTGCCGGGCGCTATGCTGGTGGCACCGAGCTCGTGGGTGTTGGCGGCCACCAGGTGCCGCACCTTGGAAACCGTCGCCGCGCCGACAAGGGACTCCGGCATCGCCCCCTGGGGCGCGGCGCCCCGCGCCGCCGCCGCAGACGTGCCGGTCTGCATCGCACCCTTGCCTTTTTGGCCGTCGGTTGCCCTCTTGGGAGCCATGGCCGTCGGAGAAGGAGCTTGAAGACGAAGACTCTGGAGTTGGAGCGCTCTGGAAAGATTGGAGGTGTGGAGAGAAGTTTGCAGAGGAGTTATGGGAGAAGTGACGGGCGCAGTCCGCGCGCCCAGGCTTTATTGACCGGCTCCCGAGTCGTGGCGGGCCCCGCCATGTCGCCCGTTGGAGCCGAGGAGATCGTGGCCGCGGGTGCAACCGCTGCATGCCACGTGTCGCGGCCCTGTCAGGCATCTTTGGCCCCTCGACGCTTCGCCTTCGTCCATGGGCCTCGGCATGCCCGTCGCGGGCCCGGGGGCTACTGTCGGCACAGTGGAAACCAGGGTACCACGGGCCGGCCTGCCAGGGCCCACAAGTTTCTTCAGATGATTTTCGCTAAGGACCAGGCTCTCCAAGCCTGGCGAGCCTCGCGAGGGTTTTCCCTCGCGAGGGATCTTTTCTCCTCGCCGAGGTCTTTCTCTCCCTTGGTGAGGGGTCGCAACTCGACAAGGCGTCTCCGACGCCACCCGCAATTCTGCTAAGGACCAAGCCGAAGGGCTCGGCGAGGCTTTTTGCCTCGCGAGGCACCTTCCTCACGAAGCCATCTCTGCCTCCGCGGCCGAGCGCACATGGGCTCTGCGCCCGCTGCAGAGTGACACGCGCGCCTGCGCGCGATGACGACGACGCCGCAGTTGCTATTTCCATGTATAAAGGAGTCAACAAAGCAACACCAAGCAAAGCGGACAACGAGTATTGCCACTTCGGTGATAAGGGAACCGTCTGCAGCTACGCTCCAAGGGTGGCGTCACCGTGGGTCCTATCCCACCTCAGCAAGCGCCAGCCCACCGTCCGGCTGGCCGGTGGCCTTTTTCAGCTTTGGTGACGCCGCTCCCCTGCCGTGGACCGCGTCCACGAGCTTTACCTTTATGGTGGACTCCGCCTTTCTCGTGCACCCTGCCTCCTTCTGCGTCGTGATGTCGTAACCCTTCCCGCCCAAATGTTTGGGCGGAAGAGGTCTGAGACGCCTATAAAAGGAGGGGAGGCACGCCCTAGCAAAGGGTTGGGGGGGGGGGGGGTTCGGTGTTCGGAATCTGGGAGCTAAGACAAAACCCTAGATCTGAAGACTAGCAAGTAGCCATTGTTAGCCACCTCGAGCTCGACAAGCTCTCCTTGTACTGAAAACTCTTCAAGCGGTGCAATACACCAAAGCAGGACGTAGGGGTTTTACCTCCACAAGAGGGCCCTGAACCTGGGTAAGACCGAGTGTTCCATCTCTGCAGTGCTGTCCCGCAGCGAGTCCGACGAGCATCATCGCCGGAGCACGTTGAGGGTTGTTTGATTCCGTGTTCATCCCCTTACTCGATCCTTCTCGAGACGCACCTAGTTCCTGGGACAGTTCTCCGACACTTTCATATTTAAACTTATTGCCTTGCACAAACGGCCATATAAGAGGGTTATAGAGCTTTAGAGAATAGATATTTACATACAACTCCTTGTGGGTTCGACACTCAAATACTTATCGAATTGTGCTACAGTGATTCCTTGCTCTTGGGGATTATCACTTACCCGACCGTGCCACCCGGACAAACCCCAACGTGTTCGGGGGCTAGTGTCGGGGGGATGACCCGCGGGTGGTCATGGGCCTACCTAAGTGTGATATCAAAGCCATCCGGCTGGAAGACAAGGGAAGAAGCCAATCCGGCTGAAGGGGATCCGCCTACCTCCAGCAGCCGGACGAAGAAGGAGGTCGGCTCGCTCCAACCCAACTGCACGTCGCCCGCACCACGACCACGACTACCTTCACGGCGAACAGTACGGGGCGTGCAGCAGACCACCGACCCGGAACCGGCGGAGGCGGTGCCGACAGGACAGGAAGCGCGCCACCCGGCCTCGCACGTCCACGACAGCGGCGCCGGCAGGCCTCGCACGTCCACTGTGCCTGATGGAAGAATACTGTGGGAAGGAAGAAGACTATAGTCGGACCCGGCGGGGCCGGGTCGAGCAGCTGGACCAGTAGTTAGTGTGTAATCAGCCGGCCCCACACATGTACAGCAACCCCCAGGCCTATATAAGGGGGGGGGGTGCGGCCAGAGAGAAAATAGATCCGAGAGGAGAAAGGAAACCCTAGAATACTCACCAACCGGTCGATTCCTGGAACCCTAGCCTCTCATACAGCTCAAGGAGCTCACTTGTAACCTGTCCACTAATAATAAGAAAGAGCAAGGCAGGAGTAGGAGTTTTACCTCACCATGAGGGCTCCGAACCTGGGTACATCTTGTGTTAGCTCGCATGCTTGTGCCCAATCCTGCCTGCAGATGCCGCCGGCTGTGTTAGCTGCTCCCACACCACTCAAGCCTTCCCTTAGGCATATGTCCACACCACGACAAATAGTAACAATGGACGTGAGAGTTGTAAACAGCTGGATTAAAAACACTGTAGGCATAGGGACGAATAAACGGATGTTGCATATGAATAAGATAGTTCATGTAATAGTCATAACTCAGGGAATAATGCAAACAAATAATAACAAAACATCCAAGTATCAATCAATCATATGCATGTATTTCTAATTTAGCCGTACATGCTTACACTAAGAACTTGCATGTCATCTTTTGTCCTACCATCCCCTTTCAGCGGGGCCAATCATGAAACTTATGGTAATTAAGGTGCTCCTTTTAATAGAACACCAGAGTAAAGCAATAACACACAGTGAATACATGTAATCCTCAAATTACGATCCTTTCCCTTTGATATCCCAATCTGTCACTTTGGGTCTCCGGTTCCGGACAATAACGAGTGCATACAACTAGTAGATAGGATCCAAAATATCAATTATATTCATGAAAACATAACATCTTCAGATCTAAAATCATGGAAGTCGGGCCCTAGTGACAAGCAATGAATACAACTAGTTGCAACAATGATGATTAACACAAATTATGGATACTAGACATCATGCCCTAACAATCTGACAACCTATTACATGAGCAATCTCATCTAACCCCTACCATCCCCTTGCCTACAGCAGGGAATTACTCACACATGGATGGGGGAATCATGGATGGTTGATGGAGAGGCATTGGTGATGAAGATGGCGACGATGTGCACTCCGGTAGGATGTCGGAACAGCGATTCTGATCCCCGAATTTGGGTATAAGGTGGCGGCGGAGCTCCGAAGCGTTTCTAGAGAAATCGTCCGGGGGCATCATTTTTAGGTCAGGAGGGCCTTATATCCGAAAGGGGCTCGGGGCGACGCACCAGAGGTAGGGGCGGCCCCTGGCCGTGGCCTAGGTGGCTCTCGCGGGTGGGACCCGCCCCTGCTCCTGGGGTGGCCCCTCCGCGAGCCCTCCTGGCTCTGAAGCTAATTTCCTCCGAAACTACATTTCCTTATTTTTCTGTAATTTTCCACGAAACTTTATTTCTGCACAAAATAAGACACTAGGTGCAATTCTGCTGAAAACAACGTCAGTCTGTGTTAGTTCCATTCAAATCGTGCAAATTAGAGGCAAAACAATAGCAAAAGTATTTGGAAAAGTAGATACGTTTGCGACATATCAGTAGCCAACCTCTCCTCGGCCGTTGATGGGGGATACTTTTCGGGTAGGCCCATAGAGCCGAAAAGTGGACCCGCCAAGACCAAGGAGGCCCAAGCCAGGTTACACTTCAAGCAACATGGGCTGGAAAAGGAACAAGCCGGCCAACCCGTTACGAGTAGGGAAAGGACACGACAAAGATTGGAGTCCAAATACAACCCGGAGTACCAACTTGGAAGATGAAGACCTATAGTAGGACTCCGTGTTGATGTGTAACTCAGCATAAGTTGTAAGTCCAGGGACCCGGCCGCCTTTATAAGGAGGGCCCTGGACCTTAGATCAACAAGCTTTTCAAGTCTCACAAATCCCGTAGTCACCGACACTCAAGTTAGAGAAGTCGGAACCTTGTAATCGATATAGTCCAAAGCAATAAAGAACAAGCAGGAAGTAGGTCTTTAACTCCATCAGGAGGGGCTGAACCTGGGTAACTCCTTGTCCCCTCGTCGAGATTAACCAACTCCTGTGTCCTAGTCGCCAATGGCCCCACAACTTAGCTTCCCAGAGGAAGTACTTGCCGTGACAACCCCACGACAGTTGGCGCCCACCGTGGGGCCGGTGATGAAAGGAGTCGAGATCATGGGAGAAGCTCGCCGAGGTATGGAGAAGCTCACCATCGGCAGGGTCTACACCAACCAGTACGACGAGACCGAGATCGACGACTACGGGTGGAGCCCGGAGATGGATGAAGTTGAGGAAGGCTACCAGCTCATCTTCGGCAAGATAAACGTGTTTGTTGGCATGGTCATTGTCTCAGGTAACCGTGTTAACGAGTTGGATTCTATTTCAGAAGCAACAGCTATCATTGAGTCCGATGGAGAGGAGTTTCTTGGTTCATCACAAGTCGGCATAGTCGCTGAACACAAGGAGCCGAAGATGCTGCTAGAGCCGGATTTAGAGCCAGACTACGATGCAGATTCAGAATCAATTCTACCACTGTTTGAAGATCGACTCGGGTATGGGATCGAGGAGGAGTACGTGCAGTCACCAACACGTCCACGTCATGTTGGAGTGTACATGTCCGGACCAGACAACGGTGGATAACGTGGTGGAGGGAGTCAGTTTGACCCTAACTTGCTGACAAAGGAGATCATGGCGGATAACGCGGCTGCTCATGCAAAGGAGTTGATCACATCTCGTGAAGCAATAGAGAAGCAGTTGGCAGATGTCGCAGAAGCAAATCAGAAGTTGGCAGCAGACCATGCCCTTGTACAAGCAGAACAAGCTCGCATACAAGCTGAACAAGCTCGCATACAGGCAGAACCTGAACGTGTACAAGTTGAAGCAGTAGCAGTACGCAATCGCCAACAAGAGATCACGTCAATTCAGCATCAGGGGACTCGGAGCCGACTGCACAAAGGAGTTCACATAAATCCAACCAACTTGTTTCAGACACCAACAGGTCTAGCTGCAGGAGCTGGAGGATCAGTACCTGGAGCAGAAGCAGCACCACCATCGCCACCACCACCGCCAGGAGGAAACGGAGGAGTCAGAACACGAGCCGGAGCCAATGGACCACCACCACCTGGAGGAGGAGTCGGCGGTATGGGTCCGCCACCGCAAAGGTTCCATACACCTGCAGGGCACTACTCAAATCCAATGGACAACGTACACGCAACAACTATGGTATTGGACAGAATACCGCTTATGGAAAATCCAACGGGTCAGGAGGCACGACTCGCCATAGATATGTTAAAGACAACATTGGCTCAGCAAGCTCTTTACCCCAACTTCCCAGATGCCAGCTGACTTCATTCGACTCCATATAACTCCCGAATAAGGAGTCGGCACGATGAGTCTTATCCGGCCAGGTCGACGAGCGCAAGACGCCGCGAACTGGCAAGGAATCAACCGAATGTGCCGACTACTTCAGAAGCTCAAAGAAGAGTTGATGAGGCACGAAACAGGAGAGCTGCCGCGGCCAGAGCCCCAGAAGCCGGAGGGGCCGGAGGGCCAGCGCCAGTAGCAGCGGCAGTTATCCAGCCGACTCGTGCAATCATAGAGGTAAACTCGCCTGGAAGTTCACCTTCCTTGACGGGTCCTGAGTGTTTGTCAGAAGCCATCAGAGCCGAGTCCTTCCCCGGCAGCTTCAAAGATCCTCGCAAGGTTGGCAACTACGAGCCCAATATGGATCCAACTTCCTGGCTCAGCAGTTACGAGATGGCAATGAGTATTCGCAATGCAACTGGAAATTTGTGTGCAAAATTTATGTATCTCATGATGGATGGAGTAGCTCAGGTTTGGATGAGAAACTTACCCCCCAGGTAAATCAACTCGTGGGAGCAATTGAAGGCCGCTTTCATTCAAAACTTTCAGGGAACTTGCAAGAAATTGAGTACCATTGAGGACTTGGAGAGATGTGTCCAGAAGAAAGGAGAATCTGCAAGGCACTGGATGAAACGAGTCTTGGAGATCATCAATTCTTCACAGGGACTTCCACCATCTATGTGTTGATGGCTATGGAGAGGAACTGTACCTTTAATCCTTTAAGTTGGAAGCTAGGGCGTATGAAGGCCAGTCTAAATCAAGGCATACCTATTTCCATCAGAGAAATAATGGCAGGGGCTAACAAGCACGCCGCCACAGATAAAACCAAAGATCAGGAAGAAGTCGGAAAGGGTCAAGGTGCTAGTGGCCAGAATCAAACCAGAATCAAAGTCATGGAGGGACTAAGTGGCCATACGATAACTCCGACTTAGTAGCTAGCACTAACTCTGGGAATAGACGCAGGGACAACAATTCTCAAGGGTGCCAGGCGCGCAGNCACTCCCTTCTCCTCCACTTCTCCTCTCCCCTTCTCCTCTCCCCTTCTCCTCTCCTCTCCTCCACATCTTCTCTCCACCGCCACCTCCACCTCCACCTCCACCTCCACCTCCACCTCCGGCGACCTCCACCTTCGGGACCTCCACCTCCAGTGACCTCCTCCACCCACCTCGGCGACCTCCTCCTCCTCCTCCACCTCCACCTTCGGCGACCTCCTCCACCTCCACCTTCGTCGACCTCCTCCACCACCCCGACGACCTCCTCCTCAACCTCCACCTCCACCTCCGGTGACCTCCACCTCCACTTCCGGCGACCTCCTCCGGAGACATTCTTCTCCTTCTCCACCATCCCGGCGACCCCCATCCTCCACACACCCACCTCCGGCGACCCTCTACTCCACCCACGGCAACACGGCCTCCGACGAGCTCCGACAAAATTCCGACGAAATTCCTACGGCTAGATCTAGATCTAGATCTGGACGCCTTTTTTTTGAAATTAAAAAAAAATCTGTGGCGCATGGGGGTGGGTGCGCCACTGAAATATTTCTGTGGCGCACGGTTCTGGGTGCGCCACAGAATCTTCGCATTTCTGTGGCGCACCACCGGCGTGCGCCACAGAAATATATTTTAGTGGCGAGGATTTTGTGGCGCATCCACCTGTTTCCAGGGATGCGCCACAGAAGTCCAAATTGGTGCGCCAGAGATAGCCTATTATGTAGTAGTGATACAGTGCTCAAGAAGCCGTCAACAGAGGAGAAGATGAAATTCAAGTCGGCTCAAGATACAAAACAAGTTGATTTCATCCCCGGTGACTCCTCCAAGCAGTTCACTATCGAGGCACAGCTCTCGGATAAATAGGAAAGCGCGCTCGTTGAGCTCATCCGTGAGAATCGGGACGTCTTCGCATGGAAGCCATCTGACATGCCAGGTGTAACGAGAGAACTCGCCGAACACAGCTTACATGTTAACCCTAACGCAAGACCTGTGAAACAAGGACTTCACAAGTTTCATGATGACAGAAGAAAAGCTATAGGAGAAGAAGTGGCCCGACTCCTTGCGACCGACTTCATCAAAGAGGTATTCCATCCAGAGTGGGTGGCCAACCCAGTCTTAGTGCCAAAAAAGACAGGGGAGCTACGCATGTGCATTGACTTCACCGGGTTGAACAAAGCATGTCCTAAGGATCCTTTTGCCTTACCGCGCATCGACCAGATTATTGACTCCACAGCAGGTTCCGAGTTGCTTTGTTTCTTGGATGCTTATTCCGGATACCATCAGATCAGACTCAAGGAGGAGGATGAGCTAAAAACCTCCTTCATAACACCCTTTGGAGCTTTTTGTTACAAAACAATGCCCTTTGGACTCAAAAACGCAGGAGCAACATATCAGAGATGCATTCAGAATTGTTTCCGGGAGCAGATTGGAAGGAACGTCCACGCATATATGGACGAAGTGGTTGTCAAGTCATAGAAGGCTGACTCCTTGATTAACGACTTAACAGAGACATTCAACAACTTGCACAAGTATGAGATGAAGTTAAATCCAGGCAAGTGTGTGTTTGGAGTTCCAGCAGGCAAACTAGTCGGCTTCATTGTTTCAGATAGGGATTGAGGCGAACCCAGAGAAAATCAAGGCTATTCATAACTTGCAAAAGCCGACTTGCTTAAAGGATGTTCAGAAGCTCACAGGCTGTGTGGCAGCTTTGAGCAGGTTCATATCACGACTCGGAGAGAAGGCAGGTCCTCTCTACCGACTCCTGAAGAAGTCAGACAAGTTCTTATGGGACAAACAAGCTGACGACGCTTTTGAGGAGTTGAAGAAAACTTTGTCAACAATGCAAGTCCTTGCAGCTCCTACAGATAAGGAGCCCATGTTACTATATGTAGCTGCCAATGAGAGAGTTGTCAGCGCAGTGGTAGTTGTGGAACGCAAGGAGGAAGGAAAGGAGTATCCAGTGCAGCGTCATGTCTACTATGTCAGCGAGGTGCTCACTGATTCCAAGCAAAGGTACCCACAGTGGCAGAAGCTGGTGTATGGAGTCTTTTTAGCAAGTCGGAAGCTCAAGCATTATTTTCAAGAGCACCCTATCAAGGTGGTGAGTTCAGCACCACTAGCAGATATCATCCACAACAGATATGCGACAGGACGAGTCGCCAAGTGGGCAATTGAGCTAGGACCTTACCACATCACGTATGAGCCGCGCACAGCTATCAAGTCGCAAGCTTTGGCGGACTTCGTCAATGATTGGACCGACTTCACATCCTCACCAAACACGCCCTGCTCCAAGTATTGAACAATGCACTTTGACGGATCCAGACAACTTGAGGGATCAGGAGCCAGCGTCGTTCTGACTTCACCTAAGGGAGACAAGTTGGCCTCCATCCTTCAATAGCGCTTTGACTGCACCAACAACATGGCAGAGGCTCTGCTACATGGACTCTGCATGGCCAAGGAGATGAACATCAAGCGTATCAGATGCTTTGGAGACTCAGATCTCGTAGCCCAGCAAGTGTCAGGAACTTGGGATTCAAAGGATGCAAACATGGCGGCTTACAGAAGAGCAGTCGACCAGATTGTCGGGTTCTTTTCCGTCTACCAAGTGGAGCACATCGATCGTCGAAAAAACGAGGCGGCATATGCATTGTCAAGGCTGGGATCTCGAACAGAGAAAGTTCTGAAGGGGTCGCAGCATAGAAAACAAAAAAAATTCCTACGCAACAAACGGAATAAACCCCAAGGATCTAGATCTACTAGATGAAGATAGCGAAGGTGAGATCCAATCTCTTACCCTTGAAGATCGAACAAACGCATTTTGTCGGTGCAGGGGTTGGCTAGTCGATCCCCGCAACTAGACTCGTCTAGTCGCGAGGAGATGTATTATCCTCGAGATCCAATCCGATGAAGTGCAGCAACAGGCAGCACCTCCGCGGTATTCACGTACAGCTCGATGAAGACGTCTACTCCTTGATCCCGCAAGCGAGGTAGACGTGGCCTTGATGATCTCAACAACACGACGGTGTGGTGGTGATGATGACGATCTCCACGAGCGAGGCTTCGCCAAGCCAAGCACGAGGAGAGGGAGAGGAGGAGGTGGCGCAGAACCCTAGGGCTAGGGTGGTGCGGCAGCTGTGGAGGTGGAGGTGGTGGTGGCGCAGCCCTCTGGGGAGAGGGGTGCGGCTAGGCATAGGGTTTAGGGGTGGAGATGGCCGGCGGCTAGGGTTAGGGTTTAGGGTGCGGCTAGGCAACTTGGGGGACAGCCTTGGTTGTGCCGCACCCTCCCCCTTGGCCCTCTATATATAGGTGGAGGGGGGAGCTAGGGTCGGCCGGCCCTAGGACTTGCTTGACCCTCAAGCAAGCCGAGTCCCTCTAGGACTCCTCCTAGGGTTCCCCCCCCCCCCTTCCTTTTTCCTTGGCCGGATTGGCCCATGTGGGCCTTAGGTGGTGCCGCTAGAACATTCCGGAACCTTCCAGTACCGTATACAAATTTCCCGAAACTTTTCCGATACCTCCGGAAACCACTTTCCTTATATGAATCTTATTCTCCAGACTCCTCCGGAACTCCTCGTGACATCCGGGATCCCATCCGAGACTCCGAATCACCATTTGTTCATTTCATCGTTTAATTCATCGCAAAACCTAATTTCATCGGAGCGTTAAGTGTGTGACCCTACGGGTTCGAGAATGCATAGACATGATCATATCAATAATTAATAGCGGGACCGGGATGACCATATTAATTCCTATACACTCAACAAAACTCTTTTCTCGATTGAACCACGATGTCGGAGATTCAATTAATCTCATATACGATTCCCTTTGTCTCACGATATTTTACTTGCCCGAGATTTAATCGTTGACATCCCCATGTCTAGTTTAATCTCGTTACCGGCAAGTTCTCTTTACTCGCCCATAATATAGGATCCCGGTGATTACATCCTAATCACATGTCTGCAGACCTTTGATGCTATATTACCGAGAAGGCCTGGAGATATCTTCTCCGTCACATGGAGGGACAAATCCCACTCTTGATTCATATCACCCAACAACCCACCGTCGGAGATACCTAAAAGCCACCTTTATAATCACCCAGTTACGAAGTGACGTTTGATGTCCACAAAGTATTCCTCCGGTGAACGGGAGTGATATAATCTCATGGTCTAAGAAAACTATATTTGGCATATTAAAAGTGTTGACAACAAAACTTTTGTGACACGATTAATTGCAACTCTTTATTATTTGGGTCATGTCCATCAAGTCATTCGCCCAATGACGTGACTCCGTTATCAAGTGACTATAACAAGTCCATAGTTAGGAAACTCTAACTATCTCTTGATCAACGAACTAGTCCTGTAGAGGCTCACTAGGGACTCCTGGTGTTTATATTCCACACATTTATTATGTTTCCATTTAATACAATTATAGCATGGATAATAAACTATTATCATAAACATGAATATGCTTAATAAACCATTTTATCATTGCCTCTAGGGCATATTCCCAACAGTCTCCCACTTGCACTAGAGTCAATAATCTAGTTTACATTTTTTTGATCCAACACCCATGGAGTCTCACTCATGAAGTCTCAGTGCTGATCATGTTTGCTTGTGGAAGAGGTTCCGTCCGTGCTCTGTACTATGCAGCTCATTATGTCCTTTGCAAAATTGTAATTGTCACCTAATTTGACATTACTTTATCATCACATGATGAACTTCCTATCATCCCATGATAAAATTCATTATCATATAATGCATATAATATGTTTGGTTATAGAGTGAGATGCTTGTGTACCTTTATGCCTACATGACGTATGATCAGTCAAAAGGACCTTCACATAGCATGTGCATCCGGAACTCACTCAATCTTGAAACAACTTTCTCAAACAAAAATATTATATCTTATTTTAATCCTTGAATTAATCATATACTCCTATATGTTGTAGACTTAACAAATCGACAGTGTACCATGTCACTTCGATATTTCCGATCATGCTTTCGCTGCGCTACTCTGATTTTAAGAGATCTCCAATTTAGTTTGGCTTTATGACTTCAACCAAGTCTACCACTTTCTAAATTTATCTCAATTTCATGAAAAATGACTCCTCATTTAACATGTTCTTACAACTAAGAACTTGGGTCACATATCGTCAAATACAAACACATGGTTCTTATATGTTTTAGACCTATGAACCATTCATAGTGAATACCAACATATCCTCCAACTATCAATTTTTGTACTGAGTTATCAACTCAATGTTTCACCTATTCCTTACAAGGAAATGAACCATTCTTCTCTTGTTTTATTTTTGAACTCCTTCAAAACCTTGTTTAGGTTAAACATCCTGACTTTAATGTTTATCAAACATATCTATCCTCCATAGATACATCCATCTCCATGGATATTTGACGTTCAAACCAACTTCACAAGTTATGCATTGGTCCATGACAATATTTACAACATTCACGAAATCTCCATTTCATTCAAACAAGATGTTGTAAACTCCCACTCAAATATACATCATACACATATTAAATTGTGAAACCCACTATGGCTCCCACTCAGAAATATGTTATCTCTATATTTGACCATGATTAAACAACTCCCACTCAAACATATGTCTCCACATATTTTGATTATGGAAAATAGTTTCTGCTCTAACTTAATATATGTCACCACATATGTTAATTAGATCCCACTCAGTTTCTTATGCACTTTCTCGATACTTTGGACTCCTCCAAAATTCTTATTTAACCTCCAAAATACTAGTACTCTGCTAGCATCAATCCTCTTGACTTTAAGCACAACTACACCATGTAGTTAACAACATTGAATCTATTTAAAGAGATTTACCTCGTGTGCTTCTTTTCAGCAAGTTTTATTTATTCCTTCCAAACCTTTTGAAGAATAAATATGTAAAACATGGTTTTCACAAAATCAAGTAACAATTACTTGTGATTTAAACTTAACATAGGATGACTCTAAGTCACTTTCGTATTTTAAAGTTTCTATTTCTTACTTTTGTAGTCTCGCAGGTATGTCTTGTTTCTCAAAACATGACAAGTAAATCATGAATATTATTTGCAACTTTTGACAAATTTCATATTCTTGAATCCTACTTCTCTTTAGACAAGCTAAACCAAAATTCAATGATAACCATCATTAAATTCTTTTATGTGTCAAGTTTTAACCAACATAGCACTTTACATGTGCCACTTGATACATAAACATACAAGGTTTTAGCTTTCTCAATTTATTCCAACAATTCTTTTATCCATGAAACCATTTCACGATAAAACCAAACTTGACACAACCAAACAAATTGGTTTGTCATATTGTGGAATCTCTATTCATAATCTCATATGAATATACTACAAAACTCCATTTGCCATGGTTTTTAATTATCCAATAATTACTGAAACCACTATTTCACATAACTCATATGCGAAACGCAAAACATTAAATAGATCCTTTATTTAAAACAGAGTGTTATCAAAATAAATCTAAATGATACAAATAAAACCTTAATTCTAAATCCCATTTCTATGACCACACAATATCAAAATATAATGCGACTACAATACTTTAGGTTTCATCAAAACACTTTTGAATAATCACTAAATATTGTAATTTGTGATAACACTTGTCACAAGTCTTCATACTAAACAATAACTCAAATATTTCGTCTCTTTTGATCAAATAAAAAAACTCAATTATCTTGTTAAACTAATATCCTTCACTTTTATGGTCTCATCATAACTTGAATAAATACACCTATTTACTCATTCATGAAGAAGCACACAAAATAATGATGTTCTTTATTCACTAGAAAATTCAACCAACACTTGTGTTTATTTTCCAGCTACTCATGGCATTTTCAGAAAATGGCATTTTAATCATACTACTTAGTGATGTGCATCCAAATGCTCCGCAACACTATAGCACAATTAAAACAAACCTCATCATCAAGTATTGGATATTTTAGCATGTTTCATTTTATAAATGTTTAGCTAATTATCATTAAAATCAAACAAAGGACAATAATCTCATAATCGAAACGTGATCACCAAAAAGGATTACTCATGAAAATAGAACAACCATTTTTCTTTAACATGAATGACCGTCTCATAAATCGAGGCACACTAATTTAAAGATCACACTTAATTCGATTACAAAACTCATTCAAATCCTCCAATTTAAAACGATATATGTAGAAGTAGAATGTCGCCAGCATCAACTCC
This sequence comes from Puccinellia tenuiflora, assembly GCA_012064385.1. Classification (NCBI taxonomy): domain Eukaryota; kingdom Viridiplantae; phylum Streptophyta; class Magnoliopsida; order Poales; family Poaceae; genus Puccinellia; species Puccinellia tenuiflora. The sequence goes on along the minus strand of QRDG01001761.1, from coordinate 122,296 downwards.
TTGATTGCCTTCTTTCCACGAAATCCACTCAGTCCCTCCATGCACTTCTCAAACGGCGGGCCCTGTTTTCACAAAAACAGCACAAGTATCAAATACTTAGCTCACCACAAGTGCAAATGGGACATTAAACATTTATAACTTGTATATCAAAATATACCTTCTGCATTGACTACTTCTCCTGCTATGGGCTCTACTTTGACATGACGCAGCCGAGACACAAACTCACAGATGGTGATCGAATCTCCTTTCATGACATAGTCTCTGACATAATTCTCAAAGCTGGGAGGAAGAGAGCGCAACACCCCATCTATCGCCAATTTGTCAGTCATCTCGTAGTTCCAACATCCACCAGAGTATAATACAGCCTATGCATCTTACTCAGGTGTTGTTCCAAGCAAGTGTTTTCTTCCATCTTAGTTGAAAGAAATTCATCCAGAACCTCGAACCTTGCAACTCTAACTTGCGCTATGAACCTACTCTTAAGCTCATTAACAATCTCCATTGCGCTCAAGTTCTCAAATTGGTTTTCAAGGTTTATGTTCATGAAGGTGCGCACCAACCACTGGACTTTCAACTAGATGGTGTGTTGCTCGTACCATTCCATGTACCCTTCATAGTCAGCAGTAACATCTGGGCATTCCTCTAAAGGTTCATCTATTACGTAGAGCTCATGATTTTCATAAAGGGTTTCCCTCAGACGCATGAACCAAGTAGCAAAGTTTGCCCCATCAATACGTAGCTCCTCAGAAAGGAACATCTTTCCGTAGTCACCCATGATCTACAAGGATTTTGCAAAGACATTTTCTTAGGAAATTTGTTTATGATAATTCTAGTTCATTTTAATCAAATTACTACATGAACTCCCACTAAACTTAACATCTCTCTGGTTGTTTAGTGACACACGATCCAAATCCACTACACCACAACCGATCATCACGTGAGATGATGTAGCTTCAATGGTGAACAACTCAGTGTTGATCATATCATTCATATGACTCGTGTTTAATCTTTCGGTTCCATGTTCCCGAGGCCATGTCTGTACATGCTAGGCTCGTCAAGATCTACCGTAGTATTTCATGCATGTGTAAACTGGCTTACACCCGTTGTATGTGAATGTTGAATCTATCACACCCGATCATCACGTGATGCTTCGAAACGACGAACTTTCGCAACGGTGCATACTAGGGGAGAACACTTAATTATCTTGATATTGACGTGAGAGATCACCTTATCATGCTACTGTAGCGATCACATCTAAGCAAGCAATAAGGTGCATAAAAAGGATTAACATCACATGCAATTCAAAAATTGTGATATGATATGGCCCTTCTCCTTGTGCTTTTGATCTCCATCTCCAAAGCACCGACATGATCTCCATCTCCGGCATGATCTCCATCATCATGGCGCCATCACCATGGTTGTCCACCAACTATTGTAACTACTACTATTGCTACTCTTAGCGATAAAGTAAAACAATTACATGGTGATTCAATGACACGCAGGTCACATAAAATAATAGACAACCATATGGCTCCTGCCGGTTGCCGTACTCGTCGACACGCAAGTCGCGGAATATTACAAACATGATCATTGCATACATTATCACAAATCACACATTTGGCCATACCACATCACATGACCCCTGCAAAACAAGTTAGATGCCCTCTACTTTGTTTATGCAAAAAAAAAATTACGTGGCTTGGGTCAAAAGATAGAACCATTCTAATCTACGCAAGACCACAACGGTGATATAATAGTTGCTTATTTACTCATCCTTTTGAAAAGCCTTCCATTGAAAATTGCACCCTCACTAAAGCAAGAGAAACAGACACCCGCCAGCCACTTATGCAAAACAAGTTGCATGTCAGTCGTGGAACTGGTCTCTCGTGCGTGGACGAGTAAGGTTGGTCCGGGCCGCTTCAATCTCACAATACCGCAAAGATGCAAAGTGCACGCTAGAAGGTAGCAACATAAAATATCAACGCCCACAACTCCTTTTGTTCTAATCGCACCAACATCTACGAATAGATCTAGGCTCTGATACCACTGAAGGGGTCGCAGCATAGAAAACAAAAAAATTTCCTACGCAACAAACGGAATAAACCCCAAGGATCTAGATCTACTAGATGAAGATAGCGAAGGTGAGATCCAATCTCTTACCCTTGAAGATCGAACAAACGCGTTTTGTCGGTGCAGGGGTTGGCTAGTCGATCCCCGCAACTAGACTCGTCTAGTCGCGAGGAGATGTATTATCCTCGAGATCCAATCCGGTGAAGTGCAGCAACGGGCAGCACCTCCGCGGTATCCACACATACAGCTCGATGAAGACGTCTACTCCTTGATCCCGCAAGGGAGGTAGATGTGGCCTTGATGATCTCAGCAACACGACGGTGTGGTGGTGATGATGACGATCTCCACAAGCAGGGCTTCGCCAAGCCAAGCACGAGGAGAGGGAGAGGAGGAGGTGGCGCAGCACCCTAGGGCTAGGGTGGTGCGGAAGCTATGGAGGTGGAGGTGGTGGTGGCGCAGCCCTCCGGGGAGAGGGGTGCGGCTAGGGTTAGGGTTTAGGGCGTGGCTAGGCAACTTGGGGGGCTCCCTTGGGTGTGCCGCACCCTCCCTCTTGGCCCTCTATATATAGGTGGAGGGGGGAGCTAGGGCCGGCCGGCCCTAGGACTTGCTTGACCCTCAAGCAAGCCGAGTCCCTCTAGGACTCCTCCTAGGGTTCGCCCCCCCCCCCCTTTCCTTTTCCTTGGCCGGATTGGCCCATGTGGGCCTTAGGTGGTGCGGCTGGCCCAAGTGGCCAGCTGCACCCCTTTGGTCCACGTGGGCCCCATACTTTATGTGGTCCCACTTCTAGACTCCTCTAGAACATTCCGAAACCTTCCGGTACCCTATACAAATTTCCCGGAACTTTTTCGATACCTCCGGAAACCACTTTCCTTATATGAATCTTATTCTCCGGACTCCTCCGGAACTCCTCGTGACGTCCGGGATCCCATCCAAGACTCCGAATCACCATTCGTTCGTTTCATAATTTAATTCATCGCAAAACCTAATTTCATCGGAGCGTTAAGTGTGTGACCCTACGGGTTCGGGAATGCATAGACATGATCATATCAATAATTAATAGCGGGACCGGGATGCCCATATTAATTCCTATACACTCAACAAAACTCTTTTCTCGATTGAACCACGATGCCGGAGATTCAATTAATCTCATATACGATTCCCTTTGTCTCACGATATTTTACTTGCCCGAGATTTAATCGTTGACATCCCCATGTCTAGTTTAATCTCGTTACCGGCAAGTTCTCTTTACTCGCCCATAATATAGGATCCCGGTGATTACATCCTAATCACATGTCTGTAGACCTTTGATGCTATATTACCGAGAAGGCCTGGAGATATCTTCTCCGTCACATGGAGGGACAAATCCCACTCTTGATTCATATCACCCAACAACCCATCGTCGGAGATACCTGAAAGCCACCTTTATAATCACCCAGTTACGAAGTGATGTTTGATGTCCACAAAGTATTCCTCCGGTGAACGGGAGTGATATAATCTCATGGTCTAAGAAAACTATATTTGGCATATTAAAAGTGTTGACAACAAAACTTTTGTGACACGATTAATTGCAACTCTTTATTATTTGGGTCATGTCCATCAAGTCATTCGCCCAATGACGTGACTCCGTTATCAAGTGACTATAACAAGTCCATAGTTAGGAAACTCTAACTATCTCTCGATCAACGAACTAGTCCTGTAGAGGCACACTAGGGACTCCTGGTGTTTATATTCCACACATGTATTATGTTTTCATTTAATACAATTATAGCATGGATAATAAACTATTATCATAAACATGAATATGCTTAATAAACCATTTTATTATTGCCTCTAGGGCATATTCCCAACAAGTTCCACCAAATGTCTTCCTAGATGAGCTCCACCGTCCATTGGTTAAGTTGCCTTCAGAAGAGGGGCTCGCTTTTTCAGACCCGGAGTCGGCATTGGTCGCAGCAACTCACGCAATTCTGGCTTGGACGGAGCCGTATCTTGCGTATCTCCTACGAGGTGAACTTCCAAAAGATGAAGTCAAGAAAAGGCAACTCATCAGACGGTGCAAGTCTTATACAGTAATTAATGGAGAGTTGTTCAGGAGAAGCACCACAGGAGTCTATCAACGATGCGTGTCTCCAGAAGAAGGCAGGCAAATTTTGCAAGAGATTCATGCAGGAGACTGTGGCCATCATGCATCAACAAGGTCCTTGGTGTCCAAAGCTTTCAGGCACAGTTTCTTCTGGTTAACAGCACACTTGGATGCAGAAAAGATTATGGATGGCAATGGGTACCCGATACCCGCTAACCCGACGGGTACCCGCACTAAATGGGGAGGGTTTGGTGGTGATTTAGACCCACGGGTCTGCTTAGCGGTAAAGATTCAGACCCGCCGGGTCTAGCGGAGGCGGGTATGGAGGTGGCAAACCCGGACCCTCTAACCCGCAGACCCGCCAAACCCCACTGCTTCCATATTTTAATTAAACCTAACTCCCTAAGTCCTAACCGCATCGCCACACCCCACAGACACGCACGGGCGTTACCCAACCAGACCGCAGCTACTGGACTCTCCTCGCTCGCCTCGTCCCCACTGGACCCCCACGCGCGGTGACCGGCAGAGGACCCGGGAGAGGTGGCGGCGGCGACCGGCAGAGGACCCGGGCGAGGCGGCGTGGCTGCCGGCCCGTGGAGAAGAAGACGACGCTGCGGTGCGTTGCGGGCCGGCGATGGCATCGACCCCGCCTCCGCGAGATCTCTCTGCGGCCCCGCCCACACGAGATCTCGCCGGCCTCGCCCTCGCCGCCGAAAGATCTCGCCGGCCCCGCCCTCGCCATGCCGCCCATGCGGCCTCCGGAAGTTCGTCGACAACGAGCTGCAGCTCGAGCGCCACCGCCACTCACTCGAGCGTCGCCGCCGCCTCCCTCGAGCGCCGCCGCCGCGACCTCCCTCAGGCGCGCCTCCACCTCCCTCGAGCTCTGCCGCCGCCACCATGGTGACCACCTCGTCCCCAACCTCCCGATCTCGATCCCGTCTGCAGCTTCGTGGGTACCCGTCGGGTCCCCCGAACCCGGCCGGGTCGCGGGTCTGGTGTAGACCTAGACCCGACGGCGGGTATGGGGGCGGGTGGCGGGGGTGGGGAGGAGGGTCGGGTGCGGGTATGGAGGGGGCAAACCCGGCCCCGAACCCGGTGGGTGCCATCCATAGAAAAGATAGTTCGATTTTGTGATGGTTGCCAGAGGTATGCCAGACAAGATCATGTGCCAGCCCAAGAGCTCAGAACCATACCAATAACTTGGCCGTTTGCAGTTTGGGGGCTTGACATGGTGGGTCCTTTTTCAAAGTCGCCCTGCCACAAAACTTACCTGCTAGTTGCAGTTGACAAGTTCATCAAATGGGTTGAAGTTGAACCCATGAGCCGAGTCGATGCAGCATCAGCTGCCAGGTTCATCAAAAAGATAGCTACACGATTTGGATAGCCACATAGCATTATCACAGACAATGGAACCAATCTATCAGTTGGAGAGATGACCAAGTTTTGTAGGGAAAACAACATCCAGCTTGATCTAGCCTCAGTGGCACACCCACAGTCAAATGGACAAGCTAAACGTGCAAATTAGGAGTTGCTTAGAGGGATTAAGCCCAGATTGAGAGTCCCCCTGTTACGAGCTGCCGGGTGTTGGGTTGAGGAGTTGCCAGCAGTACTCTGGAGCATACGGACGACTCCTGACAGATCCACCGCTTCACGCCGTTCTTCATGGTCTATGGAGCAGAAACAATCCTGCCCAGCGATTTACTTCATGATTCACCACGAGTCGCCAATTATGTCGATACAGAGAACGCGCTCGCTCGCCGGGACTCGGTGGATGCACTTGAAGAGGCAATGGAGTTAGCCCTTCAGAGATCTGCAGTTTATCAGCAGGACTTGCGGCGATATCACGCACGCAGAATCAGAAGCCAGACTTTCCAAGAGGGAGACTTAGTGCTTCGCCTAGTCCAAAATAAGGAAGGGATGCACAAGTTATCTCCTCCATGTACTAACTAATATTTAAAGCGCTCTGATCAAACATTCAGCCCTTAAATATACCGAAGTTACAAAAAAAAGCTAATAATAATAATATAGACAACACATTCTCCTCGTGAGAGTATGTTTCCTCTTCGGCACGGCATAATCGCCGTCGTTGTCGGTGGCGGCATGGTTGGCAACGGATGACTGGCTGTACCTCGAGGCTCCGTACCGTCGCCTTGTATCGCTTGGGGGTGGGGCACCACACCCTTGAGCTCCTCCTTGAGGCACATCCACTGCGCAAACAATTTTGGAGCAGAGTCACGAAGGAGCCTTCCACCACGCGTTGTGTCATGTATTCTTCCTGGCCACACGCCGAGAGTGACTCATGCACCAAATTGTGCTCTTCCAGCTCCTTCCTCCGATCGAGGTACTCAAAATAACTAAGATAGACCGATGACGCCACCGTCGAACAATTGTCGTCCTCTGGCGTCCCCCCGCTTGGGATGTACTCGAAATACAAGATAGGGGGCGAGAACATCGGAGGAGCAGGTGGAGCGATGACGGGGATCGTGGGGCTCCGTACTCGACACGGTGATGCGCGACACCGTTGCGGGGAGCGCTCCGCCCGCCAGAGAAAAATGTGGTGACCTAATGGGAAATCTGTTTTAACTCATAGGTGTAGATGCACCGACTATGTGAAAAAATGCATTACAAAATGTCAACAGATTCCAAACAAAAAAAATAGGTGTACATCCATACATTCTATATCGCACATAATACATCATTTTGTGGTATGTATAAAAAAACAATTTCGATGCTCCAAAATAAGGTTTCACAAGATCTTTTTTATCTTTTTACACAAGTCACGAAAACTTTCTACGCGATAAACATCCAACTTAAATATCAGAAATTTCGGGAGACTAAAATATAACCTACTAAAACATTCTATATTTTGGAATGGAGTCAGTACTCATCTTACACGCAGCTTTTTTTTTTTTTTTGAGAGAATCTTACACGCAGCTGATAGATGCAGCTTTAACTTGGCGCTGGCTTTTCTTGCATAGATGCGACGCCTCACCTCCGTACTCGAGAACCAGCCACGCCCACAGCATCAGGAGCCCAGCAATGAGCAGGGCCGTGAAACACGTGCAGCCCATAACGACACGGCTGTCTTGGACCGGCAGGCCCAGGACGACGCCCAACGTGATGTTGAGAACACCGCCGCCGACAGCGGCGAGACCGACGATCTTGAGCGCCTCCTCGACGGCCACCGGCGCACGGGGAAGGAACAGCTCCATGTAGCACAGCATCAGAAAGATCACCGAGACGTAGATGAAATACGAGACCAGCAGCGGCAGCCGCCACGGGATGCTGCTGAAGAATCGAGGGTGTGTGGATTGGAAGGCGAGAGCCATGGCCACGCACGTGACTATAGACACGACTTGCAGATACACAGCCTTTAACACGAGCGAAGCACGTGATATGCCGGACACCTTTTCTCCGATCGTCGCCGGCGCTGCTGCCATGGAAAACGCGTTGCGGCTGCGCGGGATCGACCGAGGGAATTTGTAGGCGATGATCGAGGCCGGGTTCAGATCGTGGACTTTCTGTATCCTAGGATGACATGACTTCTACTTGGATAGCGTTGGCCTGTTGGGTCCGTATCGAACTCTGCTTGAGCAGTTATGATTTCGTTGTTCTAAGAGCAATTCTAGCCGATGCAACAAATTTTGGGTAGCACTATAGAAAGGGCGAGGCCCACGTGCGTCCTGTGATCCCATCGCGCGCGTCGTCTTTTTTTTTCATAGTAATACGTATCTTATTTATTTATGGACCGTGCTAACAAGGGCACGTGCCCTAGATTAGTTTCCGTGGGCACGGATATAATAGGCTAGTTTTGACATGCATGCATGCTGCCACACATAGATTCCTTTTGATTTTCAAACTTTAAAATATTTTATCTCTTGAACCGTAATTCTAAATTCAAATCCGTTTTCATGGTTGTTTTTGTTGCGATTAAATCTTCAAAATTAGATCCCATCTTGATATATTTTGACAACTTTTATTTTCCGACCCTAGTTGCCAGATTATAATCACTTGGTTACCATGTATTGTCAAGTTGGTTACCAGGTCAAAATCAAATGGTTGCCTGGTTTTCTGAACTGCGGTACTCACCAATATAAGCCTTATGTGACGGTAATCCCATGCTTTACGTGTCTAGATTGGATCAAAATACTCACTCTATGAACATGTAAATCATGGTTATGACAAAAAAAATGTAAAAAGTAACCGGTAACCATGAATTATTTGAGTTGTAACTGCTAACTGGTCATATGGCAACTGAAGTATAATAACCTGGCAACTAGCGACGAAAAAAAAGTTTATCAAAACATATTAAGATGGGATCTTGTTTTCAAGTGCTCGTCAAGACGAAACCAGTAGTGAAAACGGATCGTTAAATGGATTTACGGTTTAGAAGATAATTTATTTTGAATTTTCGGATCATAAAAAGATTCCCACATGCATGTAGTCATTTGGTCCCTCCACACTTCACGACATGCATGCACGCCGGACGGAATCCATTGTTAGGGCACGTCAGTTTATTAGAATAACCGTTTATAAATAAAGATCAAATTACAGGCACGTACAAACCGATCTTACAGAACTAAAAAGATAGGATAAACCTATGTGACAAACCAACGCCTATCTCTCTCCTTCGACACAATCGTATTAGCCACCAAAGAGAAAAGAGACAAATCACCTCACCGCCCGAGCTCGACGCGGCTCCATCACTAATCAGCAGCATTTCGGACCTCCAAACTAGTTTGTCATATGACAAACCATTACCGTTGAAAGAATCAGACCGGGGCAGCACGACCCCGGACACGCCGTCGAATTTCAGAACTGACACCTCCGCACGACTACGACGTCGAAGAAGGGAGCCAGAACTGTCAACCTCCAACCATAAACCCAGCATAGGATACACCTTCTTCCAGTTGTCATCTGCGCCGACAACAGTCTGCGCGTACTCCTGGACGATCCAACCTCCCTGCTCCACCATGACGTCGGAGACAACGCCATAGCAACGGGGACAGAGCAGAAGGAGAGACACACCTGATGGGGTCGCCGCCGCCGCCTCGCCGACACCATCCATGAACCCTAATATCGTCGATCTGAAAGATCGGCAAACACACGATGCCATCAACTCCGAGACGCTGCCATGAAGGACATCGCCGGTGTGGGAGTGGAGCTGAAGCAGATTTATTCGTCCGGGCGCCGCTCCCACCACCCCAACGGCGCACCACGACCTGCAAAACCAAACCCTAACTACAGAGCGGAGGAACGGGGTCCCCCCTCCCTCCTGCTGCCGGAGCAGCAGGCGGAGGGAGAGGGAACCAGCTCCTTGACCGGTGGAGATCGGGCGGAAAGCGAGATCGCTTTTCCTCTCTCCCTAGCGGCGGCGGAGGAGGAAAACGATACATATCACGCGCGTCGTCTGCTCGTCACGAAGCTCCCCTCATACGCGTCGTCTGCTGGCTATTTCGATCCGAAGTACAGAGTACAGAGCGTTGTACATCGGACGCGGAGGCTCCCGCACATGATTGCTTTGATCGGAGAGGTACAAAGCTACAAAGGTACACACGGTAGACCCTCAAACATTAAAAAAAAGTACACACGGTAGAGAGAGTAGAACTCAAGATGTACAAAACAAAAACAAACGGTGTATAAATTATATAATATAGGAACGAAAAGTACACAGAAAAATGTTGTACATCTACATGCCTGTATATAAGTTGGCTTACTTGCCACCCCCACCCTAAACCCTAAATTATATATACAAGCTACAAATTTTTCATGATCTAGCGGCTTGGCTTCGTCCTCCGTCGCTGCTACCCGCGGCGTACGGGCGGACTCAGCCTCGGGGCCTTACGGTACGGAGTCTTCATCGCCCATCGACGCGATAGCGTCGACGGGCGATGAAGGCTCCGTACCCTAACGCCTACGCTAACGCGGCACAGGGAGTACCAAATTGGAGATATACAAAATTAGAGATCTACAAAACTGGAGATGTACAAAACTGGAAATATACAACCACACTGCTACCGAATGTACAAAACTGGATATGTACAAAACTGTAAATTTACAGAAACTAGAAATGTACAACCGGAGTGCTACCGGATGTACAAAACTGGAGATGTACAAAACTGGATATGTACAAAACTGAAAATATATAAAAACTGGAAATGTACAACAGGAGTGCTACCGGATGTACAAACTATACAGAACCAGATATATATAAAAAGTTTGTTGAAACCTATCAACATGAGATCTAGTTTTGAAGATCTCGACGCGAGGAGCTCAAAAGTGAAAACGGTTCGTAATTTGGATTAGCGGTTCTTAAGATATTTCGTTTTAAGTTTCCGGTTTTTTAAATAAAAGGTAAAACTCCCTCCCACCCGTACCTTTTCTTTCTCTCTCTTCCTCCCCACTTTAACTCCGGTTGCGACACGTGGAGAATATTCAAACAACAACGAGGGACTTGGCGCGAGGAGAGCGGACGCGGGGTTCCCTTCACGAAGGATTCCCTTTTTCTAATGATTTCCACAAATTTTGGGTTTCTAGCATTGCATTGCATCCCCGCATCGGGTGTTCCCCGCGGTCAAGGCCCAAAGGTCGCCAACGGGCCGGCCCGACATTGAATGGGCTCGGCAAGTGCTGCGTGCCTCACATCGAGGCCCAGGCACACCCCCCCCCCCCCCTAATAAAAGAGCCATTCTGTTTTGCAGAAAAAATAAAAATAGAAATAAAATGATAAACCGGCGGTTTTTACCCGATAAACTTATTTTCCAGAAAAAATTTAAAAAATGATAAAAGGATTGTGTCGTGCCGGCTGGTGTGCCTGGACTCGAGGCCCAGGCATGGCGCTAGGTGTGACGCGGGCCAGGCACGACCCGTTTAGCCACGAGCTGGGCACACGTGCTAACGTGCCGGCCGGCGAGCACGGGCCCAGATGGCCATCTTTGTGCATGCCCTAACACACTTTTTTCTTCCTTACCCCCACCGTTGCGCTTCCTTAGTATTTCTTGACTTTTCCCCACGAGAGCAGATCTCCGTAGAGGTTATGCCATGTCATCGTCCTCGCCTTCTTTGTGCGGTGGTGCTGCCATGGGCGACCTCCTTCCTCCGCATGCCGTCGCTGTCAACCATCGGGAGGGCTCCCCGCTGCACCAACCAACCCCCGCACCAGCACACGGGCATCGTGTCACCACGCGCTGCCGGAGATGGGGGCCACAACACTCCTAGCTTCTCGTGGCGTCCTACATCGCTGGAGATGGAGTCCACGACGGCGGCGCGCCCTTTTGCAGAAGGAGGTGTTACACTGAGGCTTGTGGTGAGGGTGCTCGGTTGCTGCCCTCGATGGTGGCGGTGCAACTGGGGAAACCGGTGTTGCTACCAGCAATGGGCGTTGATGCTACAAGCGGTGGACCGTGTTGCTGCCATAGGCTGCCATCGCTATAAGGGGCAGTCGTCGGTGCTACGAGCGCGTGTTATGCATGGCGGTACTACCATCGACGGGAAGATCGGCTACAAAGGACAAGCGGTGGTGCTACCATCATCGGCGGCACGGCCCTAGGTGTCGCTATGTCGGCATTGTTGGTGATGTATGGCTGGTCGTAGACCAAGGCCTCGCGGCAATGTCGTTGACGGTGGTCTTACAACGCTTGGAGAGGCGGGGACGAAGCTGAGAAAAAATGGCACTAGGGTCATCACTATAATCTATCTATCATATTGTGGTCATTCTCTATAAATTAACACTAGCTAATACGGAGTCGTAAGTAGTGAAGGATTTTGCATTGCCCATTGGCACAAGATTATTCCAACACTAGCTAATACGAGTAGTACCAAGTGCTAACCGGACTATATATTTCAAAAAAAAAAGTGCTAACCGGACTACATTTCTAAGTGGACTTCGAACTCAATTAGTAACACGACAAACTACTTGCAGAGGCAAGATTATTCCAACAAAATGGGTGAAATTTTGAAGGCCGGGTCGTTATAAGGCCTCTATTAGAAACACACAATTACACACTTTTTTTTTAGCTTAAAGTGGTATCCACCGCCCGAATAGATAGAAGAGATGACTCAGTTTATAAGGGAAACCGGGTCAAAAAAACCATACAAACGGTACAATGCCCTGTTTATAAGGAAAACAAGGCGAAAACACGCACATACGAGACGACCCGCCGCCCACATGACGCAAGTCGGCTGCCCCGACATAGCAACCAGGATGAAGCTCTGCATTGCCCGAAGCCGAACCAGTCATGGTCGACGAACCCTCTGCCCGCGCAGTCTTTATCCAGGTCGCCACCAAATCCCACCTGTTCCGGGGCCGCCGCCCCGGCGTAGCAACCAGATCGACCTTCGCATTGCCCGAAGATGATCCAGTCATGGTCGACGAACCCTCTGCCCGCGCAGTCTTCATCCAGGTCGCCACCAAAATCCACCTGTTCCGGGGCCGCCGCCCCGGCGTAGCAACCAGATCAACCTTCGCATTGTCCGAAGGCGATCCAGTCAGGTCGACGAACCCTCTGCCCGCACAGTCTTCATCCAGGTCGCCACCAAGACCCACGCAAGACAACGGTCCTGCCTCCTCGAACCATCGCTGCGTGGGAGCCCGAGGCCGCCGCCTCGACGTCCACCACCGTCCAGGGCCGCCACCCCGGGATCCACCTCCCTCGACCACCGAGACTCACCCACCAGCTGTTGCGAACCAATCGCACCGTGAGGGTCCAAGTCTCCAAGGCGACGCCTCCAACAAGGGAGCGACGAGTCTGTCGCCGTCGCCCGCTCCGACGGAGCATAGGTTTTCACCCGGAGACCTCAGAACCACTCACGTTGGTCGGGATCGAGCCTCCACGACGACGCAAACAGGAGAGAAAACGACGCCGAAGGCGCCGCCGTCGTCGGCACCGACCGGAGTCCGTGCAGGCTTTCGCCCGGAGGTCAATCCGACCATGAAGCGAGAGGAGCAACAGAAGGGCGTCGAGAAACCGTCGCCGACCACCGAGCTTCACCGCATGCCATGGCGGCCGCGGCACCTCACTCCACGACAACCACGCCGCGCCGCCACACAAGCCATCTTTCCGGGGCCGCCGCCCCGGCTTCCTCGCTGCAAGCCGCACGCAGCAGACCGCCGCGCCGCCACCCAAGCATGTAGCCCGACGACACGACGGACCCTACAGCCAGTCCTGCCCACAGCTCACCCACCTCCTGCTGCACTACCGCACCGCTCCTGCAGGTGCTCCACTCCACGAGCGCACGCAGCAGAACGCGCGCCGCCGGCCCGGACGGCAGCCAGCCGCCACGGCCCGCCGAGGCGTAGATTGAGCCTGGCCACCTCCCGCATCGCTGGCCGGCGCGCGCCCCGACTCGCAGCCACCGCGCCACATCCTGCCACAACTACGCCGCCGCGCCTCCGCGCCCAGTCGCGCCGCCGCTCCACCGCGCCTAGCCACGCCACCGTCGCCATCGAGCCGCACCTCTGCGGGAGAGCCGCGACACTAGAGAAAACCACCCCGCCGCCACCTTCCTCAGGCGCGCCCGGCTTTGCCTGTGCCCCCTCTAGCGGCGGCGATGCGGAGGGAGGGGCGGGAGGGCCCCGGCGGCGGCGGCCTGTAGAGTTTCCCCCCGTGTCGCCAGAGGAGGGCGACTCCAGTCAAAAAATAATGATTGGAAATATTTTGGATCACAATGACACAATTGTCATTCTTAGTTAGACCGGGATAATTCGGTGAGCACGTCGGCATTCTTCCGATAAAGTTTGTTCCCTGAACGGTTGAACATCGATCGGACAGTTAGGGCTCCTTTGATTTTTAGGATAGGAAATCTATAGAAATAGGAAACTTACAGGAATGGGATGTCATGCCTACTTGAATCTTATAGGAAGTGAAACTTTCTTTGATTGTAGTAAAGGAATTTTTCATGAAGTCTGACCTAATGTTTTTTTCCTATGAGAATTACGCTACAAGATTACTATGGGATTAATTCCTATGAGATATGATTCTACAAATCAAACAATTAGTATAGGAAATTTTCCTATAGGATCTAATACTACAAAAATCTTTTGATATTCTTTGAATCAAAGAGGCCCTTAGTAGAGCAGGCGCGTTTTACAAAAGAAAACAAACAAGTGATTGGGAAGATCACCGTACTTTGCCAATTACTCTATGAACCAACGGCACATGTTACATTGAAGATGGAACTAAAGCCGGGCGGCTGCGCGACAAGGAAGCTCGACCAGCCGCGCGGCGGGGGCGGCGGCCACGCGGGAAGGGTTGAGCTCGAACCAGACCTGGCGGAACACCTTGACGATGCAGTCGTGGTGCTCGTCGGCGTTGAGCGAGAGGTAGCACGCCAGGAGCGTCTCCAGCTCCTCGGGCCGCCCGATACGCTTGCTCGCGATCATCTCCACCATCGACGCGCGGAACTCCCGATGCGGGTCGCTCGTCCGCCGCACCACCGCGAACCTTTCCAGCCCCGACACGGCCGCCGCGGCAGTGCAGCAGCGTGGCGAGCGGACGCGCACCGCCGCCAGCCTCGCGCCCGGTGTCCTCCTTCCGGTGAAGGACCGCCTCCCGCTGGCGCTTCCTCGGCGGCGGCGCTGGCGGCTCCGCGGCCGCTTCTCCTCCTCGTCCGTGTCGGACGGCAGGGACAGCGTTAATGGCGTCAGCGCGGGGGTCGGCGGAGTCGCTGGCGGTGGCGCACGCTCCGGCGGGGAGGCGGCACGGGAAAACGGGATGAGGTTTCTGAGCGGCGGGAGGTCGTGATCGCCGCCGACCGAGTAGTGGCGTCGGCGGTGCAGCTGCCGCGCGGCCGCGGCCTCAGCCGCGGCGTCGTCGTTGCCGACCGAGAGGCGACGCGGTGCGATGTCGGGATCCGTCGATAAGGTATCTACCGGGCTGCTCTGGCTCTGCGACGCAGGGCTCGGGGTCACGCGCTCGTGGAAGCAAGACGGGAAGCCACCGGCGACGGCGACGCTCTTGGCCTTGAGCTTGGAGGAGGCGGCGGCATTGGTCTTAGCCGTGAGCTTGGAGAGCCATGCGAGCGGCGAGAATGCCGACTTGCTGATCTTGCCGCCGCTCTTGCTGTCTTCTTGACCTTGATCTTGCTGCGGCTGCTGCTGCTGTTTATTTCTTCCCCACCACCTCATGGCTGGCTAGCTGCTGGTTTCTTTCTCGGTGTGTCCGTGGAGAATGTGAGAAGAGCAGAGAGCCGGCCGGGGTATTTAAAGGGGCCGTCGTGCTACATTGCAGGCATTGAAACTTGAAAGCGTGGCATTTCTGTTGCATGCATGTACTATCGCGCTTTTGCTGATTGATCCGGCGTGATTGATGCTAATTTTTAGGCTGAATTTCTAGGTACTGCATGTTTGCCGTGTCGCTCGCAGATTAAAAGGCGTACTACTGGCACTGTAGTGGAGACTTTCGCGACGTGCTGGTACTAGCAGATCACAGACTTGCTGTATGACTTTTGCGTTTACCCAGATCTTCATACTAGTCTTTACAAGATTATGATCAGGAGGTAAGAGCATCTCCACGGGGTCGTAAATAGGGTAGTAAAGTTTAATTGGGGCGTCGGACAGAAAAACAGTCCACGTCGGGAGATCGTAAAGCCTTTGTCCGGCCCAAAATCTGTCTGGCACCGCGAACAGGGCCTCCAACTTTGGGGGTTGCCTTCGCGGTGCCGGACACTGTCCGGGCATGTCCACTGACAGACTTGGCCCGCCTGTCATCCTCACACCCATCTCTTCCGAGGGTTTAATGCCGGAGCAGCCTTACGAAGCGGCGCTGCAGCCGACACGGCGGAGACGTACTGCCGGCATTAAACCGGTGTTTCCCGCCATCCTTTCCCGCCGCTTCCCGCCTTGCTTTCCCACCGCTTCTCGCCGGCTATAAAAACCTTGCTCACATCTCGTCGTGCTCACACCTCGCCGTAGAGAACAGAAGCACACAGCCGCCCCACCCACCAACATGACACGCACCCTCCTATGGGCCACCCTCACCCAGACGGCGCGCCGGCGTTACGCGGCGGAGGGGGGAGCTCCTCCTCCGCCGGCGGCAGACGACGAGGCCCTGGACTTCGAGTGGGAGGAGGAGGGTGAGGAGGACCCTCTGGAGGAGCAGGTGCCGGTACCGGAGGAGGAGCCGGTGCAGGCGCCACCGATCTGGCCGGAGCAGCACGCGGTGTACTCCTCGTTCGTCACGGTGCGTGAGGAGGAGGGGCGCTGCCAATTCCGGGATTTCGTCATGGCCGCCAACGACGCGGCGGAGGCGCGCGCCGTGGAGCTGTCGCTCCAGACGCTCGTCGAGGACGAGTACGCCCGCTCCTTCGCCGAAGCCCAGCGGCAGGCGCACGAGGAGGCGAACACGGCAAGGGCGCTCGCCCACAGCCGCCTTCTTGCTGACGCCTTCAACCGGGCCGCCGATGCGCGGGAGCTGGAGATGATGACCCGGGAGGCCGCGGCGCAGGACCGGGCTTTCGCGGCGAGGGAGCTGGAGGCGGAGCAGGCGGCGGAGAGGGAGCAGATGGCGGAGCAGGCCCGACGGGCGGCGGAGAGCGCCGGGCGCGCGCAGAGGCGCCGGCGTCAGCGGGAGCGCACCCAAGCGGCGGAGCAGCACCGGCAGATGCTGGAGGGCAGGGCGGCCAGGTCGGCGAGGCGCTTGCGTGCGAATGCTGGCAGCCTCAACATGCCTGGCTCCCCCTCTATCCACGAGGGTGCGAACGACGACGAGGCTGGCCCTAGCGTGCCAGCTCCGTCCGGCATGTTCTAGACAACTAGTGTAGTAGTTTTATCGCCTCTTTTAGTTTAAATTTTAGTTGTATCGCCTCTTTTGCAAATGAAATCGCCGGAATCATATGAAATCGCCTACTTTGCAAATGTTGATCATCAATTGGGGGTGCCGGTGTGGGAGGAAAAAAAAAGCGCCTCCAATTAAACCTCCAATGTAGGTGTGCCGAACACAATTTAGACACTTCCGGTGGAGATGCTCTAAGGGCCTCTTTGGATTGTAGGATTTTCAATACGTAGGAATAGGAAAAACATAGGATTGAGATGACATGCATTTTGATTCCTACAGGATTTCAAAACACTGGAATTTTGTAAGAGCTGCCTTTGGATGGTACGCAGGAAACAACACAGAAATTTTACAGGAATGAGGAGGGAGTAGAGAGAGATAGAATGTAAGTGCATTGGACTTCTCAAAGGAAAAATAAAAATGAGATTTGAGCTCATGTTGAGATTCCTATGAAATTAGGGGCATAGGAATGGATTCCTTAGGAATTGTAAGGGCTCAATCCTATGAACCAAAGAAATTCCATAGGAAAAGTTCCTATGGATTGAAATCCTCCAAAATTCCTGTGAAATTCCTTCAATCCAAAAACGGCCTAAACAAAATCGATTGGATATTTGCAATACTCGACAGATTATGATCATGGTTAGGCGTGGAGGCAGAGGCAGGGTGCTGGCAAGAGTGCAACTTTGGAAACAGAAAGTGAGGAAATCAAAGGGAAATCACAGATCGAGGCCGGCAGGCGTGATCCTGGCCATTTGGGCAAACTCACGTCTCTACTCGTCTTTGCGTGCGTGCGTGCGTGACTGGCACTTACCCAGCCTTTGCCATTCCTTTTTCCGATGAAAGAGCAGAGCAGCGGAGGCACAGCTGCTGCAGAAGCGGACACGCGCAGTACTCTACCTACCTAGCTGTGGTTGCTGGTGACTAGCCTGCACCTGCCGGCTTTTGTCCCCTTTTCTCCGCTGCAAATGCTGCATGCCTACGCTTCTTGGTTCTTGCATCCGAGTCAGCAATGGCCTCTTTGTTCACTTCGAACAAAGTCCCGCCTCGACCATTCCAGCAGGCCCTTTTTACGGACGTGAGATATCGCCTTTCCCTTCGCTCCATCCTGCATCGGAGTAAAGAAAATCACAAGATTTAGCTTTGCAGCGTGCCCTCTTCTAGGTAGGCGACAACCCACATAGCTTAGCTTTACCAGACTACCAATCTCCATGCTTTAAAATCCTAGCCAACTTTCTCTTCGTATTGAATCGATCGATAGATACAAAGGAGACCTGCACAGACAGAGGCGAACTCGCATGATGAATGTATGATACCGAGTTGAATGATCACGACCATTCCGTCGATCGTTTCATTTCAAATTTGTGCATCCTTTTCGGGCTCCTTTTCTCTGCCATGGCAAGCTGTAGGCTCACTTTTAGCCATGTAGAGTGCCCGGAGAGAAAAGGTCCTGTCTAGACTTACATCATAGTCCTTGGCTAGCTAGGGGCATGCCGCTGTCCTTTTCCTTCAGTTAATTCACCACAGTGGCACGCATACATGCGTGGTTCGAATTTTTTTGAACTGGCGGTACCAATGATTTGGTTCGTAGCTGCAGGTGCGACTACGTTCTTTTTAAAACAACCGTCGATTTCAATCAAATGAATAGTCGGCGTTTTACAACCTTTTGCACTGAAGAAGAAAACAGAAAATTCAGGAAAATTAAGAACTAATCTTGCCATCAAATCCTCTCAGCTACTTATTACAGTTTTTTCTCTAAGCTAGTAGCCAGCTTAGCACGTCACAATTTTTTTGGGGGTAAAGCACAACAGTACAAACAAACAACTTTCATCGAGGCACAACATGATCCCAACCACTTCACAATTTTTCCTTCGCCGGTCTTCACACTACCTGAGCCCAACCATGACGCCTGGAGCACGCTTCAGCACCTTCTATATCTTCTCAACTCCCGCCTCAAGGCCCTCTCCCGTAGGTTTCATACACGATGAACCTCTTGACATTGCATTTGTTGTTGTTTTCTAGGTTGTCCATCATACTACAGCTCCGCCACAAAGCTTTAGTTCTCACCGAGGCAAATGAAATGATTCAATCCACACACTAGTTAGATATTGCATGTTGTCACATGATCTAACTAAAACAAAAGCGCACAAGATCACTTGTTGTATTAGTGTTACCAATGCACACTTGAACATAACATGATCAATGGTCTCCTTCTAACTGCATGCAAAAGCTAGAAGATATCCAGTGATACGAGCGCTTAGGTGATACGGTGCTCACGTTTCGAAAAAACGTATTTTAAAAGTTTCAAAAATTCTACCAAAAAATGTGTGGGTTGACATGATATGTTTCTACTACCTCCAAAAATTTCAGCCACAAATTACACTATTCATAGCAGATTTGTCTTTTTTGTTTCTCAATGCTCATTTTGAATTTGTAGCTGAAATTTTTGGAGGGTAGTAGAAACATATCATGTCAACCCACACATTTTTGGTAGAATTTTTTGAAACTTTTAAAATACGTTTTTTCGAAACGTGAGCACCGTATCACCTAAGCGCTCGTATCACTGGATATTTTCTCATGCAAAAGCGACATTGATCATTATGTCTTCAACCTCTCCTAAGCAAATTATCTTTTGTGGGAATACTATTCATGATCATGACCGAGACAAATGTCTTATCTTTTAAGGAATTTCAACCTCCCACGAGAATCTATAACCAACCAAACCAACTCAAGTTTCGGGGTGTAGTGGGGATGTATTGTGTACATACACGTTTGGTCCGACTTGTTCCACCTGGGAGAACACGTTGGTGCTTGAAAAATGTTTGGGCCCCTCCAAAGTACCGAAGTGTAAGAGAGGGCGCGATGGGTGGCTCCCTTCGAGATGCCCTACGTGCGGTGACCTGGCATACCACTGCATGTTGTAGTATGCAAGTCGTTGACATAACACTCACAGAACACCGTTCCGCAAATATTACATCCCTCAGGGTGGTACAGCAGAAACATTGCGGGTCCACAAACAACGTCTGAAATATTACAAACCAAGTCGTGCATAGAGATGGCCACCTCAGGGTGACGTCTCATACATAGTGTTTACAAACCTTGAAGAAGCAAATAAGTGCGCACACGGGAACTCAACAGCTTATTGATATAAAGTTCTTGCTGCTCGATTCAACCGTGCTAAGTAAGGCTATTAACCTAAAGTTGACTAGTCAGACTCTTCCTCCTCGTTGTCGGCGCCGTATCTGATAAAGTAGTCCACGCCTTCAACTCCTCCTGAAAGGTCTGGCTCTTCATAGTAAACGTCTTCCTGGCCTCCCATGGCATGAAGCGAGGCACTGGCCAGGTCCTCATAACCTAAGCAGGAGATTCAAAAGGAAAGGGATGAGTAACCAGCGTTACTCAACAAGTTCATTTGATACGGTGGGAAGTTTGATGCACTAACTACTGCTTAAGACTCAAAAGAGTCACAAGCTAATGCAAGGGTTTTGTAAAACATTTCTTCAAGAGGTTGCTTTTATTTCTGAAGACTATGCCCGTCATCCTTCACAGGGCTAGAGCTTCATGGAGCTCCTTTCCTGCAGCGTTCGCAGCTCCTTCCCGGAACAGGGAGTAACATGTTACAATTCTTTACACTCTGCAGAGGTGCGTTACTTTACCCATAAGAGATCAAGACTTTGTTACCAACCAGGCGTACGTTCCTGTCCACACTCTCTTTGGTGTGGGGCCCAGTTTTTGATCCAAGTCATTCACTGTGCTTCTCCGCACAACGCATGCCCACCCAATTCATGCATAGCGAGTTCACCCCTGATGCTCTACCCCTTCCGGTAGACACCTAGGCTCTCCTTGCAGACCATCCTAGACCCCAGTCGCCATGGGACTTAAGGGATCCCACCCATGTGCATGTAGTCCCGCAAGACCTACAGCCTACGGCACTGGCAGCCCGTTGACATGCATCCGGAAGAAGTACAGATGGCATTTCCCGTCCCATTCCAGGTCTTATGGTTAACGCGTCTTTACGGCGCAATCATTATGACGGCATTTGTTGTTAATCCTAGGTAATACTTTCCCTTGCAAATGGAACCTCCGGACCTATTCTTCTTACCATGGTCCCATTTGCCATCCATAGTAGGTTACCACCACTCAGGTGGATAGCCAAATAGTCAAGTTATTAAAGAAATAGGTTTTATGCTTTCTTTTGTATAAAGGTGATAGTATAATAAGGTTTTGCAAATAGTTTTATAATAAATATTTCAAGAGATATGAGCAAATGATGAACTTGCCTTGAAACTGACAAGTAGTGGAGTCTGAAACTGGTTGGGGCTGTCGACCTCCTGGTTCTACAAAATCCATCATTGTCTGATAAGAACAATGTTTAAAGAGGCAACATGCTACTATGCATAAAATGATATGCAACTCTTAGCTTGCTTTTATTTTATTGATCAATTAAGAATTTATGATTTAATTCTGAATTTTTGATATTAATTTTTATTTATTTAATTTTCGAAATTAAGTTAATTTTACTCCAATAAATTAATTATTAAAGCATTTTAAAATAATAAAAGATTTTGCATTTTAAACTTTTTTATAAATAAGGTTAAAGTTTCATTTATTCAAAATTATTTTATTCAGAAAAATTTACTTAATAAAAGAGTTTATAAATTTTTTTAAAACTAGAATGGCATTTTGGTAAATTTTAAAAAAACTCTAAAGAAAAGTTAATCAAATAATTAGTTAATTAACATAAAAAGATAGATTTTATTTTTCTGATTAATTTGATAAATTATTTGAAGTTTTCTGAAATCAGATTCAAAAGTTATGGATTTTTTAAAGTTTTGAATTAAATCTGAAATCTAGAAAAGATTAAATTGCTGACAAAGGGGTCCACTGTCAGAGTTTTAACAATAAAAACAGAGATAAGGATGGCGCTGACGTCAGCCAACGTCACTGGCCACGGCCAGCGGCAACTCCGGCCAAAATCCGGCCAACTCCGGCTATCTCCGGCGAGGGAAACAGGTGCAAAAGGTAGGCCTAACCGAGACGGACCATAAAGTGGTGGCGCCGCCCCGAAAAGATCACCGGAACCATCCCGGCGACGAGGCAACGCGGCGGTGAACGGCGGTTGAACACGAATCCCTCCAACCCGAACGAAATCCACCGATTAAAAGGGTGCATACGACGGAGGAACTCACGAGGAGTGTCGTGGACAAGATCTTGACGGCGATGAAGCAACGGTGGTGACGGATTCGAGCTCGATGTCCGGCGGCGGCGTTCGGGGCGTCGGTCACGTTCTTCTCCTCCAGCGGCTCCCAGCACCAACGGATTGCACCAACGTGGAGAGGACGGCGAGACGGAGCGAACGGACAAGGTCTCGACTCCGGGGAATCCTTGGTTCGCCGGCGATTTGAGGAGTTCGACGGCGGCAGTACGGCTAGGGTTAGGGTTTGCGGTGAAGAAAAGAGAGAGAAGAAGAGAGAGAGTGAGAGGGGGTGAATGAGCGAGAGAGAGAGAGCGATGGGGACGCCTCCTCTTGGTCTTATCCCTCCGGCAAGCAGGCAAGCAGGCAGGTGGTGGCGCGCGGCATGGAGCTGTCCTTCTGGCTGAGGAAGAAGAAGAAAGAAAAGAAAAGAACTTTGCAGAAAACCCCCTGACATTTTCCAAAATTGCTAAAACCTTTAAACAGCCACTTTGGACAATTAATTTGAGAGCTTAAATAACTTCAAAAAAATAAAGAGAAAATTAGTATAAGCTTAAGATTTTGATATGAAGCCTCCAGTATTTTTATTTAGAATTTTTGGAACATTTTACAAGAATTTAAAATTAGAAGAAGAAATAAGACATTTTGATGAGATTTGGAATACCCATAATGGATATTATCACCAAAGAAGTATGGTGGTTTTATATAAAACAAATGAATAAGAGAGATGTTAAGAAATTGTTAAATTACATTTCTCATATAATAATCTCTTGGAAAACTATATCTGCCAAAAATCAATAAGAGTACTTAAGAAGGTAAGAACTTTAGGTCAAGAATATAAAGGTTCTTTAAGTAACCAAAGTTTTGAATTGCGAAAAAATTGGTTCAGGTTTTTCAGATGCATGCATGCAAATGCACAAACTCCTATATCTACCCTTCGCAAAACCCTAAACGCTGGGGTACTACAGCCTTCCCCCCTTAACAAGAACTTCGTCCCGAAGTTGCAGCAGGTGTACCTGAAGAGATGGGGATAAGCTTGTCTCAAGTCTTCCTCCTTCTCCCAGGTGGCTTCGCGTTCAGGATGATGTTTCCATTGCACTTTGCAATACTTGATTGCTCTATTTCTAAGCCTCTTCCAGTTTTCCGCAAGGATTCGAGCTGGTTCTTCCACATATGTCAGATCTGCTTGCAATTCTAGTTCTTCATGAGTAACTGCATCTTCAGGTTCTTTCAAGCATTTCCGGAGCTGAGATACATGGAATACATTATGGACTTGCTTCAACTGCTCTGGTAGCTCTAGTGTGAACGCC
Source organism: Puccinellia tenuiflora (assembly GCA_012064385.1). NCBI lineage: Eukaryota > Viridiplantae > Streptophyta > Magnoliopsida > Poales > Poaceae > Puccinellia > Puccinellia tenuiflora. The sequence goes on along the minus strand of QRDG01001761.1, from coordinate 98,872 downwards.
ACGTTTCTATTTTGCTTAAGAACTTTGAAAGGTCCAATGTATCGAGGGCTCAACTTTCCCTTCACTCCAAACCTCTTAAGACCTTTCATTGGACTAACCTTGAGATAAACTAAGTCTCCCACTTCAGGACTCCATGTCCGTCTCTTCTGATCCGCATAACTCTTTTGCCGGCTTTGAGCTATCTTCAAACGATCTCGAATGATGTCGATGATATTCTGCTTGTCCTTGACATAGTCTGGTGCAAACTCCGTACTGGCTCCAGGTTCATACCAACATATTGGTGATCTGCACTTTCGTCCGTAAAGTACTTCAAATGGTGCTGCTTTCAAGCTACTCTGGTAACTGTTATTATAAGAGAACTCTGCTAAAGGAAGATGTTCATCCCACGATCCTCCGAAATCCAGGGCACATGCCCTAAGCATATCCTCTAGTATCTGATTGGTTCTTTCAGTTTGCCCTCCAGTTTGCGGATGGTAAGCCGTACTGAAGTCCAAATGTGATCCTAGTGCTTCATGGAGTTTCTTCCAAAATACGGACGTGAACACAGATCCTCGATCTGAAACTATTCTCTTGGGAACTCCATGTTTGCTGACAATCTCCTTCACATACACATCTACTAGCTTCTCGGCGGTATCTCTTTGATTCACAGCTAGAAAATGTGCACTCTTGGTAAGTCGATCGATGATCACCCAAATCATATCCTTGTGTTTCTTGGTCATTGGTAGACCAGTGATGAAATCCATGCCAATCTCCTCCCATTTCCATTCCGGAATTTCTAAAGGTTGTAAAAGTCCTGCTGGGCTTTGGTGTTCTGCCTTCACTCTTCGGCATGTATGACATTCTGATACATACCTCGCAATGTCTCCCTTCATGTTGTTCCACCAGAATAACTCCTTGAGATCCATATACATCTTCGTACCTCCTGGGTGTATGGAGTATGGTGTCCCATGTGCCTCCCGAAGTATAAGCCCTTTGATTTCAGGTATATCAGGTACACAAATCCTGTTCTGAAACCATAGTGATTCATAATCACCCAGACGGAATTCTGATGGTCTTCCTTGCTCAATTCTTTGAATTTCCTCCTTGATGAAAGGATCTTCTCCTTGTCGTCTAATTATCTCATTCCGAAGGTCACTTTGTCTTTCTTCCATTACCTCCAAATTGTTTAAACTACCTAAGGTATGCACTTCTAACAACAAGATCTCAGATCTTTCTAGATCCATCTTTAACTCCTTTGGTAACTCACAATGGATCGGTTGAACATCCGTGCTCTTGCGACTCAAAGCATCAGCCACAACATTAGCTTTTCCCGGAGTATAGTTGATTGTAATGTCATAATCCTTGATTAACTCCAGCCATCTTCTTTGTCTCATATTCAACTCCTTCTGAGTAAAGAAATACTTGAGACTTTTGTGATCCGTGTATAACTCACACTTGGCCCCATACAAAAATTGCCTCCATTTCTTCAGAGCAAATACTACTGCTGCCAACTCCAAATCATGAGTTGGGTAATTTACTTCATGAGGTTTGAGTTGTCTTGAAGCATAAGCTATTACCTTTTTATCTTGCATAAGTACACATCCCAATCCATTCTTGGATGCGTCACAATAAACTGTGTAATCTTTACCTGATTCAGGTACTGCTAAAATCGGTGCTGAAGTTAACCGAGTTTTCAACTCCTGGAAGCTTGCTTCACATTTATCTGTCCACTCAAATGGAACATTTTTCCTTAATAACTTAGTCATAGGTCCTGCTATCCTGGAGAATCCCTCAATGAATCTCCGATAATAACCTGCCATACCCAAGAAACCTCGAATCTCTCTGACATTCTTCGGTGACTGCCATTCCAATACGGCTTGTACCTTGGCGGGATCCACCGAAATTCCATCCTTGCTGATGACATGTCCAAGGAACTCCACTTTGTCCAACCAAAACTCGCACTTGCTGAACTTGGCATACAACTGATGTTCTCTCAGAACTTGTAATGCAATCCTCAGATGCTTGGCATGCTCTTCTTTATTCTTGGAGTATATAAGGATATCGTCAATGAAGACGATTACAAACTTGTCCAGATATGGCATAAAGATCTTATTCATCAGGTTCATGAAGATTGCAGGTGCATTGGTCAATCCAAATGGAACAACCAAATACTCATGATGCCCATACCTAGAGACAAAGGCTGTTTTTGGAACATCTTCAGGCTTAATCTTAATTTGATGGTATCCTGACCTGAGATCAATCTTAGAAAACACTCCTGCCCCTTGAACTTGATCAAACAGGTCTTGGATTCTGGGTAGTGGATACTTGTTCTTGATAGTGACGTTGTTCAAATTTCTGAAGTCACCACACATTCTTCTGCCACCATCACGCTTATCAACAAAGATCACAGGGGAACCCCACGGTGACACACTTTCTCTAATGAATCCTTTACTCTCTAATTCATCAAGCTGCTCCTTGAGTTCTTTCAACTCCTTAGGACCCATCTTGTATGGTGCTTGAGCTATGGGTGATGTGCCTGGTATCAAATCGATGGTAAACTCTATCTCTCTGTCAGGTGGCATACCGGGTAGTTCCTTGGGAAACACATCCGGAAACTCATTGACTACCGGAATATCCTCCAACTTAGCCTCCTTCAAAGAATTCAGTTGGATTCCAATCTCCATATGTGTGTGCCTATCAGCCTGATAAGTAATTCTACCTCCTCCTGGTTTTCTAATGGACACTGTTTTCTCTTCACAGTCAATTTGGGCTCCATGTTCAGTCATCCAGTCCATTCCGAGAACTACTTGCAGATCCTTAAGAGGCAAAACGAATAGGTCTGCGTAGAATGTGCAATTACAGATCGTAATGACCTGTTTTTGCTTCACAAGGTTTACTAAGAGCGTACCCCCAGCCGTTAACACGGTAATGGGGCGTTCTAACGACTCGCACTTTAACCCATACTTTTCCACAAGCTCACTAGAGAGGAAAGAGTTGGTAGCACCCGTATCAAAAAGTACTTTACCAGGGTGAGAAAGGATATTGAGCGTACCTAGTACTGCTGTCTCCGAGTTGTCAGCCTCCTCCACAGATGTACAGTTCAACTTTCCAAAGGTCCTTCCCCTCTTGCCATTGTTATTCTTTCCATTGCCTCCACCTCCAACTGCAGATCCTCCACCTTTTCCGTAATTACCTCCACCTTTGTTGAATGCTGACTGATTAGGACATTGGGTTTTGATGTGTCCCTCCTGTCCACACCCAAAGCAGATAATCTTGGGTTTCCGACACTCACTCTTCACATGTCCTGGAAGTCCACAGTTGTGACATATTATCCTACTCTTGGGATTGAATGTTCCACGATCAACCGGAGCTCCTCTCGGCTGCATTCTAGGCTTGAAACTTAAATTCGGTCTGGATCGGTTGGGCTCAAATCTCTTGGCCTCGGTTCTTGCTTTCTTCTGTCGGCTCAACTGAACCAACTTATAGTCGTTCTCCCAGGTGATGGCAGAATTCATCAACTCCTGAAAGTTCCTGGGCTTGGTCATTTTCAGCTGCATCGCAGCATATGGATCTAATCCCCTAAGGAATCTTTTGATCCTTTTAGCATCCGTGCTTACCTCGTCAGCTGCATAACGAGAGAGCACACTAAACTCTCGAATGTACTTCATCATTGTTAGAGTACCTTGTTGGAGATCTTCGAATTCCCGTCTCTTCAACTCCATAATACTCTCAGGAACGTGATACTCCCTAAACCTCTCTTTAAACTCCTCCCAAGTGAATACCTTTCCTTGAGGTTGTATTATCACTTCGTTCTCCCACCAAGATGCAGCTGGGCCAGTAAGAAGATACGCGGCATATCGTACTTTTTCTTCATCATTCGCATTAAGGGACTTCAATTTCCTTTCTGTATCCATTAGCCAATCTTCAGCATCCATTGGCTCCGGTGCGGTTGCAAAAGGTAAAGGCTTGGTGTTGAGGAAGTCTGATAAACTGGTATTCTTGTTCTCGGGACCCCTTCCATTCCCGATCTGACCCATTAGTTCCTGTATAAACTTGTTTTGGGTCTCCTGCATAAACTGCATGTACTGCATGAAGTTCTGCTCTCCGAGAGGTCGGAATGGTGGTAGCGGTGGTGCGGCTTCTCCTGCGTCATGGTCAGCCTTCTCTTTAGCCTCACGCTCCACTCGTTGCTCCTCGGTTTCTCTGTCGTTACCCGTACTCATATTCCCCTAGTCCTGCAACATGAAGCGAATAAACTCATAATTACACCATGCCCATGCTTTCTGAGCCTCACTTTCACGTGCAGAACTAGTCACACAAGAGAAATAAAGTCCAAATCCAAATAAGAACCAGCGTTATTTACATAATGAACATATATTATACAAATAGATTTATAGCATTACAAACCTTAGAAACGAAACAAAGCAGTAGGTAGTACAAGATTCTCTTGGGTCATACAAGCACTTCGACCCTTATTTATTAAACAACTCAACTCCACACTACACACAACCTGAAAACACTAATTAAACAGTCCTCAAGCCCTTCTTCTTGTTCAGCTGCAGAGTCACTCCTGGTACATACCCGGGGTCCATCCATGCTGACGGGGAGTCTTGCGCACAGACTCAGGTATGTAAGGTCTCCCGGTCGGAACAAAGTCCATGTCGGAGGTGTCCTTGCCAAATGTATCATTCAGAAAAAGATCTTCCTCGTCAGAAGAGATGTTAATAACAACATTGTTGTCATCAACTGGAGCAGCAGCAGGAACAGGAACAACAGGGGCTGCTACTACGGACGGAAGAGACTGAATCTCATCATCCGCGGAGTCATAACAAGGAATAGGATGGCTGCTAGTACCAGGATACCAATCAAACCTCCATCCATCTGAGTTCTCAATAGGAACGTACGAGTCTGATGCCTCCAGAGGAACAGATGGCTCAGGCTCGCTGGGAGGTATGACAGGGTAAAAGATGGGCTCTGGGGTAGGCGAATACCTGGATGGTCCAGAACGTGCCTTACGTCTTGAAGTTCCCTCCTCTGGTGCACTATGAATTCCTCCCGCCTCCGGGGCCTTTCCCTTCTTAGGTAACTTTGCCCAATCTGGACCTGTGAGATCTCTCAGAAGACCACCCTTGTCTTCCATACTAACCTTGTGGGTCTTATAGAAGGATCCAATCAGCAGCCTGTATCGATCCATCATCCTGGTGGCTAACTTTGGCTTGGTCTTTACCAACGCCAAATGATCCAAAGCATACTCTGTGGACATACCATCACAAGGAATCGGCTCAAAGCTGGTCCCTATCAGATCCGCGGACTTATGCCCACGAATAGTCGCAATGGACTGCACCAACGCCTCCTGATAAGCTGCAGTGTGACTACGACCCTCGCCATGAGGCCTAGTCAGATGTGGCGTCAACTCCTGAGGAATAAGGATAAGCACCCTATATTTCACTACCTCCTCACCAAACTTGTAGATGTAGGTGTTGACGGGAATGTTGGTGTCACAGCCAAAAGCTCTCAATAACGACCTCAACTGGTCAGTCAAGGTACCGTTGTAGTCATCCAGCCACTCATGCTCCGGCCAAATGGTACTCTCCCGTGCCATCGCAACTGTACATAAAAAGATAAGCACTATAAGAATTGCATCATAATAAAGAACTTTAACACTGAAAATATGACGGTGATATTCTCAAGTGAATACTCATCATACTTCTAGCGCACTCTTATCGTTGCTAACTACCGACAGGTTCTATCCCTTTACTAGGTTTCCAACCTAAGGTCGAAGCAATTGCTCTGATACCAGCAGCGGTGACCTGGCATACCACTTCATGTTGTAGTATGCAAGTCGTTGACATAACACTCACAGAACACCGTTCCGCAAATATTACATCCCTCAGGGTGGTACAGCAGAAACATTGCGGGTCCACAAACAACGTCTGAAATATTACAAACCAAGTCGTGCATAGAGATGGCCACCTCAGGGTGACGTCTCATACATAGTGTTTACAAACCTTGAAGAAGCAAATAAGTGCGCACACGGGAACTCAACAGCTTATTGATATAAAGTTCTTGCTGCTCGATTCAACCGTGCTAAGTAAGGCTATTAACCTAAAGTTGACTAGTCAGACTCTTCCTCCTCGTTGTCGGCGCCGTATCTGATAAAGTAGTCCACGCCTTCAACTCCTCCTGAAAGGTCTGGCTCTTCATAGTAAACGTCTTCCTGGCCTCCCAAGGCATGAAGCGAGGCACTGGCCAGGTCCTCATAACCTAAGCAGGAGATTCAAAAGGAAAGGGATGAGTAACCAGTGTTACTCAACAAGTTCATTTGATACGGTGGGAAGTTTGATGCACTAACTACTGCTTAAGACTCAAAAGAGTCACAAGCTACTGCAAAGATTTTGTAAAACATTTCTTCAAGAGGTTGCTTTTATTTCTGAAGACTATGCCCGTCATCCTTCACAGGGCTAGAGCTTCATGGAGCTCCTTTCCTGCAGCGTTCGCAGCTCCTTCCCGGAACAGGGAGTAACATGTTACAATTCTTTACACTCTGCAGAGGTGCGTTACTTTACCCATAAGAGATCAAGACTTTGTTACCAACCAGGCGTACGTTCCTGTCCACACTCTCTTTGGTGTGGGGCCCAGTTTTTGATCCAAGTCATTCACTGTGCTTCTCCGCACAACGCATGCCCACCCAATTCATGCATAGCGAGTTCACCCCTGATGCTCTACCCCTTCCGGTAGACACCTAGGCTCTCCTTGCAGACCATCCTAGAGCCCAGTCGCCGTGGGACTTAAGGGATCCCACCCATGTGCATGTAGTCCCGCAAGACCTACAGCCTACGGCACTGGCAGCCCGTTGACATGCATCCGGAAGAAGTACAGATGGCATTTCCCGTCCCATTCCAGGTCTTATGGTTAACGCGTCTTTACGGCGCAATCATTATGACGGCATTTGTTGTTAATCCTAGGTAATACTTTCCCTTGCAAATGGAACCTCCGGACCTATTCTTCTTACCATGGTCCCATTTGCCATCCATAGTAGGTTACCACCACTCAGGTGGATAGCCAAATAGTCAAGTTATTAAAAAATAGGTTTTATGCTTTCTTTTGTTTAAAGGTGATAGTATAATAAAGTTTTACAAATAGTTTTCTAACAAATATTTCAAGAGATAAGAGCAAGTGATGAACTTGCCTTGAAACTGACAAGTAGTGGAGTCTGAAACTGGTTGGGGCTGTCGACCTCCTGGTTCTACAAAATCCATCATTGTCTGATAAGAACAATGTTTAAAGAAGCAACATGCTACTATGCATAAAATGATATGCAACTCTTAGCTTGCTTTTATTTTATTGATCAATTAAGAATTTATGATTTAATTCTGAATTTTTGATATTAATTTTTATTTATTTAATTTTCGAAATTAAGTTAATTTTACTCCAATAAATTAATTATTAAAGCATTTTAAAATAATAAAAGATTTTGCATTTTAAACTTTTTTATAAATAAGGTTAAAGTTTCATTTATTCAAAATTATTTTATTCAGAAAAATTTACTTAATAAAAGAGTATATAAATTTTTTTTAAACTAGAATGGCATTTTGGTAAATTTTAAAAAAACTCTAGAGAAAAGTTAATCAAATAATTAGTTAATTAACATAAAAAGATAGATTTTATTTTTCTGATTAATTTGATAAATTATTTGAAGTTTTCTGAAATCAGATTCAAAAGTTATGAATTTTTTAAAGTTTTGAATTAAATCTGAAATCTAGAAAAGATTAAATTGCTGACAAAGGGGTCCACTGTCAGAGTTTTAACAATAAAAACAGAGATAAGGATGGCGCTGACGTCAGCCGACGTCACTGGCCACGGCCAGCGGCAACTCCGGCCAAAATCCGGCCAACTCCGGCTATCTCCGGCGAGGGAAACAGGTGCAAAAGGTAGGCCTAACCGAGATGGACCATAAAGTGGTGGCGCCGCCCCGAAAAGATCACCGGAACCATCCCGGCGATGAGGCAACGCGGCGGTGAACGGCGGTTGAACACGAATCCCTCCAACCCGAACGAAATCCACCGATTAAAAGGGTGCATACGACGGAGGAACTCACGAGGAGTGTCGTGGACAAGATCTTGACGGCGATGAAGCAACGGTGGTGACGGATTCGAGCTCGATGTCCGGCGGCGGCGTTCGGGGCGTCGGTCACGTTCTTCTCCTCCAGCGGCTCCCAGCACCAACGGATTGCACCAACGTGGAGAGGACGGCGAGACGGAGCGAACGGACAAGGTCTCGACTCCGGGGAATCCTTGGTTCGCCGGCGATTTGAGGAGTTCGACGGCGGCAGTACGGCTAGGGTTAGGGTTTGCGGTGAAGAAAAAGAGAGAGAAGAAGAGAGAGAGTGAGAGGGGTGAATGAGCGAGAGAGAGAGCGATGGGGACGCCTCCTCTTGGTCTTATCCCTCCGGCAAGCAGGCAAGCAAGCAGGTGGTGGCGCGCGGCATGGAGCTGTCCTTCTGGCTGAGGAAGAAGAAGAAAGAAAAGAAAAGAACTTTGCAGAAAACCCCCTGACATTTTCCAAAATTGCTAAAACCTTTAAACAGCCACTTTGGACAATTAATTTGAGAGCTTAAATAACTTCAAAAAAAAATAAAGAGAAAATTAGTACAAGCTTAAGATTTTGATATGAAGCCTCCAGTATTTTTATTTAGAATTTTTGGAACATTTTACAAGAATTTAAAATTAGAAGAAGAAATAAGACATTTTGATGAGATTTGGAATACCCATAAAGGATATTATCACCAAAGAAGTATGGTGGTTTTATATAAAACAAATGAATAAGAGAGATGTTAAGAAATTGTTAAATTACATTTCTCATATAATAATCTCTTGGAAAACTATATCTGCCAAAAACCAATAAGAGAACTTAAGAAGGTAAGAACTTTAGGTCAAGAATATAAAGGTTCTTTAAGTAACCAAAGTTTTGAATTGCGAAAAAAATTGGTTCAGGTTTTTCAAATGCATGCATGCAAATGCACAAACTCCTATATCTACCCTTCGCAAAACCCTAAACGCTGGGGTACTACACTACGCCTCGATCCCCATCCTCCTATGCTCGAGACACACGGCAAAAAGGGAATGAGTTACTAACTTTTGGAAAGGTAACATTTTTTTGGTGATCACAATATGTATTTCAAAGCTAAATTTAAAGGACTTTGCCTCCTCAAACGTCGTCCCCTAATCGTGTGCTCGCTTATGATTGGTCCACAACAAATGGCAAATCAACTTTTCTTGGGTCATGTCGACCGGCTTTGTGCTTTATGCAATAACAAAATTCGAAATGGAAGGACGTAACAATGTTGCCCCAAGAAGGCCCATTGTTTGTTGGGCTGGATATACGGCCCATAGACATCCAAGGATGCCAGCCTACATCAATAATTCTACTACTCCAATCCGTTCTCATTTTGCGTGCTCCCAACACATCCACGTGCAAGGTGCAAATCACTTTTAAAAAATAGAAAAAAAAACGAAAAAAATAACAATATCGGAGCATGCCCTTATACTGGCATCCAGAGCCAACCCGACAACGCACAATACAAAATTGAGAGGACGTACTGGCCTCTCCGCAGTGCAGCGTCACCACCACCAAAAATAATCAGAGGTCATACGGACCGAATCCCTTGACCGGAGATTCGTTTTTAAAATATATAAGCGTATATACTTTTGAGGTTTGCGGGGTTGTACTTGCGTGGAGCCATGATGAAGGCATGAAAACGTCAAGATCTGCCGGCAATTCTATATGTTTTACGCACGCGGTGACCCGGTGCAGGCATTGGGCGTCACGTCTCCCGCTCCCTATTTCCTGTGGGCTGCGGGAGACTGGTCACAGTGCGACTGGTAGGCACGTGTTGACTTTATTGCCAAAGTGCCAAAAGTGATCACGATAGTCTTAGCCGAGACTCCCACCACAGCTGAACGTACTTGTTTATTTATAATATAAGAAAAAGAATGAAACGTAACAAGATGACCACCAGGAGAGAGACGTCGTCCTGCCTGCAGATAGAACAGAATCAGTTTTACTAACCTTTTATATCTGCATCGGATCGGATAGAGAATCGCAGCCGTAAATAAATTTTCCGAAAGAGACGAGAATCGGAGCCGGCGTCGAGGGTTTCCCTATCCGCCGCGCGCGGCGGATAACGTAGGCGCCGGCCAACCGGATGCGGCGTCGCCGTCTTATCGCGAGCCCAGCCGGACGGCCCCAGGGTCAAAATCCCTCAGCAGCGGCCGGCGCCTTTTACGCTCCTCCATCCATCCATCCATCCGCGCTGCTTTACGCCGACGGCGACGCTGTCGTCCGGTCCGGCCGCCGCGGCGGGCTCCACACACACAAACGGCGGCCTTCCGCGTCCGCCAAGCGCCAGCCAGCCACGGCCGACGGCCATATCATTAACGGGAAGCGCCATGATCCATCTATCTATCTATCCATTCTGTCGTATCGGGGGAGCGAATACCGTCCGGCCAATGCGTACCGGTCGAGATCGGAACACGACACGAAGCTCCCAATGATTTTTAGCTCTTCAAAGGATACATTTATTTTCTTGGACTCTCCTTGCGCGCCCACTTGCTGCTGATGTGTGGACTATATATATGTGGAGTTGGTGGTGGTGGAAATTAAAAATGGAGAGTATCTTTCGCCAAAAAGGGGTGAAAGCGGCCTGTTTTGTTGCTGCTCTCCCGGGTTCTGGAAACACTCCGCTTCAAGCATTATTAGTTATAGCAAGAGTTGTGACACGTACGTACATGAGCATTTCTGGTGGATGCAGATCAGTGTCCCGATGGAATAGCTTTCCTCCAAACCCATCATGTATTTGGAAACATGTATATCTTGGGGACTTGGGGCGCTATCTCTAACCACGTGTACTCGCTCCCTGACGGCATCAATGATTCATGGAGCATAACCAAATAGGAATCTATCCTTAGACTGCCTTAAGAGTTTCCTGTTTAGTTAAACAGGAACTATTCCATTTAACAAATGAGAGGAAACCAACCAACCCGACACCAGCCCCACGTTCCACCCGACCCGATCCTATCCCCTCGTCTCCAACCTCCCGCTCACGACGACGGCTCCCCAGGACCCCAACCCCCACGCCACCTCCCTCCACCGCCCGCCGCCGGGCGGCCTCCACTCCACCACGTGCCGCCGGGCCGTCCTCCTCCCTCCACCGCACGCCGTCCTCCGATCCGCGGTCCGGGGACTTCCGCGCCGCCGCCCCCGGATTTCCACCGCGCCGCCGCCCCCCAGGAACCACCGCGCCGTCAATCCTCTGCCGGTGCTCCCCCGGCCAGCCTCCTTTCCCTCCGCGCTGCCCTCCCCCCGCTTCCCCTCGTGCTCCGGCACCACGCCCTGCCGTCGATTCTCTCCAGGAACCCGTGCTAAACAACTCCGCCGCGAGCAACCTCCGCCACCCACCGCGAGCGGCCTCCACCTCCTCTCGGGTCGCCGTCGGGAGGCTCCAGCCCTGCTTCATCTCCGCACGCCCAGTGCGCCTGTGGACTGGGACGCCGACGGGACTCATGCTCTCGTCGAGGACGTTCTGCATCTCTCCGCCCCTCACCTCCTGCGAGCGCCGCATGGGCCACATCACCTCCCGTTGCCCCCACCTCCTGCAAGCGGACGCCATGGTCAACCTACCATGCAGCAGCCTCGCCTGCTCTGAAGTTCAGTTAACCGCTCATATGAAGTTCAATTAACTTCTCTGATGAAGCTCAGTAGTCAATCGCACCTGCCTTTTCCTAGTGTGTCACACATGCACTCGTCTGTTGCAACTGAACCATATTAGTCGTGGGTTTTCGCTGATGTTTTTCTCTTCTTCTATGTGCTGGTTCACTCATAAAATGAAGTTCACTTTTATATTTGTACAAGAGTTCATTTTGGCCGTGTCGTGGATTTAATAAAAGTGAAGTGCCCTTGTGAAGTTCATTTATACTTACAAAAAAAGTTTAGTACATTCAACATTGGGTGTTCACTTTTTATTTTACTTTGAATAGTAAAAAGGAAGTCCACCTGTTAAAAAGATACGGTCCTTCACTTCTATTTTCCACGGAAGTTCGCTTCGTCATGCGAACGACGCAGCGAGTGGACTGCTGCTAGAGCAGCAACTTTTGGGAGTTCACTTAATAAACTTTAAAAACCATAACTAATTTCGAAGTTCACTTCGAAGTGTTATTATATTTGAAATTCTTTAAAAACCATAACTAATTTCGAAGTTCACTTCGGACACTTCCAAAGTTCACTCTTCAAATTTATTCACGAGTAAAAAAAAGATTTATATTTTTGCAAAACGAAGTTCACCTGATTAATTTTAGAAATTCATTCAATCGGAAACAGGCGTTCACGTCGTTCTAGAAAAAAAAGTTCATTTTATCTTAATTCAGAAGTTGAGATCATCTGCACAGTTTTTGTAAAATGAAGTACACATGTGATGAATTTTAGAAGTTCACCGTATACAAAAAACCTCTCTTTAAAAAATAATAGGAAAATGGAAGTTCAGTTAAACAGCTTTAGTAGTCCACTTCGGATTCTTTGGAAGTCCAGAAAAAACGAGAATTCTAAAACAACAGAATTGTGTATATTTAAAACTGCTCTTAAACTGTAAGGAATTTTGAAAAAAATGTATGAGATAACAAAGTTGCGGATTTTTCATAGCTTTACAACGGCGTTTCATTTGTATCAATCCGATAAATGGTTTGAAAATGGCGATCAAAATACGGTACGATCATGAAAATAGTGTTATTATATTTAAAAAAATTTAAAAACCATAACTAATTTCGAAGTTCACTTCGGACACTTCCAAAGTTCACTCTTCAAATTTATTCACGAGTAAAAAAAGATTTATATTTTGCAAAACGAAGTTCACTTGATGAATTTTAGAAATTCATTCAAACAGAAACGGGCGTTCACATCGTTCTAGAAAAAAAGAAGTTCATTTTATCTTAATTCGGAAGTTTCAGATCATCTCCACTGTTTTTGTAAAATGAAGTTCACATGTGATGAATTTTAAAAGTTCACCGTATATAAAAAACCTCACTTTAAAAAATAATAGTAAACGGAAGTTCAGTTAAATAGTTTTATTAGTCCACTTCGGATTCTTTGGAAGTCCGGAAAAAAGAGAATTCTAAAACAACAGAATTATGTATATTTAAAACTGCTTTTAAACCGTAAGGAATTTCGATAAAATTCGTGAGATAACAAAGTTGCGGATTTTCCATAGCTTTCCAACGGCATATCATTTGCATCAATCCGATAAATGGTTTGAAAATGGCGATCAAAATACGGTACGGTCGCGAAATATTGTTAGTATATTTGAAATTCTTTAAAAACCGTAACTAATTTCGAAAACCTGTGAAAATGAAAAAGTTTCGTAATTTTCATAGCTATCCAACGGTATATCGCATGTATCATTCCGATAAGCGGATCAAAAATCGCACTAAATTTTTTCCCATGAAGGTAGAGAATCAGTGTGTTGCGTCTGGAAGTTCACATACTAATATACTGAAAGTTCACTCAGCAGTGCCGCCGAAGTTCACTTGATTCCCTGTTTAGTTCCTGTTTAGCTGATATATATATATATATATATATATATATATATATATACGGGAAATCTAATCATAGGGCGCCCTATGATTGTCAAAAGTATAGACACCCTCCCGGGCCGTGGATTTTCGTCCCGACAGTCGAGATTAGTAAAATCGCGTGCGAGTCTGGATAAGGTCGTCGTCTCCCGTGCCTCTACCAGAACTCCCACCCCCTCGCCCCTTTACTCCACCCGAGTGTCGCCGGCCTTCTCAACCACCACGGCCACTCCCTAGCTCCGCTGCCAACAGCGGCAGTGTCACTGCTCTACTCGCCCCTAGCAACATCCAGTGGCACCTCACCTCGCCGCGGGTCCTCTATAGTGCTCATCTACGCAGGCATCCCGATTTGGTTGCTGTTATCCAGCCGAGGGAGCCTTCCAGCTAGCACATGTTTCGATCTACCAAGACCACACACGCACACAAGCCAGCAACTGCACCGCAACTACAAGCTACCTAAACAAATCCATTAGTCCGATCGGAAGTACATGCCTAGTTGGGCATTCACCAGCTTGGGTGCTTGCTTAGCTCAATCGTTGTTGGATGTGTGTATGTTTGGTGGACGTGCTTGTATGATTTCTGTTTCTGAGATTGTGCTTCTATGATTTGGAACCACGACAGTTTTGCGATGTTTTTGCTTGTGTGTTGGCTTGTCCGTGCTCCGCGTCTCGCTCGACGTTCACGTTCTCATCTCACCGGTCTACTCCGTATCGCCACGCCGTTGTCTGATTGGTCGTTTCGATGACCGTGTCGAACACCATCTTTCGGGCTGATACGTATTGATTTTTTTTGGGCTCGCGCATGTCTGCATTTGGTCGGGACAACGAATCTGTCAAATCCACAGGTTCCTGCTATTTTGCCAATAGTGTGATATAGTTATCAACACGAAAATAGTTATCCGTCTAATATTGATAGAGTTACCCACCTAGTAATGATGTAATTACCCATCCTAAACTGATAGAGTTATCCACCCAGAAGTGATGTAGTTACCAAGCATAAACTGATAAAGTTACCACCCAGTAGTGATAGAGTTACCCACTCTAAACTGATGAAGTTACCGCCCAGTAGTGATGGAGTTACCCATCCAGAAGTGATGTAGTTACCAACCCTAAGACGATGAAGTTACCGTCCCCATAGCGATGATATTACCAACCCTAAACTTATGAAGTTACCACCCAGTCATGATAGAGTTACCCATCATAGACTCAAGGAGTTACCAACCGTAAACTGATTAAGTTACCGCCCAGTAGTGATGGAGTTACCCATCCTAGACTTATGAGTTACAAACCAGTAGAGATGGAGTTACCAACCCGTAGTGATGGAGTTACCAGGCCTAAACTGATGAAGTTACCGCCCAGTAATGATAGAGTTACCCATTCTAAATTGATGAAGTTACCGCCCTGTAGTGATATAGTTACCCACTCAAGACTAAAGGAGTTAACACCTCGGAGTGCTGGGTTAACCACTCTAAATTGATAGAGTTATCACCCAGTAGTGTTGAAGTGACAATTCTAGACAGATAGATGCTAATCGGTGAATGATGCGTTGGGTTGTGCCCCAAGCGAAGGTGTGAATTTAGCAAGTAGCAGTTTTTCCTCGTTAACGAACCGAGGTTTATTGAACCAGTAGGACTTTGAAATCAACAACAAAGTGAATGTTGAATATCTCTGACGCTTAATCTTCAACAGACGTGGACCTGCACACACTCAACCAAAATACTTTGCCCCCAACGGCGGAAAGGTTATCAATCTTTCCGGTCTCCCAAAAAACAAAGCTGTTAATTGTATAGTGAAATAGATGAAAATATGAAAATGGACTAGTGGAGTAATGATGATGAAAAGTGATGAATAAAGTTTGCAATTAATGTAAAAAGATGGACCGGGGGCCATGGGTTCACTAGTGGAGTCTCTCAAGTAAATAAAACACTCATATGATGGGTAAACAAATTGCAGCTGGGCAATTGACAAGATTATAACACAAACTTAATCTAGCTATGACAAAGAGAACATGATAATATTTATGTAGTCATCACGACAATGAACAAAGACCATTGAGTCCAACTGCATCTTTGTCTAAAAAGTCCACCGTGGGATCACTATCAAGCCTGTCACCCATCGGTATTAAGTTGCAAGCAACAGACAATGGCATTAAGTAAAGCGCATGAAGTAAGCAATACTAATATCAAAAGAGACATTAACACTGTTGTTTTACCCTTAGTAGCAACAGCACACCCTCACCCTTAGACGTTTTTGTCACTCGTGCCCAGGAACAAAAGGGGGCATGAACCCACTATCTAGCATAAATACTCCCTCTTGGAGATACATACAATCACTTGGCCAAAGTAACTACGCACATCGGAGAGCATGCAAGAACATAAATCAACATATAAGAATCATGCACAATCTGATCATAACTTCATAATCCATCGGATCCTGGCAAACACATCACATAGCATTACAATAGTCGATCTTGATCATGTTAGGCAGCTCACAAGATCATAAGAGATGAAGCACAAGAGAGAGACTACCATCTAGTTACTGCCATGGACCCGTGGTCCAAGGTGGGACTACTCACAAATTATCCCGGAGGAAGGCATGGCGATGAAGAGTCCTCCGGGATCGATCTCCCCTCCGGCAGGGTGCTGGGATCAGCTTCAGAATCACCCCGAAACTAGGGTTTACGGTGACGTCGCGTCAGGTGACTTCTCTGGAAAATAATGGTCGCCTCGGCGTTTTTAGGGTTAATGTGATTTTATAGCAATCGGAAGGGGTCGAGGGGGTGCCCACAGGGCAGGGGCCGGTCCCACTGATGACTCCCAAGTGCAGGAGATCAATTTTAGTACTTTTCGATTAGAAAAGGTTGTTGAACCCACGAGGAGCTGAAGGTATTGGTTAGCAAAAATGATAAATAAAACAATAAAAGATGCAAGTGTTTTTGGGATTTTCGGTTGTATAAATGCAAAAGAATAAAAATGCATAAGATAGATGGTAGCAAGTAGAAAGCTCTCAAAGAGAGAAAGCCCAATCCTCTATGTGGCAAGAGGACAAGCTCATGATGTGTGTCTTATATGTGGAAAATGTTCCCGAGGGCGGCATGCATGTTGCTAGGCATAGAGATTTATTAAACAACACGTTGAATATCTTGTCAAGTTTTAATCTTCTTTGGACGTAACCATTGTTAGGCATAGCTAAATGAATAAACTAAACCCCTTATGATGGATCATGTGGCCAAGTAAATGACTGCACAAGAATTATTAAGACATAAAGTCCCACCATAGCATTACACTCTAAGGTCCCCGGTACTAATTCCCCCTAAAGTAACTTCATGACTCGGTCTTAATTTTACTTGTGCTCCTAAGTCTCCCTCAATTCATTACACTACGGTGTTCTCCTATGAGCCCATATAGGTGAAGTATTGTGCAGTCGACGTTCGCACAACACCATCATAGAATTACATAAAAAGATAAATACTAGACAAAATACCAACACATGTCATATATAAATCATTGGCAATTCATCCTATGCCCTCAGGAACATACGGGAACTACTCACAACGTGCAAACATGATAATATTTAGTGGCATAAGTGGTACAACACAATCTAAAAATATAACTTCGCCTCCAAACAATGACAAGTACTCAATCACAAACATGATTAGGAGCACAAGACAAGTATCTATAGTTGATAGCAAGAAGTGGAGGAGGGGTCGGAGTGGATCACGGAGATGATGATGGAGATGGTGCCGATCTTGGTGATGGTGATGATGTAGAGGCCTCCTCCCACGCCAAGGAGGAGAAGTGCTGACGATGACAATGATTTCCCCCTCCTCCGGAGCTTCGGAGCAGCAAGATCTGATCCCCCTCGGAGGGAATCAGGAGTTTCGCCGCCACCTCGGATGGACTTGGAAAAATTAGGGCGTCCCTTTTTTGGCGAGACGATGACGTGCTAAAAAGCCCGGAGCGAGGAGGTGCCCGAGGCTCCATATGGTGGGCCCCGCACGGCCAAAGAATCTGGCCGTGTGGGCCCCCTTTCTTTTGGGCCTCGTGGCTCTTCTCGCTTAGTTTTTCTTCCCTCTGTTGTTCTCCCGATGAAAAACCAGCTGTGCAATTTTCCTTTTTCCATTTGGGTCCCTGTAGCTCCTGAAACATTAAAAACAAGAAAAGGAGGTTTTCTGCCTCCCAGAAATTAAATACCAAAAATAGGGACTTTGTATGAAAGTCCCATAAATCATCTAAAACATGCAAAAACAATGATATAACAATGCCAATAACATTCTAATATGATGATATAAGATGTATAAATGATGATATAAAATGCACGTATCACCCACCCGCGGGCTGCCCTAGGGCCGTGGCAGGGGGCCGCCCCTGACTTGTGGGTGCCCCCCCAGGTCGCCCTTTGGTCTCCAGGTGCCTTCCGTCGAATAAAAATTCCCCGTAAATTTTCGTCTAATTCCGAGAATATTTTCAGAAGTAATTTTCTAAAATACAAAAACAGCAAAAACAGGAAACTGCCACTAGGCATCTTGTCAATAGGTTAGTCCAACAAAATGCATAAAAATGATGTAATATGATAATAGAAACATGTGACAATATCACAAAACTAGCATGGATCAATAAAAAATTATAGATATGTTTGACACCTATCAGCATCCCTAAGCTTAACTCCTACGCGTCCTCGAGTAGGTAAGTGATAACAAAATAATTTTTGATGAGACATGCAACCAACACAATCCTGATCAAGATAGTAATGTAAAGCATAGGATGTGAATGAAGTGATACAAAATAATTATCTATAGTTGATAGCAAGAAAGCAATGAATAACCAAGTTGAATCATTCAAGCAAAACCTTTCATAAATAGTACGTTAAAGATATGAAAGCAATGTGATCCACATATTTGATTAATTCTCAAAGGTAATAGTTCCATGACAAAAGTTTTTGGGAATCAAAATAAAGAAGATGTAAGTATTAGCAAAAAGCTTCAACTTTCAACGGTAAAGTCAATATAAAGATTCCCAAGTTGAATCATTCAAACAAAACCTTTCATAAATAGTACGTTAAAGATATGAAAGCAATGTGATCCACATATTTGATTAATTCTCAAAGGTAATAGTTCTATGACAAAAGTTTTTGAGAATCAAAATAAAGAAGATGTAAGTATTAGCAAAAAGCTTCAACTTTCAACGGTAAAGTCAATATAAAGATTCATGTTTAATCTGACGATGCAATATGATCAATGATACCCAGGGTCAATGTTAGATGTTTGCTTTAGTGGAGATAGAAGGAAAAGGAAAACTGACTCAACATTAAAAGTAAAAGAAAGGCCCTTCACAGAGTGAAGCATGGATTAGTCATGTGCTAGAGCTTTTTATTTTTAGAAAACAGAAGTAAAACACTTTTGAGAGATGCATGCTTTTATCAATGATTTCACAACAGAGAAGCTATCTAGTCCCCCATAACAAGCAAGGCTTTTAGACTTGTGAGAGCAGCTGGTTTTTAGAGAAACAAGTACGTTCCTCTTTCTCCTTGGTTTCACCACTGTCCAATGTTTTGAGCTGATTTCTCAGATTTTCATTGCGTGGAGGAGAATGTTGAGTTATATTTATATTTTGCTTAAGCTGGTCTTGGGTTGATTCAAGTAAAGACGTAAACCATCGACACCGGGTGAAAGGAGGGAGATGACCTTGCTTGTCACAAGTTATATCTAGCTCTCTTCTGCTCCCTCATGTGCTTAAAAACAGAGGCAAAAAAGGAGTATTTTGAATATTTTAAAGATAGCACATGACAAATTTACTTGGAATGACAAGAAATACCATGCATAGGTAGATATTGTGGACTCAGCTGGCAAGATAGTTTGGCTTTGGGATTTGGATGCACGAGTGAACTCTACACTCGGTACGAATTTTTGGGCTTAACAAAAGGGGTATTTGAAGCGAACATCTAACATTAACCGGTAACAGAGTAACATAAGATATTAGTCAATCATAACCATAAAAGCTCCACACCATCTCCCTTGTTGACCAAACATCTTTTGATGGAAAGATTAGCTTTATGAATTAACAACTACGAAACACCACATAGTTTCAAGCTTTTAACCATATTTCTTTACTAATCAATTTCACTCAAATAACCAGCAAGTTTACGCATTCATCTTAATATCTCAAAACAAATGATAAGTATCAAGTATCCACACAATGATCTACAAGACTATGCAGGCTTTCATTTCATTCCAATATCACATAAATAACATTTTGTCACTTTGACAATTCAAGCAATTTATCAATAACAACTCTCCAACAAATATAAGTGAAGAACAAGATAGTTTAACATCAACTACTAGCAGCCCTAAACAAGATAAAAGCTAAAAGCTAAAAGCGAGAGCGTATTAGCAAACAAACAGTAGCTAAGAATACTTAACAAGATATAAGCGAAGCAAAGCAGTATTCAAATAAAAAAGCAGAGCGTATCTCTCTCCCACACAAATAAAGGTAGGATCCAATAAGGATATGACCAGCAAACAAACAAACCAAACTGAAAGTAAAAAGACGCTCCAAGCATAGCACATAATATGTAAAGTGATAAAAACTTAGTTCAAAGAAGACGACCTCATGATAGTCGCTTAAAAAGAGGGGATGCCTTGGGCATCCCCAAGCTTTAATGCTTGATGGTTCTTAATATTCAGAGGGGGTGCCATGGAAGAATCCCAAAGCTTGAGCTCTGATCCATTTTCAATTTCTTCATTATACTCTCCTTTGGAAGTTAAAAACTTCCTTCACACAAAACTTCTTATAAACTGATTAGAGGGTTAGTGCTCATAAATTAGAATGCACATGTGTTCAACTCAAGACAAATTGCAAACAACATTATTGGGAATTCGCTACTGTTCACTAAGACTCAATGTGGCACTCCTCCCCAAGAGTATCACATTTGACGATAATAAAGAGACGAATACAAAATAAAAGCAGAATTTGTCAAAAACTGAATAGTCTAAAAGATTGAATTTTTCGAGACACTTCTGTAGCTCAAATAGGAAACCTCAAAACTAACAAAAGATAGATAAAAGTATCAGTCTTCCAGTCTAAAAATATCAGAAAAAGATAAAATTCAGAGATTTTCTGAAATTTCGAACAGTGAAGGACAGAAATCTGTTTCTGGACAGCAAAACAATACCTCGCACTTTCAATGCATTAGAGGCTAAACTTGACACAAAAACCAAAAGAAAAATATAGAATGAAATTTCTACAGAGGCAACAACTTCATGACTCAAGTAAAACAAAAACAAACTGAAAGTAAAAGATTGGTTGCCTCCCAACAAGTGCTTTTCTTTAGCGCCTTTTAGCTAGGCGCAATGCCAAATATCAAGTCTTTTTGAAATCGAGGGCATCATCATCCTTCAAATGAACACTAGAAAATTTATCATAGATGCATTGGATATTACCAATATAGGGCTGAGAATCACCCTTCTCCTTTCTCTTTGGTTGACTACTCTCGTCAAATAGATTTTGAGGAGCAATCCAACCAAAATTGTCTTCCAATGCATCGGATATCCCTAGGAGTTTAAATGGTATAGCAATATCAACTTTCTCCTTTATCTCTGTTTTGCGAGTGTATTTCCTTAGATTTTCATCCCTAACATCCAAATAATAGTGAATATTAGGATATGAACCAAGAGCACCATAACGAGCAAATATTTTCCTAGCTTCCTTAACTATATCATCAAATTCATGGAGAAGAGTTTCTAATACAAAATCTTTTTCCTTTCCTCTCTCCATGCTATCAAGCTTAAGAAACATTTGCTGTAATATGGGATTTAAATTAACAAACCTCTTCTCAAGACGAGCTACCAAACAAGATATAGCAGAATCATAAATATTAGTTAGCTCAATTATTGTTCTTTTATCATGAGTATCGACTTTGCTAACGAAAGTGAGGAATTCTTCAATATTATATTTTCCAACAACATCCCCACTTCCTACCTTAACATCTTTCATACCAAACTTAGGAGGAAACATGGCTACTAGATAAAAGATAAATAAAACTGAAATTAAAATTACACTAATTTTTTTGGGTTTTAACATTTTGCAACAAGAAAAATAAGCTAAACGAGAAATAAAGCAAGCAATACAAAAATAAAGTAAAGTGATTGAGAGTATAAGACGCCCCTTGTAGCTCCAAAGTTCCCGGCAACGGCGCCAGAAAAGAGCTTGATGGCGTGTTGACGGGAAGAGTGGCGTCGGTTGTACCTTCCAAGTGAACTTCTAAGTATTGCTATAGCTCCCCGGCAACGGCGCTAGAAAAGAGCTTGCAAATCGGTGAATGATGCGTTGGGTGGTGCCCCAAACGAAGGCGTGGATGTAGCAAGTAGCAGTTTCCCTCGTTAACGAACCGAGGTTTATCGAACCAGTAGGACTTTGAAATCAACAACAAAGTGAATGTTGAAGATCGCTGGCGCTTAATCTTCAACAGACATGGACCTGCACACACTTAACCAAAATACTTTGCCCCCAACGGCGGAAAGGTTGTGAATCTTTCCGGTCTCGCAGAAAACAAAGCGGTTAATTATATAGTGAAATAGATGAAAATATAAAAATGGACCAGTGGTGTAATGATGATGAAAAATGGTGAATAAAGGTTGCAATTAATGTAAAAAGATGGACCGGGGCCATGGGTTCACTAGTGGAGTCTCTCAAGTAAATAAAACACTCATATGATGGGTAAACAAATTACAGCTGGGCAACTGACAAGATTATAACACAAACTTAATCTAGCTATGACAAAAAGAACATGATAATATTTATGTAGACATCACGACAATGAACAAAGACCGTTGAGTCCAACTGCATCTTTGTCTAAAAAGTCCACCGTGGGATCGCTATCCAGCCTGTCACCCAACGGTATTAAGTTGCAAGCAATAGACAATTGCATTAATTAAAGTGCATGAATTAAGCAATACTAATATCAAAAGAGACATTAACACTGTTGTTTTACCCTTACTAGCAATAGCACACCCTCGCCCTTAGACATTTCTGTCACTCGTGCCCAGGAACAAAAGGGGGCATGAACACACTATCTAGCATAAATACCCTCTCTTGGAGATACACACAATCACTTGGCCAAAGTAACTACGCACATCGGAGAGCATGCAAGAACATAAATCAACATATAAGAATCATGCACAATCTGATCATAACTTTATAATCCATCGGATCCCGGCAAACACATCACATAGCATTACAATAGTCGACCTTGATCATGTTAGGCAGCTCACAAGATCATAAGACATGAAGCACAAGAGAGAGACTACCATCTAGTTACTGCCATGGACCCGTGGTCCAAGGTGGGACTACTCACAAATCATCCCGGAGGAAGGCATGACGATGAAGAGCCCTCCGGGATCGATCTCCCCTCCGGCAGGGTGCCAGGATCAGCTTCAGAATCACCCCCGAACTAGGGTTTACGGTGACAGCGCGTCGGGGTGACTTCTCTAGAAAATAATGGCCGCCTCGACGTTTTTAGGGTTAATGTGATTTTATAGCCGTCGGAGGGGGCCAAGGGAGTGCCCACAAGGCAGGGGCGGGTCCCACCCGCGGGCTGCCCTAGGGCCGCGGCAGGGGGCCGCCCCTGGCCTGTGGGTGGCCCCCCAGGTCGCCCTTTGGTCTCCAGGTGCCTTCCGTCAAATAAAAATTCTCCGTAAATTTTCGTTCAATTCCGAGAATATTTTCAGAAGTAAATTATCTGAAATACAAAAACAACAAAAACAGGAAACTGGCACTAGGCATCTTGTTAATAGGTTAGTCCGACAAAATGCATAAAAATGATGTAATTTGCTAATAGAAACATGTGACAATATCACAAAACTAGCATGGATCAATTAAAAATTATAGATACGTTTTACACGTATCAATAGAGTTACCTATCCTAGACTGAAGGAGTTACCCACCCTAGACCGATGGAATTACCATCCAGCCACCTTAGACTGATGGAGTATCCACCGTATACTGATTGAGTTACCCACTCAGTATTGACGAACTAATGGGGTTGCCACCCGGTAGTGATGAAGTTACCCACACTAAACTGGTGAAGTTACCCACCCACTAGTGATGAAGTTATACATATCTTTTTAAGGTGTAGTTGTCATCATGGAATCGGCAAAGTTATCTCCGTAATACATATGGAGTTGCACATGTGTTTTATTATATATTTATTCATTTTTACACGATACATTTTATAGTCTCAAAGTGTTAACTCACTTATGAAATTAGTTGGTAACTTCATAACTCGGAAAATTGAAAAGAACAATCAAAAGTGCGATATAGTTTCAAACAAAAAATGAATCGTTGCTTGGGGGTGGTAACTTACATACTACACCATGGTAACTTATATGTTATGGGTTGATAACTTTTGAGTCCGAATTTTTTTTCGTCAAAACATATCAACATGGGATCTAGTTTCGAAGATCTCGACGCGACTAGTCCAACGGTCAAAACAGATCAAAAATCGCATAAACGATTTGAGCTATAAAACATTTTAAATTTTTAAATTTGACATTTAATGTGGAGTGACATCAGCATTTTTTGATTTTTGTGCATGAATACTAATTTGCTCACCGATGGTTACTTTGGCAGAAAAAAAAACCGAACGGACCCATGTATAATTAATGCAAATGAATGCTTATGGATTTGCCAAATCTAGGTCATCTTATACATGGTCGCGTCCATATATATATATATAGCTATCTCGAACTAATAATCAACTTGCCAGGAGTCAATGCACATTCGGAACGTGTTAAATTAATAAGGGGGCAGGGGTATGTGGAGTTGAAGAAAAAACCAAGGATATGCTGAGTTTAATACTAAGTGGACGAGTATGTAGTTGTTGATTGAGGCACACCACAATGTCCCGAAAAGAATGATGCGCACGTACGTACTACCAGGACCTGTTATTTTGGGCAGATGCAAAATCAAATCACACGAGTTGCACTGCTGGTCCCGTGGCTCTGTCACCATCAGACATGTAATGCACGCATTTTGCTACTAGCTAACAAACTCTCAGGTAAGCAAATTCGATGCTTTCCAGCTCCACTAACCAACCGGTTAACTAAAGCACGTCAAGCTCTTAATTAGACATGCAACCCAACTTACGGCCATAAAGTAAGCACTAAAGAACTCGTGTGTGGTGGAGTGGAGTACGACGACACACACGAGACGGAAAGCGAGCCTCAAAGTCAGCTACAGTACATGCAAGTTGCAACAAAGCGACCATGGCTGCCTACTTACATGGATCATCCGATCTGATCATCCCACCGCACGGAAACCACGAGCCGGCCCAGCACTAACCCACGTGCTATAGCGACGGGGATCCCACTCCCACCCAAGAGAGAAAAGAGAGCACTGCTACGTGTACGGCCTGCATTAATTGTTTTGCAGACGGTTAGCTGGAAATTTGCCGGTTGATTGCAGTACTTTCTCAGACGGAAGCTAGCTGCTACCATGTGCAATATCTTCTGCCCACACCTCCAAAGATCGTCCCTCGTCTGATGTAAAATATCCGATCGAGGGCAATCTTAATCATCGCACAAAATCTGTGCGCACACTCACAAATTAGTCGCATTATGGAGCTGGTTCTGTGCCAAGGCCGTATATAAAACGGAGCCAATTGTTAAAGTATTAACCATTTTTTTGGATTAGTTTAATTAAGAGAACTAACATCACAGATGAATGCTAGTAAATCTAATGGCATGTGACAAACTAGATATAGATACCAGATCTACATATAAACCAACCAGTACAAACTGAGAGAAGAGTTGCTTCTACACCATATTGTTGTTGTTGTTGTTGTCGGCCATGGTGTTGGAGGTGAAGTAGTCGTGCACCGGAGTAGAGGAATTAGTCGACCATTCGGCATAGATGGAATCGGACATTCAGAGTCGGACCAAGGCTAACACGGAGTCATACGGAAGCACACAGTCCAAAAGAAACTTATCGACCTTCTCCCGGTGCAGAAAATCAAGGAATAGGGTTTTGGAGACCCGCTCTCCTTAACGGTCGTGCACATTTTTTTCTAGAAATGGGTATGAAAGCCCAGCCTCTGCATCGATCGATGCACATATCCATTTATTGCAAAGTATTTAGAAATATCAATTCTTTAAATCATGGGTCACATAAGGTTGAAACAAAAATCAACCATCGAAACATAATCAATATATAGCAACTAGACGGGCGTGCACATAGTCGCCGGGATGGGAAGTCCGGAAGCAGCATAGTAAACAAAATTAGACCGATATAGTTCTTGTGCATGGCTAAATGGGACTTTTTGATTTTCAGAATTTTACCTAAACTAGATGGGTCTTGGCCCATAAAATTCAACACCAATTTCATTGTTATCGTACCGGCTGTAAACATTAGGTCCGCTTGTTTAAGAATTGACCTTGGTACCAGTCGAACGATCAAAGTCGAATCGCTCTGGTTTAATAGATGGATTCTTACGTTGTCTTTTAAGCTCTCCCGTCAGCATCACCCGCAAGACTTGTGCCAAGACGGTCTTTGTGGCTAAAGAGATAGTAGATTGTATACTACTCCCCCCGTTTCATAATATAAGATGTTTTAACATTTCTCTTTCCATCTGTATCTGTCGTGGTGGCGTCAACGACATATCCATCAGAGATGGAGAAGATGTGGAGCAAGGCGACGATGGTGCTCGCGCGGGATTGGGTAACAAGCACGGCAAACACACGCGATGTACCCAGGTTCAGGGTCCTCCCAAGGAGGTAACACCCCTACATCCTGCTTAGTCTCTTGCTATTGATTGATCACAAGTGTTCGGGCTACAATGGTGCTCCTGGAGCTGTGTTTCAGGTGGGAGCCGGCTTGGCTACAAAGCCGGCTGGAGGTAGAAGAAGGTGGTGATGGTTTGTGTCTTCTGATTGTCCTTGGTGCCGATTCTCTTGCCTCTTGCAGGGGGCTCTAGCCCGCTTTATAAAGGCAGCGGGCTAGGGTTTTGGTTTACAAGGATGTTACAAGTCTATCTATCTCTGGGGATCCAAACCCTAGGGCTCCCTCCTCTGTGGGAACTCAGCCCGCGGCTGGTGACCTAGGAAGCTTGGTGCAGGTTGCCTTGTCACTGTCTTTGGGGTATCCGGGTATGATATCCTCGACACTAGCCCCGAGCATGTGGAGGCTTTGCTGCTTGCTGGGAAGGTTTCACGAGCTTCCCCTTGTCTTGATTGTCGTGGTCGAAATGCTGAAGTTGGAGCTGGAGCCGGCTGAAACTGGAGCTGGAGCCAGAGTCGGCTGAAGTTGGAGTTGAAGCCGGATGAAGTTGAAACCGGATGAAGTTGAAGCCGGATGAAGTTGAAACCGGATGAAGTTGAAGCCGGATGAAGTTGGAGCCGGATGAAGTTGAAGCCTTGAAGCCGGATGAAGTTGAAGCCTTGAAGCCTTGAAGTCGGATGAAGTTGAAACCGGATGAAGTTGAAGCCTTGAAGCCGGATGAATTTGAAGCCTTGAAGCCGGATGAAGCCTTGAAGTTGAAGCCTTGAAGCCAGATGAAGTTGAAACCGGCTGCAGAACTTGGAGTTGGAGTCGGCAGCCCGTGGAGCCGGCTGCAGAACTTGGAGTTGGAGCCAGCAGCCCGTGGAGCCGGCTGCAAAAGTTGGAGCCGGTCCAATTTGGAACGGGAGCCAGCTGCAGACTACAAGGTGGGGACGATGGCGATGTCGATGATGGGGTCGCAGCATGGAAAACAGAAAATTTTCCTACGCAACAAACGGAATAAACCCTAAGGATCTAGATCTACTAGATGAAGATAACGAAGGTGAGATCCAATCTCTTACCCTTGAAGAATGTTCAAAGCGTTTTGTCGATGCAGGGGTTGATCTGTCGATCCCCGCAACTAGACTCATCTAGTCGCGAGGAGATGTATTATCCACGCGATCCAAGATCCAATCCGATGGAGCACCGCATGAGCAGCACCTCCGCGGTATCCACACGTACGGCTCGATGTAGACTCCGCCTTCTTGATCCCGCAAGCAAGGAGGGAGTGGCTAGATAGATCTCGACACCACGACGATTGTGGTGGTGTTTGATGGTGCAGATCTCCACGAGCATGGCTTCGCCTAAGCCATGGAAAGAGGAGGAGAACGAGGAGATGGTGCAGCAATCCTACGGCTAGAGGTGGTGCAGCAACTNAGAAGTAACAACCGATGATGAGATGTGGCTCGGATCTTTATGGACGAAATCTTCAACTCATCGGTGTTCAAGGATACTATGTGTTTTCTTGGAATCCTCCGCAAAATGTTCAGTTCCGAGATATTGGCGACAATACCTTTGTCCTACAATTTAATTGCCTTCCAGATTGGATGAAGGCAGTGTAAGAAAGTCCATGGCTGTTTAGAAATTGGGGTATAGTAATCCGATCATACGATGGATATGCTAAGCCATCGTCGCTAGTGCTACAGAAGCTCCCAATATGGATCCAATTCCATGATGTGCCTAAAGCTTATCTGAAGGAGGAGGTCATTCAGAACCTAGCTGGAAGTGTCAGAAAGTTTATCAAAATTGGCACTGAAGGAAACGACGGAGGTAACTTTGTTCGTGTTTGTGTTGAGCTCGATATGTGTTCCTGGTAAAATTCGAGAAGATACCTAGATTTTGTGAGGTGTGTGGGCTTGCTAGGGCATGAATTGGAGGAATGTGGTAATGGCTTCCATGAACCAGAAGCACACATCTATGGAAGTTGTCTATTTGCTGAACCAAACCGCCGTACATGCAGCCGTGGACATGCAGGAGGTGCATGCATGCGTGGTAGTAGAGGAACTGGCCGAAGACGCGGGCGAGGCCACGGTGCCATACTAGCAGTGCAGTTTTTAGAAACTGTAGATGCACACTTTTATGTTGCAGGTCAACCTGGCGACAAAAATTGAAAGGATGATAAAAATGCTACGAAGTGACTTGATTTCGGCATAGTTGGTACACCTATAGAGCAGAACCCAAGGAAGAGCCTGCTGCTCCTCAAGGGAGCAAATTAATGACACAGATATGGAAGAACCATCTAAGCTCCCAGTAAACTTGCCTTCACCGATCAAGGAACATGATAAGAAAAGGATGAAGTCCGCGGAGAATGAAGAGAATGTGACATCTAAAACCTAATCGATAGGCCTCTCAGAGGGTAGTTCCCGGAGCAATGAAAATCTTAGGACCGAATTGTAGTTTGTGTGCTCTTGGATCTCCAATGGCATGCCAAGCCACATATTTTTATTTCTTTCCGAATCACATCCGACTAAAGACTTGTCGGAGGTTTTATGCCAAAATTTAGGTTTTCTTTTGATGTCAGTAGCGGCTGATGGCCGCTCCATAGGCCTAATTATGTACTAGAATGATGATAATCAAGTTTTGTTTGAGTATGTCTCTGTCAATTGCATTGATCTTGTGTTAGTTAATGCAAATTGCACATAATGGTGACTGACCGGGATCTACAATGAACCAGGATGGGATGGTCACCATCTTTCATGGCAATACCTACATGACCTAGGTGCTAAACCAAATCTACCATGTCTTCTACTAGGATATTTAATGAAACTGTGCATGCTGATGAAAAGGAAGGAGGGAATTAATGCTTCCTCATGCAGTGGTCGTAGACGAACAACACTACCAATCAGAAAATCATACGGTACTGGTGGATACATAGTATTATGATGCTACGCAATAGCGGAAAAGATCGATCATGAGGATGTAAGTTTGAAGCCAGGTGGCACTCCGAGGAATACGTGAATGAGACTGTTAAACTAGCATGGAAGAAGGCCAAATTGTGTGGCATCGACCCTTCCTTGGCTCAAAGGATGGGTGTTATCCATGCGAACCTCCATGAAAAATGGTCCTTAAAGGACCCAAGAAGCGAATTGACAAGTTAAAGGTTGAACTAGAAAAGAAAGAGGTGACATATAATCGGAATATCTTGGTAGGGAAAAAGAGATCCAAATGCTTATCGAAAGTTTGATGGAACAAGAGGAAATATATTGGCTCCAACGAGGACGTGCAAACTGGTTATTGGATGGGGATCGACACACGTATTATAGTTTCATAATGTTGCAACAATGAGGATGAAAAGAAATCTCTTGAAAAGGTTACTATATGACACCGGGGTGTGGAAGGAAGCAATCACCTCCGCGACTTTGTTCTTAGCTATTTCACTAATATGTTTACTTAAGAATAACCAAGGAAGTACTCAGTCGTCCTGGACTCGGTTCATGAGCGAATCACTGAGTCCATGAATGATACTTGCTTGCTCAATTTAAGGAAGAAGATGTAAAAAAAGCCCCTTTCAGTTGGTTACTTGGAAGCACCCGAACCTGATGGTTTGCTTGCAGTGTCCTGTAAAAGATTACTTGTCATGTCTTGCGTTCGTACTGTCCAGTATCGAATTTGTATCAACTCTAATAAAATTTGCATTTGCCGCCTGTCCAGATGATTACGCCAAGGGGATCCTTCATCCCCGTACTAATTCTAGCTATGTGCTGAAGGACTCGGTAGTTGGTTACAAGAAGGTGATCTTTAGGTAGACCTAATGTGGGTAAGGGTTTTCCGTGATGCAGCTCTACCTCCAACCTCTTGTTTGCGTATGACTCTCTTATTCTCATGCAAGCGAATGCACCCAGTGTTCTTGATCAAGACTGCCTCGCTCCAGATCAGCTAGTTAGTAAGGAAAAAACAAATATTTTCTTCGGTCCAAATTAACACGTGGGATAACAGAGAAGAAATATGTACAACATTGGATATTATGATGGGATCCCTTATAGATAAATACTTGGGCCTCCCTACAATGGTGGGAATGGAGCGAAGTGACTGTTTTCAGTTTTTGGTTGACAAAGTATGCAAGAGAGTTAATGGATGGATGGAGAAATTTCTTTCAAAAGGTGGAAAGGAAGTGCTTCTTTAATCGATAGCACAAGGTATACCAACATATGCGATATCGGTGGTCTTTATGTTTCCAAAACAAAGTTTCAAAGGAACCACAGATGCGATGTCTCAATATTGGTGGGGTGATGATGTAAATCACTAAAGGAGAGCAACTCGGAGAGGTAATTTTGCATCATATAGGTGATGTTCGATCAGTGGTTGTCATCTCTATCAATGATTGTCAGTTTAATGTGAATGTGCATTGTGTTAATTTTACACTAGATTGTGTATTTGCTTCGCAATCTTGGTGCAACATGCCGATGTTTTTTTGGAAAATACATTCCAAATTCATAGAACCTTATATGCAAATAGTATGAGCAAAATTAGTAGAGGTTTATCAAGCATCAAGGAATGCTTGATCACCTATGTTCAGAAGGCATGTCAATATGTTGATCCCTGTTTTCAGCTAGACTAGATCCGGCGTGTTCAACAATTTGAAGTATGAAATGTCTTTTACACTTAAGAGCAGCAAGGTCTCGTCCTCACGTGACGAGTTTCTGTGCTAGTTTCTAGCGTCTTCGTGGTGCCTCTGCACCGAATCACAATCCATCGCTCAAATCCACCAAATCTTCGATCGAGTCCAGATCGCTAGTCTCTCTGAGCTCTTCTCCATCAGAGTCGCGATTCCTTCTAGCTTTTTGGAGGCTCTTCCTAGTCTTCTCGGAAGAAAAACAGAGCTCTGCGTAGCTGGTGAGCGAAGTGCAAGGAGATTAGGTTAAGGAGAGGATAGGGGCCTGAATCCAGGCCGTCGGTGATGGAAAAGGGAGTGTCGGGGCCTGTATCCAGGCCGGCGGCGGTGGACAAGGGAGGGGAGAAGGCTCCGACGCTCGACGGAGTCGAAGGAAGACTGAAGAACCTGAGGCTGTCAGAGGCAGAAATGAAGGGGATCAGAATAGGGAGGACACATGCTTTCTCGACAAGAACAAGAAAGCTGCAAGCAGTAGGTAAAATCCTTTCTGAAAAACCAGCCAAGGTAGATTATGTGAGGAAAACAATGAAAAACATTTGGTGTCCATTGTCTGAAATTGAGTGCAAATATATGGGAAAGAATCGGTTCCTGTTTACTTTTCTTGAGGAAAAAATTAAAAAGAAGGCAGTAGAAGATGGTCCCTGGATGTATTACAAGGAAGCAATAGTAATGGAGGATTTTGTGCCAAACAAAACAATAGATGACTATGAATTCAGAACAATACCAATTTGGATAAGGGCATATGGGGTCCCAATGGGAGCCATGAATAAGGAAGTGGGTGATATAATTGGTGATAGAATTGGTGAAGCTCTTGAAGTGGATCTTGATGATAATGGAGATGCTATGGGGGAGTATATGAGAATTAAAGTATGCATTGACATAAACTTCCCCATTCCCAGATTTACTGAACTCACCATAGAAGATGATGAAGAAGAGAATGAACAGGGAATAATGTTAAAAGGGGGGACTGAAGTTAAGACTATTACTTTCAAATATGAGTATCTCCCGGACTTCTGCTACAACTGTGGCATTATTGGCCATACAGAAAGAGCTTGCCCATCATATGCCAGAAGAGAAGGTGCAAAGCAGTATGGTCCTTGGTTAAGAGCAGTCATCATCAAAGGTAGCTCTAGCGAGGACAGAAGTAAGGGCTCGAGTGACGGTGAAAGTTTCTGGAGAATTAATACTACAGGTAACAGGCCAGGTAGTGAGGGTCCTTCATGGAGGAAGGATAAGCAAGAACAAATATGTATTACACAAGGAAATGAAGGAGGAAAGGAGGTCACAAGTCAAAGAAAAGTCTTTCAGGAAGGGATATCAGATCTTAATAGGGAAGGAGAAAAGATATATCTTGAATATAGGGGAAAGGAGAGTGATGGGAGTGAATCCAGGAATTTTTCGGATAATGTGAGCAAAGAAGGAAAAAAAGAGAACAAGAAGAAACAACAAATCAGAGGAAAGTGGGAAATGATCAAACAGAAATAGAACAAGGAAAACAACCAGCAAGCATTCAAATACAGTCTGAGTCCAATAAAGCTCCAAAAACTTTTAGAAGGATAAGAAGGCGGGATGAGGTTCAGAACCAGAATATAAAAGAGGACAGTGGAAGTATGAGGAAGAGAAATGTGGATTCAATGGATATAGAAGCTGATTTGGAAATGACAAAAAAAGCCAAAATGGAGATTGATGGGGAGGAAGAGAGAGAGGATACAGACAAACTTGAAGAAAGAAACGCTGGGCTGCAAGGACAGCCCGGCGGGCAGAAATGAGGATTGCGACATGGAACTGCCGGGGTTTGGGGAATGGCCCGGCAGTTAGAGGGCTTCTGAAATTTCAGAGGCAGGTGGACCCCGACATTTTGTTCTTATCTGAAACAAAAATGGATGAGAACAGAATGTTATGGTTTAAAAGTATTCTGGGTTTTCAGAACATGGTAGTAAAGAAATGTGAAGGAAAGAGTGGAGGGTTAGTTGCTTTTTGGAAGAGCCATGTAAATGCAAGCCTCAAAAGTTTCTCAAGATATCATGTAGACTTGGAAATCAAAGAAGAAGATGGATTTAAATGGAGATTTACTGGAATATATGGTGAACCAGCAACAGAAAAAAGAGACTTAACTTGGAGACTACTAAGAATTCTTAATGAACAGATGAAGCTCCCATGGCTATGTGCAGGAGATTTTAATGAAATATTATATAGTCATGAGAAAAGAGGAGGACAGACTAGAAATGCAAAACAAATGGAAAAGTTCAGATGTGCTTTGGCAGATTGTGGACTGAGAGACCTGGGATTCAAAGGGGACAAGTTTACTTGGAGAAACAATAGCTGGGATGCAAAAAAATATATTAAAGAGAGATTGGATCGAGCAGTGGCAAATAGAGAATGGTGTGACTGTTTTCCAGCAAAGTGGGTTATGCATGAATACCCATATCATTCAGATCATAGGCCGATTACCATACATCTTGATCCACCTTTGAAAGCAAACAGAGTTAGAGATCAAAGAAGAAATTTTAGATTTGAAGCTAGTTGGATTGAAGAAAAGGACTGTGAGACAATTATCATGAATGCTTGGCGCACAGCAAATCTGCAGAAGGATAATGATGTTGTACAAGGGTTATAGAAAGTGGCAGCAGATCTAAAAGACTGGAATGAGAATATATTAGGAGATATTCAAAAGAGAATCAAGCTTGTAAAACAAGAGTTAGAAGAAACAAGAAGAGGGGAAATAAATCAAGAAAGAGTCAGGAGAGAGCACATCTTAAAAGAAAAATTGGACAGATTAGAGTTTCAACTAGATACAAAATGGAAACAAAGAGCACATGTTAAATGGCTGCATTCAGGAGACAGAAACACAAAGTTTTTCCATGCTTTTGCGTCAGAGAGGAAAAAGAGAAATACTATCAGAAAATTGAGAAATGAGGATGGGAATTGGATAGAAGATCAAGATAAGCTAAAGGAACATATTACCAACTACTTTTTCAACATTTTTTCATCGACAGCTGCAGGAAGGAATGAGGAGATTCTGAATGCAATTCAGCCAAAAGTATCAGCCCAGATGAATGATATCCTATGTTCTGAGTACACAGAAGAAGAGATCAAGAATGCTCTTGATAGCATAGGGGACCTGAAGGCACCAGGACCTGATGGTATGCCGGCTGTGTTTTTCAAGCGATTTTGGGACACAGTTGGAAGTCAGGTCGCAACAGAAGCTCTCAGAGTACTCAGAGGTGGGAAGATGCCTGATGGCTGGAATAGCACAATGATTGTCCTTATTCCAAAGAACTCCTCCCCAGAAAGGATCAAGGATCTGAGACCCATAAGCTTATGTAATGTAGTCTACAAATTGGTCTCAAAGGTAATTACAAACCGGCTAAAAAATATCCTTCCAGAAATTATTTCAGATTATCAAAGTGCCTTTGTTCCGGGACGTATAATTTCAGATAATATACTCCTTGCATATGAGCTAACACATTTTTTACAGAGAAGAAGAAAAGGAAAGAAGGGATATGCAGCTGTCAAGCTTGATATGAGCAAAGCATATGACCGTGTTGAATGGAACTTTCTCCAAGACATGATGATCAAACTAGGTTTTAATGATAATTGGGTAAAGCTAGTAATGAACTGTGTCAAAACAGTTACATATCAAGTGAGAGTCAATGGAGAATTATCGGAAGTGATCATCCCGGAGCGTGGGCTTCGCCAAGGTGATCCTCTATCCCCCTATTTGTTTCTAATATGTGCAGAGGGCTTTTCCTCTATGCTTCAGGATGCTGAAAAGAGGGGTAGTTTAAAAGGAATTAAGCTTTGTAGAAATGCCCCAAGTGTAAGCCATCTTTTATTTGCAGACGATTCTCTCCTCCTCATTGAAGCTGATAAAGAGAGTGTGCAAGAAGTGAATAAAATCCTCAATGCATATGAAGCATGTTCGGGCCAAGTGGTAAATAAAGATAAATCAGCTATACTATTCAGCAAAAACACAGATGATATGGTTAAAAGGGATCTGATGGCTCAGCTAAACATCCATAAGGAAGGTTTTTCAGGAAAGTATCTAGGGCTACCAATTTTTATTGGGAAGTCCAAAACAGGAGCTTTTCAGTATTTAAAGGAGAAGGTATGGAAAATTATCCTAGGCTGGAAAAACAGATTGCTATCAAAAGCGGGTAAAGAGATACTAATCAAGGCGGTGGCACAAGCAATACCAGTTTATGCTATGTCTTGTTTCGAGATAACTAAATCTTTATGTGATGACATAAGTGCTTTGATAGCAAATTATTGGTGGAGCAATACAGAGAAAGAGAACAAAATCCATTGGGTTAGCTGGGAAAAGTTAACAAAACCCAAGAAGGATGGTGGATTGGGCTTCAGGGACTTATATTCATTTAACCTAGCCATGTTGGCAAAACAAGCTTGGCGAATTCTGAAAAATCCAGACTCTCTTTGTGCTAAAGTCTTGAAAGCTAGGTATTTCCCAGGAAGTAATATACTAAATGCTGAAGCAAAAAATGGGATCTCTTATAGCTGGAGAAGCATTCTTAAAGGAGCTCAAGTTCTGAAAAGAGGCATAATTTGGAGAGTAGGTGATGGGTTAAGTATCAATATTTGGAAGGACCCTTGGTTACCAAGAGATGATGCAAGAGAAGTAAAATCAAGGAGAGGTAATCATTTACTGTCAAAGGTTGCTGATTTGATTGATCCGTTAACAAATACATGGGACTCTCAGATATTACAACAAACCTTTAACTCTGAAGAAGCGAGAATTATTGAGAGAATTCCAATTCAGGAAGGAGCTGTGGATAACATAGCATGGCATTTTGACAGTAAAGGTAACTTTTCTGTTAAATCAGCCTATCAAGTAGTGCTAAATTTTCAGGACAAAGGAATAGAGATAGGCTCAACTTCTATAGCCAATGAGAAAGGATATGTCAATGGGAAAGAAAACTTCAATTGTATTCAATGGAAAAAACTATGGTCACTCCCATTACAGGGTAAGCAAAAACATTTCATGTGGCGAATTGCAAACAACAGCCTTCCTTTAAGAATGAAGTTGAAGAGGAAAGGAATCGAATTGGACACAAGATGCCCTGTGTGTTACAGATTTGATGAGGATGGGGGACATTGTTTTTTTAAATGCAAAGGAGTTAAAGCATTATGGAGAGAAGCTCAAATGGAGGAAGATCGTGTGGAGCTAATGAATTGCCCGAATGCAAAATGGGTTGTAATCCAAATTCTACAGCAACCTGTTGAAAAATGTTTAAAGATTTGTTTATTGATGTGGACATGGTGGCGAGAGAGAAATAGAGCAAACCAAGGCCAGAAGGTGAGAAACATGAACGAAATACTTTACTTTTATCATTCTTATCTCACAGAACTAACTGAAAGTTTTAGGAAAGTGGAAGAGAAGAAACAAAAAAGCATCAAGACCTGGAATCACCCACCTGCAGGTTTCCTGAAGATAAATACGGATGGAGCTTTTAAAGAAAGATCAAACTCAGGAGGATGGGGTTTTATTATCAGAAATGAATATGGTGAAATGCTGGTGGCGGGAGCTGGTAAGCTTGAAAATATTTCAAATCCTTTGCATGCCGAAGCTTTGGCGATGAAGCAAGCTGTTTTAGAGGCAAGTAGAATGGGATGCCTGAATGTGATTCTGGAAACAGATGCATCTATATTGAAACAAGCGATGATGAGTGAATCTTATGATGAATCGAGTTTGGGTGCTTTATTTAGGGATATCAGATCAATGGTTAGACTTTCTTTTCAATGTTGTAAAATAGAGCATTGCCCAAGATCTTGTAATATATTGGCACACTCTTTAGCCGCGTTTGGCACTAGAATGGAAGCTGGGAACTACCATATATGGTTGGCTCCGTTTCCTCCTGATGTAAATGACCTGATAGCTGGCAGGTGTCCAGCTAATATCGTTTAATGTAATATATGATGTGTTTTTTTCAAAAAAAAAAGAAATGTCTTTTACACTTGGGTTACAGTTTTTTTGTTGATGTAGCGAACTCTGGTATCATCGTTCGAATATATGTTTTCGGGAAGCCAGAAAGTTATCTAAACCCTATATTGATCAAGTTGCTAAGGCTAGTAAACTGTAAACCACATGTCAAGAAACTTAAAACCACCCTAAAGTCCTACTCTTGAAGGGCAGGACATGCACATGAAAAGTTTCTTGAGAGGCTACTTTATATCATGAACATGGATTTCAACATTTAATAGGTTTCCTTCTCTGAAATATTCCAGATTTTTAGTTGCAATTAAATATTAATGCTTGATTGTTTAGACATGTAGAGAAACTCCTGGCTGAATCTGAAGGATAGTTTATGTTATCTTAATTCATATATTCTTGTACAACATTGTTTTTTTTGCTTAACTTCCATTTTTTCCGCTTCTCAGATGGCAGTGTACCATTTATACGTTTTGCAGCTCGCTAATTGGATATACTCCCTCCGTCCCAAAATATAAGGCGCGCTATTTTTATGCTGGTCTTTGATGCTCAACTTTGACAAGTAATATATAATAAATTATAAGAACTGAAAATGTGTAAATGGTACCGTTGTATTCGTCTTGCAAAATTCTTTCATTTCATATATCTATATACTAATTTTGTGACATATTATAAGTACAAACAATGATCAAAATTGTATGTCGTTGACCAGCGAAATTAAAGGGTGCCTTATATTTTGGGACGGAGGGAGTATATATATTATGGCCTAGTCTATGCTTGAAACTAAAACATTTTATGTACCAATGCTTCTCAAAGTATGCATGCTGATATGTGAACAACTTGATAAATGGAGATGCTTCATGATCTAGCTATTTTTATTGTAGTTTTCATTGTACCATTATAACAGTTACAGACCCGCAAGGTTGGGTGGTTTTCTAGTCCTCTGCGGGTACTTGTGGGTTCAAAAGCTCAAAAAAAGCATTACCCTATGCTGGTCAAAGAACAGCAGTAGATGCTATTCATACAGCAGAGTTGTATGTGACGAGGGATCATTCTTTAATACAATATATATTGTTTGGTCATATTCATAATCTTTGCCAAGTTTTGCTTAAAATCACTACGCAAAGACTTTGCCAAGTGTTATGTAGGAAACACTCGGCGCCGTCTAAGTCTTGGAACGTCATTTTACTAATGTTTTCCGAGTGTGCCTATTTTACACTCAGCAAAGAAGTCGTTTCATCTTGTAGGTTCTAACTTCTAAGCAGAGACTTTGCTGAGAGCTTAAACTCAGCAAAGTCTTTGCGGAGTGCAATTTGGCCTTTTTCGAGTGTGTTGGACACTCGGTAAACGACTAATTCCCTTAGTGAGCCTTGCTCACAATAGCAACACTCATGACTCATCCTTGCCCATGTAGCGCACTACCTAGCTAGCTCCCCATACTGAAACATCATGCCGTTGTCGGCTCCTCGTTTTTGTATCACATTGTCATATCTGAGTTGCGATGTACCACCGCCTCACTTCCTTGCGCCGAGAACCACCGGAAGCCCCATGGTAGTAGTCGGCCGCGCGGGGTTACGATGACAAGGGTGGAGAAATATAAAAGGGAAGGTGGCAGATAAGCCGGATCATGATCGCCTCCATGTTGCCCTACTAGATAACATGGCTATTTTTATGGGCTAGTAGAAATTAAGTCTACAATAACTCCCATGACAATTTAACCCGGACCCTAGTCGTGACGTAGAAATTCCGTGCAGGTGTTTCTCCGCAACGGCGAGAGGATAGA
This sequence comes from Puccinellia tenuiflora, assembly GCA_012064385.1. Taxonomy (NCBI): domain Eukaryota; kingdom Viridiplantae; phylum Streptophyta; class Magnoliopsida; order Poales; family Poaceae; genus Puccinellia; species Puccinellia tenuiflora. The sequence continues at coordinate 60,124 of QRDG01001761.1, read as the reverse complement.
GATCAAGGGGGAGGGAGAAGAATGGCCCAATCAACATTCACCTCCCTTGCTGCCCGATGAAACTGCTACTTGATTGTTAAAGAAGAGGAGTTTACCTGATTCTGATTGGAGGGGCTTCAATCAAACCGGACGGGGGTATATGATTGTCAAGAAATTGGGGAGGAACAATAATGGTGTTTCATTTTTGAATGAACGCTAGCTAAATGCCCGTGCGTTGCAACGGGATTAAAACATTTTTTTTAATGATAAACACGGGAATTACGAGTGACCTCCATGGAACTTAACTTTGAACCATATCAGGTAAGTGGTTGCTTCTTACTGCATTTTGTCTTTGATGCTCGATAGGTTTCTCGTCGTTTGCATGGCTCATAGACATGTTAGTGATGTTATTTGGTTACATGTCTCACTTTCTCCCCTCTTATCTCCTTTCTATGTGCATCCCACTATATTGACGAGTTATTGGGTAGTTGTGCAACTCAATATTGTGCATTGGCACCAAATATCGGTTGTAGTTCATATCGGTTCGCGACACATTAAGAGCTACACCTTAATATAAATAATTAAAGGAAAGGGGTCCAGGGCATGCGGCAATAAAATTATGATTAAAACGCAGGTTTAGTACACCAACTTGCCGCGCATGTGCGCTTTAGTCACCAAGTTGCGAAACGCGAAAAACAGATCACCAAGTTGTCACTCGCGAGCGTTTTCGTCACTCCGTTACGGCGGCAGTTAGTTTACACTGTTTTTTTACAAATCCCCCCCCCCCCCCTAACATTTTGTTTTTTTACAAATCCCTCATAAAATGTCAAACAAAAAGTAATTGAAAAAGGACCTAGCAATTGGAATAAATAAAAATTTAAGGAGCAATTTGTAAAAAAAAACGGTGTGCCACGTATGCAAAATCACGACCACGTCACGGTGTAACAAAAACGCTCGCGCAAGGCAATTTGGTGACAATATTTTCGTTGTTCTGCAACTTGGTGACCAGATCACACATTCGCGGCAAGTTAGTGTACTAAACATGCGTTTTACTCTAAAATTATTTCATGGAGTAGAGATAAGAACGAGAGAACAGTTGTTTGGAGTAGAGATCAAAACACATCTCTCATCGAACGTCTTACCACACATGACACCCAATCAATTGCTACCTCTATATTTGACCAAAAAGAAAACATGAAATCGTTACCTACTTCAAGAAAACCAATCACCATACCCACAATCTCACTCAGTCGAACAACACCGCCACCACGCTACGTGACCATCTCTGCTCATACCATCCTGGCGTGGTGCCCTAGCTCCGGTTTCAACGCCTTCCTTCCCTCGGTTGCCACGCCGTCTCTAGGACTCAGTTATCTATCGCGCCCTACCATCCTTGTACTTCTAATTGTGCCCTCAAACGAAACTTTCGAGAAGCAAATACTTGATCCAACATAGCGGCGGTTATTAATTTTTTGAGCCTGAATGATCTCAAGTAGCATACTCCTTCCGGCATTGCACAAGTTATATCCACTACACACATTATGATCGAAAAAAGAAAGGCAATTGCATACATCATGATCTAAAATTATATTGTATCCGTGATGAACACATGGACTCATTCTAACCTCCAAGTATAGTGATTCCCTGACTCCTTTGCCAGCCAATGCACGACAATACATTATCAAACTTCACAATCAATGAAACACGACCCTCAAAATACAATGTTGCTGTTGGAATTGACGAATCAACACTGGTAGAGAAGCGTAAAATCGTTTGTAAGTAATTCAACATTGTCAATGGCATGCGCTGCTAATTTGGTTGTTAGAAAGAAGGAAGAAAAAACCTGCCGGGGGTAACAAAACATTGGCTCCCCCTGTTGACAAGAAAGTGTACAGATGGAGAGACTGCTGCAACTATCTGCTGATACAAATCATCAATTAAACTAATAAGCACGTATTTTAAATAATGCAAGTTATCTGCACATAAAGGTAGCATTCTTACGACCTTCAAGCTTGTCAGCTGGATATTGCATATGTTACTTGAATTGGCTCCATGCATCCCTGGTTAGACCTAACCAATTCATATTTTCGGTTAAAGGTTAAGAAAACCTTGGTCTGCACCCAGGGCCGGCTCTATGATTTCAAAGGCCCCGGTGCGAACTTCACCGATGGGCCCAACAAAGAAAAAGTCTTATTCGATACATGAGTAGATACAATTGCTATAAAGTCATAAAACTGATAATTTATCTTGTCTTTGTTCCAAACCAAGTATCATAGAGGTTACAGTGGAAAAAACAAATAGAAATTGCATGCTAACCTCCGATAATCATGAGAAACGAGACTTCCCTGCATTTTTTGACGCAAAATCATCAATGAGAGTGTCAAGATCAATACTATCCAGCATATTTTTCTCAATGCAGCACATGGCCAAACCATTCAGTCTTTCTTGAGACATTGTTGATCTCAAATAATTTTTCAGTAGCTTCAGTTTTGAGAAACTTCTTTCCGCTGATGCAACGGTCACGGGTACAGTCAAAAGGATACGATAAGCAATTGAGACATTTAAATAACACTCTGCAGTTCTGACAAACTCAAATATCTGATCCGCGGACATGAATGTGTTTGGCAATGTCATCTGCAATACTTTTAGTTCAGAAACAAAATCATCTAGATCAACATCTGATGACTTACCATGAGTGAATTTGTTGACAAAAGTAGTGCAGCATCTTCTTAGGTCATTATCACTCAAAGATTTCAATTCATTTGAGTTGAACAAGAAGCCAAATATGCTCCCAAATGTCTTCAGTTCCTCAAATCTAGTAGTCAGGGAAGCAATTGCAACATCAATAATCACCAGGAAGTATTTAACTCGAAATGATTCCACCTCACTTGCTTGTGTTTCTTCATGCTGGTCATTTTCGTCACTGCCACAAATTTCATCAAATTGTCTTTTTCTGGTAATAAGTCTTTTTACAGGAAATAAAGGCTGTACACCCATGTCGATTGCAATTGATCTCGCAATATCCAAACTAGCTGTAAAGCCTTCATTCCTGTACTTCTCAAATCACCATGTTTAGAATTGTCATGCAGCAACAATTCTAATTAAAACATGTCTCCATCGCTCCTTTTCCCTTGCAATCTCTTGTTGCAAATCTTTATCAATTGTTTCTTTCTTACTTAGCCTCAGCCTTACCTCATGCCAAGTATTCATGTTACTGATATGCTCAACACTATTCTCATGAAATTTGAGCTTCTCACTAAGATGTCCCCAATCCTTCAATCCCTCGGATGCTAGCAGCTGCTTTTTCCAGATTTGAACAATTTGCAACAAAACAGTAAACTTTATTCACATGTTTAGAGTACACCAACCACTTCCGATCAATGAACTCACCATTCCTTAACTTTCTTGAGTAGTAATCATATGCAAAATGCCTGCCACCAATTTCATCTACGGGAAACTGAAGATTGTATTCCCTTGTAGGTCCTTTTTCAATGAGAATATCTCTTGATTTATTGTCAAGAATATGCCAAGTCCTAGGATCATAAATATCAAAAGAAGAAGCCTGCTCATCTGCATCAACATCGGCATGATTTTCATGGTCACTAGAATTCTGATTCGCATCATCATCATCAGCAGGATTTTCCTCAAAAACATTCTCAGTACGATCAGGTTGTTCTTCGCCATTTGTGATATATAATTGCTCAGAATTTGTAGCAGCATTACTCCTCAACACAAACTTATTCATAGCACCTTGCTGAGATTTAATCAACTTCTCTACTCTTTTCTTATTGTTTCTTTTCTGACTGCCAGATTTATGTTTTTTAGGTAACATGATTACGCTGCAAGTGAGAAACACAAATACCAAATCAGAAATTGAGGATTTGAGGTTTTTAGATTGAGAGTACGACTGTACGAGACCACCAAGAAAAATTTGTCCAGAAATTAGGAATAGATTGATCTGCGAATTACCTTCCGATAGATGATTGATGATCTTGATCCTCTCCCCCAAATCCTTGCCGATTTGACCGGCAAACTCAGCTGCTGGTTGGTTCGGTGGGGTGCGCCGGTGCTGCTGCGTCGCTCCGTCGCACGGACTGCTCGGTCGCCTCTGTTCGTCGCTTCTGATTGATCGAGACTCGAGAGGAAGCCAGGAAGGTGATTGAGGAACGAAGCGGCGGCGCCAGCGCAGGAAACGAAGAGGACTGCAGGTCTGCGGGGCGTCACGCGTGGGCGTGTTTACGTTATAGCTGGCCAACCGTGCCGGCCCGGCCCGGCACGGCCCGGCACGCTGGCGACACGGCACGGGAAGGGCACGGCCCGTTGGGCACGATTGCAATCGTGCCGTGCCTGGGCCGGCCCGCGTGCCGCGGCCGGACCTCCGGCACGGCCCGGAGGCACGCCGACGGCCCGTCCGGCACGGCACGGCCCGTCGGGCACGGTTCGGCCCAGCTGCCCAGTTTTGGCCTATTTTTGCTTTTTTTGTTTTTTTCCTATAAATAGGGCTGTCCACCTCTAGCATTTGCATCCCTCTCATTTGTATCACACAACTACACAAGTATGGCTGAGCAACCACCCAACCAAGGTCCTGCACCACCCAACCACGGCCCTATAAGGCGTCGATCAACGGTGTGGCAGTTCTTCGATGAAGTAGTGGTCGTTCAAAATGGTGTCGAGGTGGTCAAAGCGAAGTGCAAATGGCCTGGATGCAGCAGTCATCTGTCCATTGGTTGGGGAGGAGTCGGCCACTTGCTTAGGCACCACGACCATCACAAAAGAGTACTTTTCCGAAGCCAAGCAGAAGACGGTGGAGGAAGTGATGTCGACGACTTCTAATTTAGCGTTTTAGAATAAAGTTGTACTCTTTTTCCTTCTTAGAGTAAGAAGGTTTTTTAATGAGGCAGCTATCAATAAAGCTATTTATCTTTCCTTAGAGTAAGAAAATGTAAGACAAAGTTTGATATGATCTTAATAATTTTTATTTAGCTAGCAAGCCGCCTCATTAAAACCTTCCAGCCCCCTCAGGTACCCTGGTAAGGAAAAAGAGTGCGTCTGAAACTTGCTGCTCTCCTACTTAATTGTTCATATTACAGACCGAGTTCAAATTACAAAAATAAAAAATAAAAATACAAAGAGGATAAGAAAATTATTCTTCATCACCGATATCAAGATACTCCAGTGCAGCCAACAACTCGGGGTCCTCCGGCATGTGTTGGCTTCTACGCTTCGCCCGATCGCGATCTTTTATCGTCATTAAACTCTTCACCATGTCAGGGTGGAGACTTGATCTTCTTGGCTCGAGTACTCTTCCACTTAGACTAAAAGTTCCCTCCGACGATGTTGTTGATACGGGGACAGTTAACACATCCCGTGCTAGTATGGAAAGCACCGGATATGTACTTTTATTATCATGCCACCACTGCAATATGTTGAACTCGACTTCTTCGTTGTGGGGAACCAGCTGGTCATTGAGGTAAACACCTAACTCGCTACGTCGAGGAGCGCTAGAGCTGCGCAAACCGGAGCCGCCGAAGCTGTTGCCGAAGAGTTTGAAGATTGTTTTTTTCTTTCCGGGTTGTGTATTTGGTGGAGGACGGGGCGTACGAACTGCCTCTGCAAACTTCGTCTCATACTTCATGTATAGATCTGTGAGTTTGCCCTTAACAATATATTAATATTCAACATAGTCTACTCCTAAGGCGGCCATTAATAAAGATAGAGCATGGCCGAACCCTTCAAGTTTAGCCCTTGGGTCCAAAATAAATGCAAATGCATACAAATCAGGAATTTCTTTCCAATATTTTAAAAACTTTTCTTTCATTTTTCTAACACCTTCTTTTAAAATTTCATCATGTTCATACTCTTTTAAGTGATTAGCAATCAATACAATCTGATGCACTAGTAGAGGAGATGTGGGATAATAAACCCCTGATAAAATGTTAGTTGCATCGTAAAGAACTTCTAGAAACTGCATTACCATTTGTGCCATAACCCAGTCATCAGAGGTAATATAGAGTGCTCCGTTGGAATTTGCATTAACAAACGTGGTAAACTGGTGTTGATCACGGATCAAATCTCTAATCATTATATATGTGGAGTTCCATCTAATATCTATGTCTACATTATAGACATGACAAGCCGCTTGAGCTGCACTACACCAATTCTTATAGTCGGCTAGTCGTGGATTAGAAGCATTTAAAAAAGTTATGCCACTTCTTATTTTCTCAATGGGTTTTTTCATTAGTTTTAAAGCACCTTTAGCAATAAGATTAATAATATGACATGCACAACGTTGATGGAAAAGGTATGATGCAGAATAAGAAGAAAGTCTAGGAATGAGTTCATTCATTGCCCTGGCATTGTTTGAAGCATTATCTAAAGTTATTGCAAACACCTTTTTCTCGAGACCAAATTCGTCCACGACTTGCATAATTTTTTCAGCAATGGCTCTACCAGTATGGCTTTCATCAATTAATTCAAATCCAATGACACTTTTTTTTAGTTCCCAATTAGTACTGTCCACATAATGAGCTACAACACTTAGATAATCTTGCTTAGCTCTACCGCTCCAGATATCAGATGTTAATGAAACTGAAAATACACACTTTGCAAATTCATCTTTTAGTTCTTTTTGCATTTTTTTCGCAAGTTTTTTCATATCCCTAGACGTAGTTTGCCTAGACACTGGTTGATATTGTGGATTATGACAAGTTTTAATCCAATCGACGACAGCGGGATAAGACCCAAAACCAAGCGGTAAATCATGTGTAGCAATCACATTACATAGTCCTAGGCGAGATAAATCAGCATCGTAGTTGAAGTTACTTACCTGGCCGTCGGGGAGGAAACCTAGCTCGCCCTGTCTTCTCCTCATCTCCTGGTCCCTCTTCGTCCTGTGTCCCTTTAAGTGACCGGTCAGTGACGTTCGCTGAGAGCGCTGAGGACCTGTGCACAGCACTTGCACACCTCTTCCCCTACCTTCGTGCCATCTTGGAGTACTACTTCACGGTACTCGAAATGGCCATCCACCCACACCGACGCGGTTCGCCGCCTCTTTGAGCCGGTAGAGGAAGAGGAAGTGGCGGCACTACTAGAATGAACATTGGATGAATGGGATTGTTGGCTAGGTTGGGGCTGAGTATAGGGCGGAATTGGGTGTGAGTAGTTCATGTAGTCTTCGACACGAATACCTAATTCATCGGCTGCAAAGTTGATCATCGGCTCGGGGTTAAACCCCTCAGGGTTTGGGTTGAAAGGAGGGGGGGGAGGCTCCATGGATGAGAAGTGTGGGAATGTATGATGAGAAGAGTGGATTGAGTGTGCAGAATGTAGGGGGTGAGAGGCCCTTTTATAGCAAAAAATAGAGCTGTTAGAAGTTCAAAATTTGAAAAATTCGTATAAAACAGGCCAATAGTGCCTTTACTGGGCCGGCGTGCCCTTAACGGGCCGTGCCTAACGTGCTAAGCACGGCCCACGTGCCTTAAACGGGCAGCCGTGCCCGCTCCCCGACCGTTGCAGGCACGCGTCCGGCACGCCGCGACGCCCGCGTGGTCGACCTCGCCCCGCTCCCCGACCGTTTCCTTCACGTGCTCGCTCGCGTGCCCTTCGTGGGCCGACGTGCCGTCGTGGGCCGTGTCGTGCCCGTTGCCGGCGGCCGGCCCACGGGCGCGACTGGGAGCTGGGCACGGGCACTACGCCGGCCGCCGGCCCGTGCCGCGGCACGGCCCATTTAATTCGTGCCGGGCCGTGCCCGGGCCCGTGCTTTTTTTCCGTGCTTCGTGCCGGCACACTAGGCCCGGCCCAGATGGCCAGCTATAGTTTACGTGCTGGCTGCTTGGTGCTTGCTGGGCTGAGCTGCTAAGGCCTAGATGGGCTGACATTTTTTTCACTCTACTCTGAAATATATACATACTGTATATAAAATATGGGCCCCCTTTTCGGCGGGGCCCCGGGTCGTCGCACTTGTCGCACTGGGCCAAAGCCCGCGGTTCCTATGCTCCGCGTAACGCGGAGCATACCAACCTCCGCGTACCCCCTCGACCATATTGGGCCGGCCCAATAGCGCTGTGTTTCTTTTTCTGTTTCTGTGTTTCTTCTGTCTTTTTCTGTGTTTCTTTTTTCTTTTTTTTCTGTTTCTTTGTTCTTTCTTTTTTTTCGGTTTTATGTTTCTTTTTATTTTTTCATTTTTCTTTTTTCTTTTATTTTTTCGTTTTTATGTTTTATATTTCTTTTCTGTTTTTCTTCTTTGCATTTTTCTTTTTTCTTTTTTAAATGTTTATTTTCTATTTTCTTTTTTTTCTTCTCTCTTTTTTAGTTTTATTTTAAGTAAATGTTTATTTTAAATACATAATTTTTTATGGTATTTTTGAAAAATCATTCAAATAACATAATTGTTTATGTTTTGAAAATCGTTTAAATGAGACAAATGTTCTTATATAAAAACGTTCAAATGCCATAAAGTTCACATTAATATTAATGTTATTATAAAAAAATGTTCATATAGCATAAATTATTATATAAAAAATTGTTCAAACTAAACATAAAAATGTTTATATTTGAAAATTCATTTAAATAAAATAAATGTTTTATTGAAAATTCGTTCAAATAACATAATTGTTCATGTTTTGAAAATCCGTTCAAATAAGACAATTGCTCAAGTTTGGAAAATCGTTCAAATAAGATAAATGTTTTATTGAAAATTTGTTCAATCGTTCAAATAACATTATTTTTTGTTTTTTTGTTTATATTTTTCATTTTTCTTCTTTGCATTTTTTTTAACGTTTTTTTTCTATTTTCTTTTTTGTCTTCTGTCTTTTTAGGTTTATTTTTAAATAAATGTTTATGTTGTGGAAAAATTGAGTAGGTTTCTTTGTGAACGGAAATTATTTTTTTCTTTTTCTTTTCGTTTATTCTTTTTATGTTCTATTATGTTTTCCGTTTCTTTTTTTTGTTTTTCGTTTATTATTTATTTATTGTTTTCCGTTCTATTATTTTCTTTTTTTTTCACTTTTTTGAAAATCGTTCAAAAAAATTCCGCTCACAGACTTTTTCTGTTCGCCTTTTAAAATCGTTTAAAAAGTAATTTCCGTTCAAACACCTATTTTTCGTTCATTTTTGAAAATCGTTCAAAAATAATTTCCGTTCACAAACTTTTTCTGTTTGACTTTTAAAATCATTCAAAAATAATTTCTGTTCAAATACATTTTTTGTTCACTTTTTTGAAAATCGTTAAAAAATAATTTCCGTTCACAGACTTTTTCTGTTCGTCTTTTAAAATCGTTCAAAAATAATTTCTGTTCAAATACCTTTTTTATTCACTTTTTTGAAAATCGTTCAAAAAATAATTTCCGTTCACAGACTTTTTCTGTTCGCCTTTTAAAATCGTTCAAAATACTTTCTGTTCAAATACCTTTTTTGTTTACTTTTTTGAAAATCGTTCAAAAATAATTTCCGTTCACAGACTTTTTCTGTTCGCCTTTAAAATCGTTCAAAAATATATTTCGTTCATAGATTTTTTTTAGTTCACTTTTTAAAATCGTTCAAATATAATTTTCATTCGTAGACTGTTTCTGTTCACTTTTTGAAATTGTTCAAAAAAAAATTTGTTCACCGACGTGTTTCTGTTCACCTTTAAAAGTCGTTCATATTCATATCTTTAAAATAGGTTCATAATCGTTCATAGATAATTTTAAAAATGGTTCCAAATTTTAAAATTATTTGAAAATAAAAATGGTTCTTCGAAATTGGTTCTGATTTTTATTCAATAATTTAAAATATTTATTCAAAGTAAAGAGACGAAACAGTCAACGAAACGTCTGCGTGGAGGAAACAGACACGAGGCTCTGCGCGAAACAGTAAACTAAACAGTCGATAACTTAATTGGGCCAAGCCCATTAGCGTACACGCTGAGGGACGAGGGTACGCGGAGGGAGCGAAGCTCCGCGTACCGCGCTGTATAGGCGCTCCCGCCAAAGCCTGCACCAAAGGAATGAGACAAAATAATATACCAGTTATCATGCGGAGCATGCTGCTGTTGATCCACACAAAATAATTAACTCGAAGCTCTGCAAAGTAACAAATTATAACAAATAATTAACTGCTAGCAGGACCAAGGCCTTCCCAACAAAAATACATGTGAATCAGAATCGAAACAGCAAGATGATCAGCAGGGTTGAAGAATGTCTTGGTCTAGAGGCGAGTGGCAACCTGGACTGCAGGAGGATTCGAGGTTGACGACGACCTCGTTCAGCTCCACGCGGCATCTGTGACTCCTCCTTTTGTGTTGCTATGGGGAGTTGCAAGATAGGACAGCAATAAAAAAAATCCTGTCCCTGGCTGGTAATCCTGCTCCTGTACCTATTCGTTTTGTACAACTTCTCTCTTGTTCTTCTCGCAAAACTACTGTCCCTGGTCGTAGAGCACCTCTCCTGGATAGGTTTTTAGTCACTAATAGCGTAAAAACAAGAGAAGGAACGGCTAAGTTAAAACTAACCATCATAAAACATTTGTAAAACTGACCATCACCAGGCATAGTTGAAATAGGTATCTGTGTAATTGATATTTTTCTTCCTTCTATACCAGCACGCTCATAGGTAGTTGCTAAGTTAGTATACATATAACCGAGATAACCATGCCTCCTATGTACTTCCTCTTGAGCAGCAGAAACCTGATAGAAAAAATGCAAAAGGGAAAAGTACGTCCATATAGAGTAAAGGACCTGATCATGAAAATAGGACATTACACTCAAGGATCGTTTGAAACCAAACCATAGAAGAACTAAGAACCCATTGTTCTCAGCCAACATTGCAACCAGGAATTTTTCATTGCAGCCAGATTATTTTCTTGCTAAGATCTTATTTCATAACCATCATTAGCTTAAACTAACATTTATGAATCTAAGTTTAACCAGATTATTATAATCTGGCATAGCTGCAATAGTTAATATTTAGATCTTAATAATAATACACAAATAGTAGATGATTTTTTTTGTATCTAAAGTAGATGGATCACACTACAAAAGAGGAAGTGCAAGTACCTATTCCATGGCAGTAGATCACACATGGAAGGGCAATATTTTCTAGAGCAAAATAAAAACCGTCATTCTCGTAGGATGGATAAGACATTGAAGTTCCTCTTAAGTGTATATATATCCTAAGACCATGGCCTTGTACATGAACTTTTTATCCTTTGAGTTGAATGTAACAACTCCTGTCCTTTTGGCAAAGAAAAGACTACAAAACTGTTCGATACCCCTCTGCGTCAAGAAAACCCAATGTACAGAAAAACCCCTCTGCGTCAAGAAAACCCAATGTACAGAAAAATCCTGTTCATCGCAACCTGTGTAAAGCAAAGTAACAACCATACATGATATTTCCATACTCTACTTACCTAGCAAAGCATGGGTCGCTGCTGAGAAGCCATATTATTACAGAAGAAACGAAAATTAGTAAGAAAAAAGCCTGTCTATATCCCATGCGTAGCACAATGCACCTAAACTCAAGCTATCATACCAATACAGAAATATATCTACTCCAGGCTGGGGGGGGGGGGGGATATATTGCGCCTAATTTAGAAGAAATAGCCAGATGTGAGGGGTGAAGAAATTACATGAGAGTGGGCCATCGGACTCCTCTTCGTCAAGGAGAGCGGAAACTCAAGCCAGGTCTCCGGGTAGCCATAAACCACATCGGTCGGCATGTACGTGTGTGCGTTGGGTGCGTGCTGTGTGTGCAGTGGCGCGTGAGTTTAGTGCTAGGCTGTTAGCGTCAAGTGTGGCGATCTGTTGGGAGCTGCCGCGTAGAGCGCGTCAGAGCGCGTCGTGGGCGCGTGCAGCCGGACATGCAGATCGTGCCCACGTAGTGGGACGGGTGGGCTGCGTCGTGTGCAGCCAGCTCAGATATAAATCCCCTCCTGATCGCTGATGTAAAGTACCGAGCAAGAGCACCATGTAGCCAGTGCAAAGATCAACAAGATTCGGGCGTTCGTGCGCCCGTGGCGGCGTTCGTGCGCCGGGCCAAAAAATCTCTGTGTTCTCTGTTCATCTTCCACCTCACGTTCGAGCGATTGAGAGGGAGAGCTAGCTAGGGTTGCCAGGCTTGGCAACGACAATTGGTATCAGAGCCTCATCCGAGGCCGTGGAGCGGAGCACGGTGATGCCGTGCGTGCGAGAGCGCGGCGGCCGCGGCGGGCCTGCGTGGTGGCGCAGAGGCTGCGGTGGCGCGGCGTGGCTCGGCGAGGAGAAGACCGAGCTCCTGGGCACGCTGGATCGGCCGCGTTGATCGCGTTGGTGCGTGATCAAGGCCGCGAGCTGGGGGCGTGTGGAGCACGGGGTCGATCGCCGAGGAGGTGATCACGTAGCCGCACTGGAGACGGCCGCGTCGTTCGCGTTGGAGCGCGACGGGTGCGCCGGCCGGGGAGTGTGGGGCGCGGCGAATGCAGCGGAGGAGCAGCGAGGCGTCAAGACCGCGTCCTGGGCACGCCGGCCGGCCGTGTTGATCGCGTTGGAGCGCGACGTGGGCACGAGCTGGGGCGTGTGGAGCGCGGCGACGGTCGCCGAGGAGGAAGAAGATCGAGCTGCTCGAGCGGCCGCGTTGCCTGCGTCAGTGCGCGGCATGGGCGTGAGCTGAGGGCATGACGATCATGGCGTACTGAGGGTGCTGCGCGGCGGAGGCCGCAGCGGCACGGTGCGACGGTCATGACGACGACGACGGGAGCCGCGACAACTCCGGCGACGAGAGGTCGTGGTTTAGGGGGAGATTGTTAGCCATAAACCACGTCGGTCGGCATGTACGTGTGTGTGCGTTGGGTGCGTGCTGTGTGTGCAGTGGCGCGTGAGTTTAGTGCTAGGCTGTTAGCGTCAAGTGTGGCGATCTGTTGGGAGCTGCCGCGTAGAGCGCGTCAGAGCGCGTCGTGGGCGCGTGCAGCCGGACATGCAGATCGTGCCCATGTAGTGGGGCGGGTGGGCTGCGTCGTGTGCAGCCAGCTCGGGTATAAATCCCCTCCTGATCGCTGATGTAAAGTACCGAGCAAGAGCACCATGTAGCCAGTGCAAAGATCAACAAGATTCGAGCGTTCGTGCGCCCGTGGCGGCGTTCGTGCGCCGGGCCGAAAAATCTCTGTGTTCTCTGTTCATCTTCCACCTCACGTTCGAGCGATTGAGAGGGAGAGCTAGCTAGGGTTGCCAGGCTTGGCAACGACATCCGGGTGCCAGCAATTCCCCATCCCCGTCTTGAGGAGCGAAGAAACTGGAGAACCCGGCCGCTGATCTCGGAGAAGGCGGTCCGGATCCCGGCAATTTTAGACGGTGTGTTCGTGGCAGTGGATTCACTCGCCGTGGACAACGGCGAGGGCGAGGCCTTCCCAGGCGGGGGCGCGAGGGTCTTGGATATCTCGGTGAGGTCCTCCTTGACACCTCCGTTGCTGATGAATGAAGCTGGTGGGGAGCCTGCGACGACGGAAGGATGCGCTGGGAGGGGGAGGAGGCAGCAGCTGCAGCGAGGAGGGCATCGGGGTCATCGTCGGATCCCCAGTGGATAGTGGCGTCTAGTGGGAAGAGTGAGGGGCGGCGGCGCACGGTGAGAGGGAGGGCGTGGTGCGGGTCTGCGGGATCCCGCGACGTAAGTTTTGACGAAGGGGTGCGTTTTTTCGAGGGCGATGAAGGACGAAAAGTTGTACAAAACGGACGACGTAAACAGCAGATGAAGGAACAAAACTTTCTTTTAGATAGGAGAAGAGATAGATCACACATGGAAGGGCAATATTTTCTAGAGCAAAATAAAAACCGTCGTTCTCGTAGGATGGATAAGACATTGAAGTTCCTCTTAAGTGTATATATATCCTGTAAGCCCCACTTAGCGGAAATAACTTTTTGCCAAGTAGAACCACAATTGGATTACATCACATGCACAATTACGACACAAAAAGATAAATAAACTTAGTTCGAAATACTTTTATTACATCACAGGGGATCATACGTCCCGAATACAGCGGAAGCAATCACTCGTCTGAGTACAGACTACATCAAAGGCCAAAGGCTGGAAAATAAAAGAGGGGACCCGCCCACGGTGGTCTCAGGCTGCCGCCTAGGATCTCGATCTACTCGTCGTAGTCAGCGTCGAACTCTACGTAGTAGCCACCATCTGGATCGTCGAACTCTGCTGTCCCTCCTGTATCGGTGAAAACACGGGCACCGGACACCCGATGGTATGAGTACGGAGTACTCAGCAAGTCTAACTCACAAGAGGAAAAGAAGGTACGATGCACATGCATTGGGGTTGAAAAGGGGATGTATGTGGACTTGCAGCAGCAGCACCTAACAACTACAGAAGACACGCTATAACTTGCGTCTAATTAGAATAAGGGAAGAGAACGCTTGCGCTACTGGGCTAAACTACTCACCAAGCAATACCCGTCCTGAGACAACTCCATCGTATCATATACCCACGAGGAAGAAGTCCGGACACTCACACGTTGATCAAATTTTAGCAGGTTATTATTTGAATATGGCTATTTACTAGTCAATTTAGCTATTTATGATATACGGTGATGTCTATGATCTTTTTAGCTAGCACATTATCCAAGTCGTCCATAACCGCGGACTCGGCTTTTCGAAAAGATTTAACCCTGCAGGGGTGCCCAAATGTAACCATACACGTTCAATCAACCACATGCCACAGAGGCATTTAGGTATCTCAACACGACCTTCCCCATCACTACTACATTGGATAGAGAGCCACCTATCTGAGCCTGATCCACGTGGGGAGCCCGTCCGAAACTCCTTTGCGGGCCCAAACGTTGCGTGGACGGCTTCGGGAGGTAACACTCATATGATTGCTCCTCCGTCAACATGCAATAAACGCCACGTGCCGCAAACCTATATGCGCCCCCCATAGTTGTAACCTCTCATCTTCAACATGCTTGTGCGTATGCTCCAAATGGTAAACACCCGAACTACTTTGTGGCTCCCTAACCAATATAGCAGATCCGGTACTGAGTTGTGGGGGGTTCCATAAGTCTTCCCACGTGTGGGTAGGGCGCTCATTCTTGGATAAGCGGAAAAGAACGGTTTTTGCTAGGCGACACTAGCAGAACAAATCACCATAATTGGCCTTCCGCCGGTGCCTTATCATTAATATAATAACAGTGATTCCCACATAGCAAGTCTTCAATTATTTAAGATATACCAGCTAAACATGTGATAGACCACAAGCAACTCCTAAGCATGCTAGTATATAGTAACTGGAAAACAAGCATAGGATATAGGTAGGCATATCAGGAATATATGGACTTCTAACAGGCTATGCAATTCTAGTAGGAATCGTAAGACACAACAGAACGGAAGTCCTAAAACATGCAAGACAGGAATAGGCATCACATGAGAAAGTTGGGGAGGGGCTGCTTGCCTGTTTGCTCAGTAGCCTGGTACTGGGCTAGATCCTCGGAGGTGTCGGGGTACTCGGCAACGTCGTCGTCTACGGATAACCCCAAAACATAGCAAAAATAGCAATCAATACAAATGCATTCAAACAAGGATGATGACATGACAAATTTAAATATGCAGCAATTTAAGTGCTAAACATTTTATCCGGCAAGTTAAATTAGCCATTTGCAATTTTAATAAACAACTAAAGCAATTAAGGCATTTTTAAAGCTCAATTAATTGGATTTCTAATTATCCCTAAAGTTAAATTGCTTATTATACGCATGAAAAATTATAAACAGGTAGATAACATTTTTAGCTACAATTTGACATAAAATTCATAATTTTTTGAATTCTAAAAAAAAGTTATGGATTTTGCAAGATTAATTAATTAGCAAAAGATTTATTTATTTTAGCCATTTAAATTTATTCCAAAAATTAAACAAAAATTATATTTGAACAGATTACATTTTTATGATTTCAAAACTTATTTTTATTGCAATTTTTGAATTCGAAAAGGCCAAGAATTAAATATGTGAAAAACAGGACAAAACATATAGTTAGGGACCTAGTTGTAAAAGAGTTTTGAAAACTGGGCTGACATGCAAAGGTTTCAGATCTGGATCTGGGAAACTTTTCTCACCGGGGTGGTTTATACACATCAGTATGACAGGTGGGGCCAGGGGTCCCACATGTCAGTGTCTGGGAACAGAGGAAAAAAAAGGGTGGCTTTATCGCCGGATCGGGGACTCGAACCCGGGATCGATCGATGCGGTGCAGGGAACAAGACCAACTGGGCTGGCATCGGATGTTGTCAAGGAAAGGGGATCGGTTGCCTAAGTGCTAGATCCATAGCAGTTAACTGAACTTAACTGAAGAAGGTGCCGGCTTTGCTTCAGAGGAGCGACGGCGACAGAGAGCGCCGGCGACGTCTCGGTGGCCGGCGACGACCAAGGGACGGCGGCGCGATCTGCTGGGTTCTAACGATGGTGTGCGTGCGTGCTGGGTGCGGATGCAGAGGGGCTCGGGGTCGAGCACGAGCTCGAGCCCGTGGACGTGCACGTGCTCAACATGGTGGCTACGGCTACCGGCGGTGCCGCTCGAAGGGGCACCCAGAGCAAGAGGAAGAAGGGGGGAGGGTAGCCCAGCGGTGGTGATGCTCACCAAGGGTCGGAGAGAGCAGATCGGGCGAGGTGGAGAAGGGCTCGTCGATGCGCTGCTTCGGTAGACGCCGAGGATGAGGAGGAAGAAGATGGACGTAGTCGTGGCCGGCCCTGGAGTAGACGTACAGCAGCTCCCGCTCGTGCTCCGGCGTGTAGACGACGTCGCAGACACGCTCCTCCTCCTCTGCTAGCCCGGCGCGGGCGCCTCCACGACCGGCTCCTCGGTGTGCTTCTCCGGCTAGGTTTGGTGGGGCTCGGGTAGAAGGAAACAGAGAGGGGAGATAGGAAGGCGACGACGGCGGAGTGGAGTATGGGGGCAATGGTTTTGGTGGAGGCACGGGCTGCTGGTCGGCTGCTTTATAGGAGGAGAGGGAGCAGGTGGAGGCGCTCCGTGGTGGCGAGCTTCGGTGGCGGAAACGGCATCGGGAGACGATGACGCAAAAAGGGGTGGAGGAAGGGGAGAAAGGCCAGGGAATTGGGCCGCCGGTGGGCCGGTCCGTGAGGGAAAGGGGAGGAGAGAAGAGAGAGGGAGAGCTGCGCTCGGCCCAGTCTCTGGGTTTTTTTCCAGTTTCTGTTTTTATCTTTTTCCAGAAAAAGAAAAGAGAAGGAAAAAGAGAAAAACAAAATAAAACTAGGGTTTTGATTTTTCTCAAAATATTTTGTTAGTTTGCAAATTCAAAATAACATTAAGATTTGCTTTGTCCAAAATAATTTTGGTTTTTAATTATTTTGTTTTGCAATTTAGAAATTAGGTATTGCATGTGATAACACATAAAATCACAAATTCTTTTTGTTTGTTTTTCTTTATTTTTGCAAAAAAACACAAAAGCAACAACAATGATGATGTCATGATGATGCAATAATTGAAAACAAACATGAAATTAAAAGGGGATTACTTTTGGGATGTTACATCCTAAGACCATGGCCTTGTACATGAACTTTTTATCCTTTGAGTTGAATGTAACAACTCCTGTCCTTTTGGCAAAAGAAAAGACTACAAAACTGTTCGATACCCCTCTGCGTCAAGAAAACCCAATGTACAGAAAAATCATGTTCATCGCAACCTGTGTAAAGCAAAGTAACAACCATACATGATATTTCCATACTCTACTTACCTAGCAAAGCATGGGTCGCTGCTGAGAAGCCATATTATTACAGAAGAAACGAAAATTAGTAAGAAAGAAGCCTGTCTATAGCCCATGCGTAGCACAATGCACCTAAACTCAAGCTATCATACCAATACAGAAATATATCTACTCCAGGCTGGGGGGGGGGGGGATATATTGAGCCTAATTTAGAAGAAATAGCCAGATGTGAGGGGTGAAGAAATTACATGAGAGTGGGCCATCGGACTCCTCTTCGTCAAGGAGCAGCGGAAACTCAAGCCAGGTCTCCGGGTGCCAGCAATTCCCCATCCCCGTCTTCAGGAGCGAAGAAATTGGAGATCCCGGCCGCTGATCTCGGAGAAGGCGGTCCGGATCCCGGCAATTTTAGACGGTGTGTTCGCGGCGGTGGATTCACTCGCCGCGGACAACGGCGAGGGCGAGGCCTTCCCGGGCGGGGGCGTGAGGGTCTTGGATATCTCGGTGAGGTCCTCCTTGACACCTCCGTTGCTGATGAATGAAGCTGGTGGGGAGCCTGCGACGACGGAAGGATGCGCTGGGAGGGGGAGGAGGCAGCAGCCGCAGCGAGGAGGGCGTCGGGGTCATCGTCGGCTCCTCAGTGGGCAGTGGCGGCTAGTGGGAAGAGTGAGGGGCGGCGGAGCACGGTGAGAGAGGAGGACGTGGTGCGGGTCTGCAGGATCCCGCAGCGTAAGTTTTGACGAAGGGGTGCGTTTTTTCGGGGGCGATGAAGGACGAAGGTTGGACGAAAAGTTGGACAAAACGGACGACGTAAACAGCAGACGAAGGAACAAAACTTTCTTTTAGATAGGAGAAGAGATAACTAAAATTTGAGTACAAGAAGAACCGACACCGCTTAGGAAAATCTATGTATGCTGACTGACATAACTTAGAGGTCAAAGAATTTCCTCGCTCGCATAAGAGACTGACAAACCTAACTAAAAACACTTGAAAAAGAAGCTAACTAGGGAACAAACCAGCTAGGCTTAGTTTAATACTTGCTCTGGTCATCCTCGGGTGGCTCGTGTATGCACTCTAGCTTGTTATCCTGCATGTTGTAGCAGTATCCCCAAACACAACCAGCATCGCCGAAGAGCTCGTTATCGGCATGGTATATTCGAGTTCCGCTCCCGTCACTGCTATTACTAAATGTGGCGTGGTAACTATCCATAAATAGTTCATAGTTGCCTCCGACACCTTCCCCCGTCACCTTGCACCAGACGAGCCGTCCATTAGGTCCCTGATGCCTCAACTCAAAGACGTGAAAATCATCCGGCTTGCATGAGCGCCTGAATACCTTGACCAAAAGCAGCTTGTGTGGCAGCGCAAGTAGATGAAGGCACTAGTCTGAACGGTTACTACACCACAAATTGGTGAAGAAGTGTGTAGTCTCTGGTGGCGCGTCGACCTGGTAGAGGAGATTGAGTGTCATGGCGTCGAACACCAACGTGACACACTTCTTGGCTAAAGCAAATATCTTGCCATCAAAGTAGGCGAAGCCGGCGAATAAACTTAGACCTTTTGAATTAGGGTTACTTATGATCGTCCAGGTTGCATCCCCGGGCCGGCAAAAAACCATGCCGTTAGTCCTCCCGTGCAACACTTTGTGGTACATCATGATCACGATGCCTTCAGTGCTACCTGCCAGAGTACTGGGCGGGACATGGATGGCAAAGCGGAATTGATTCGAAAATTCGATGTAATTATAGTATTCCTCAGCACCGTCCACTACAACACGGCTGATATATAGAGGCACTTCAAAGTGCCACTAAATGGGGTCTAAGTGCCACTAATGACCTATTGTGGCACTTTGGAGAAGTGCCACCTTTGCTTGTGCCACTAAAAGCTTTTGTGGCAGCCCCCATAAACCAATTAGTGGCACTTTGAGAAAGTGCCCCAATAGGTCATTAGTGGCACTTTGTCAAAGTGCCCCCAAAACTAATTAGTGGCACTTTGAGAAAGTGCCTCTAAAAATTTTTAGTGGCACTTTGAAAAAGCGCCTCCAAAAACCTTTAGAGGCATTCCCAAATTAAGAGCACAAAACAGTTCATTCTGCATATAATCCAATGATATTTACATATTACACAAATGTCTCCTTACTGCATAAAAGTTTCAGACTTCATATTCACATATTACATAAATGTTCCATCATTGCATACAAATTCTACATAAGCATGAAGCAATGAAATTTCACATATATTCACATATACAACAATTAAAATTTCATACACAACATGAAGCATTCAAAAGAAGTTTCAACCAACCATTTACATTTCAAGTGGCTGCCAAAAGCACATATACAACCATGAATACATAACTTTCAGTATGAAAGGAAATCATGCTACACGATGATGTGTCTTGTCAGCAGCTGGCATCTAAATACATGGTTCATATTCATGCAGTAAACTTAGCAAGATCCTATACAGGTGCTGCATACCCTAGACCATTTACTAACTGTATATACCAGGATCAAGATCTAACAGACTGTCCTGGTGCTGGCCTCACTGACAAGAGCACAAATTACAAGCAGAGGCCTACATCCAGTTTATACAGGGTAATAAAGACCTTTAGTTCGGATTCAACTAGGATTATCCAAGAGAACAAGGAAATTGATTGAAGTCTCCAGCTATAGCAAGGGTACGAGAAGTGGCAAGCTGCTTACTCTACAAGAAGGAAGCAGTTCTGTATTCAAAGTTACGACTATGTTAGTCACTGCTAAGACCCCTTAAATAAAAAATAAAGTTACATGACAAAATATATACAAAGTTTGATTGCTGACATGCATCCACAAAATCCATAACAACCTATGAAAGTTAAAATGAAGTTACATGACAGAGATATACTTCATGCATGATGATAAACACAGAAAAACATTAAGGAGAGGTGAAGAAAAGAATAAGCATTTGGTAAAAGTAGCAACACACCATATGTTACTGGACAGAAACTTGGATCCATCCAGAAACTACCAAATCCACTCAAACACACAAATCTGACATAGCTATCTATCACTTGGGCATGTATATAACCATGAGATAATAAATGGTCTAATGATTCCATATAGTGCAAGAACATGTGTACTAATCATAGGATTTAATTCCAGCAAGCACTTATGCACTGCACATACACCAGTTCTATTTTTATTTAATAAAATACTAGAAAATTATAGGAATAAATCATTTGCATACATCAAGAACTTGCAAAACAGCAAAGGAAGAATAATATATCACATAAACAGATGCACTGGATAAAGAAATTGATCTAGCAATTAAATAAGATACTAAGAAATTGTTCCAGCATATATTTCCTATATGTATGCAATTCTGCGCCTGCACACGATTCATCACAATAGGATGTTCTAGGAGCACATGACAGAAGCTAGAGTCTAACCAAGACCCAGCTAACAAGCATAAATTCACCAAGCTACAGACCTGACTTTAACCTAAGCTAGATACAAACCATATCTCATTAGAGACCAAACTAGAAATAAGATGATCAGCACCGTCTTGACAAATTAAATCCTCACAGAACCTCATCTTAAGCCAGTACACATTCAACGGCTCGACGGCCAGTCACAGAAGAGAGCAGTACCTGACGCTCGAGCACAAACAACATGTCATGGTGAGGCTGAGCTCACGCTACCATGAGGACGACACCCGACGAGCACCACGGCAACAGCAGCACAGGGAGCACCAGCAGCGGCGTATCGACCTGCACCGAGTCACACCAACAGCACCACCACTTCACCACAGTACCACCACCAGCACTCCATTACCACCATTTCACCACACCCCTCATACAGCACCGCAACCCTACATTTAAAAAGAAACTTCTCAATCAAGAAAGATCATGTATGAGCAATATATGTACGTACACAATAAATGCCATTTTATGCCTTCTAAACAATTTCTACATAGGCAAGTCGAGGAAGCCCGCCGCAAGGCTTCATCATATACCCTTATACGTGTACCAAATTATGCAATAAATCTAGCATCCTTGGATGCTAGCAAATCATCAAGAACTCGTAAAACAACACAAGTAATTTAGTAGAGCAAGTAAAATAGAAGTATATCAGATATTTCCATGCACTGGTTCAGATTTTTGAACCAATAGTCAGTTATATGAAAATCTATATATTTTCTAGCATGCCTAGATAAGCTAGCAGACACTTTATGCACAAACACATACACATACACATTTGTTAAATCTGTACAACATGCTTATTTAAGCTATTTTATAAAGTACCAGGTCAGCAATACAACTAGGAGAACATATCACATTTTCTATGATTTAAATACTGAAGCATAAAAAGAACCAGAAGATCTTATGACAAAAACCAATAGGTATAGAAGTGCAATAAGCCATATGAGCAATCATATCAAGCTCATGACTATTTATAACCATCGAAACATACAATCGTATCAAAATTGAATACTAAAACAACAATTTGGTCCAATTGATCAATGACCCGATTAATAAGGAAGCTAACAGGCGGTAGCTAGTAGCCAGGATCATCATCAGTACAGAGATAGCACAAACACCATAGTCCACAGCAAGCACCTTATGCAACACAAACAGCATCACTCGATCCACTAGATCATCATCACCCTGTCATTCACTAGTAACACCAATTCTTCAGTTAACTACACATCATCCAGACCAGCACCCCATATCAACCAGACCACCACAGCCACATTCCAGAGCAAGTGGATGAACAGCTAGAGGGGAACCAGAGGAAGCTCACCTTGAGCAGCTGTATCCAAGGCAGAACAACACGAAGAGGATCCGTAGTCGACGCCAGGGTTGCGCCACAGCACCATCCCGCCGGCACCGGAGTAGAAGTAGTCGTAGGAGTTATCGCAGCCATGCGTCACCGAGGTTACAGTGACGGCCTCACCGCCATCCCGTCGGCGACAGCAGCACCACACCACCACCATCGCACCATCACACTAGATCAGGAGATCGGGCAGTGGCTCAAGGGGGAGCCGAGCTCACGGATGAGATCGAAAGGAGGTCGTGGTCGACATGGAGGAGCAACAGGAGGCGCGACGGTGGAGGAATCGCTCCGGCGACCCAAATCGTAGCGGCTAGGGTTTGCAACCTAGCTCGATTGAGGGCGTATGGTGGCAATCGGCATCTCGGCGACGGGGAACTGAGAGAGGAGAGAAGGGCGGAGCCGCGCCGGCTACCGGCAGCGCGGGAGAAGGCCTATGCGGGCCGGAGCCAAGCGTGGCGGCGGCGGCATCAGTGGAGGAGGAGAGGAATGAGAGGAGAGGGAGGAGAGGACGAGAGAGATAGAGGGAGCTCCTACCTGACGCTTTTAGCGTCAAAATTACCTCTGTACGCTTTAAGTGGGCTCGGCCCATTCTTAAACATTCTACTACTGATCGTTTTCTGTTTCTTCTTGTTTCGCGTTTTTTTATTGTTCTTGTCGCCAGGCTTCCCCATAAGAACAGAACACAAATTAAAAATCAATTATTCTGAACTATACACCATAAAATCCTTTTTTGGGGTGATAGGAAAATTTTCGTGTAGTTTGCTGGAACAGATCTACAGACTTGATAATTATCCATAGCGTTAGCAAACAATAATTGTTTATGCTGTTTAAAATAACTGTTCACAACAATGAAAAAATGTTCACGCGGTTCACAATAATTATTTAGGACGATCAAAATAATTGATCACTAAAATATTCATGAAGTTCAAGATAATTGTTCAAGAGGATCAAAATAAATGTTCATGAATTCACAATATATATTTACGGTGATAATAAATAAACAAAAAATAGAACTAAGGAGATGAATCAAATATATCTAAGGCAATGAACCGAAAAAAGTGAAAAAAATAGAACTAAGGCGACGAACCAAAATAAGTGAACAAAAATAATAGGGCGATGAACCAAAAAAATAATAAACCAAATATATTTAAGGTGATGAACCAATAAAGTAAACAAAAATGGAACTAAGGTGTTCTCGCCAGCGTCAGGGCTGCGGTTTCCGGCGACGTGCGCCTAGGAGCAGGAGGCGGTCGTGCGGCGGCGGACTGCCGGCGAGTGAGGAGAGGATAGGTCTTGAGGGGGCTCGAGGCTGTGTCATCGTGTGGGGTGGGCCGCTTGGGAATCCCTATATATGGCCAGTGTCGCCTGAAGAAAAGCATGTGTGGGGTGGGTCGCTTGGGAATCCCTATATATGGCCAGTGTCGCCTGAAGAAAAGCGTATATGGGCCTGTTCATCTAGCCGATTTTTCTTTTTTCTTTTTTCTCTTTATTTTGTTTTCTGTTTTATTTTCCTATTTTCGTTTTTCTTTTTCTTTTCTTTTTTCATTTCTTTTATGTTTCTGTTTCCATTTTTGTAGTTCTTTTCTCATTTTCGTTTTTTTATTTTTTTTGTTATATTATTTTTTTAATATTTTTATTTTCTCGTTCAAATTCATGATTTTATTATAAAACCGGTCGTTATTGGCAGGACGGTAAAAATTTAGAACCAGTTGTTTTAGGAATCCACATAGTCTCACAAGAATCACCAAAGAACAAAACTCAGCTCCAAATATTTTTATTTTTTGCCGAAGCCGGTAGTAGCACTGCCGCTCAATTATAAAAGAAAGTATGCACAGGAGGGTCTAGGGTAAGACTGGGCAGTAATTCCCAACCATAAAACTGAAAATATTACGGAGAAAACACCTGCGCAAGGCGCAAGGAGAGAAACCAAATTGGTGTGACTATCTTTCGACAATCACAAGAGGTTGTTCCTCATTGGGTTTCATACACGTCCACAAAGAACTAAAAAATAAGTAAAAATATAGAGTTTGATGTACTTGATACTATGACAACAACTTGTTTCATAACGGCCATGTAGGCGTACAACACAGAGTAACATCATCGATAGACAAATGGCTTGCCGTCCTCTCTTCTTCTGGAAATGAGTGAATGCTTTTATGTTGAAGCTCTAGAAAAAACTTTAAGCTACTCCCATCACAGGAAAACTTGTAAGATAAAATCTAAGAACAAAATTGCATATAATTTGCATTCTCTTACTCTGCTCTTGATTGGATTGTCATCCATCATTGTGCCAAAGTTAACAAATAAATTGAGTTATGTAAGTTGGTGACTCCTGTAAACCTAAGGTAAGTCTAACTGGAATAATCCCAAGTAAATCGACCATGTATCTTCGAAAATCCCAATCTATGTACTGATTCTTAAAAGTCTCAACCAAATACTTTACAAATTTATTTGGAAAATGTAAGTGGCCTCTTTAAAATATTCGCATTTGCTATTTTGCATAGCTAGAACGTCTAAAATCAAGTATTTCATAACATGGACAGCATAAATAATGAGTGAAAAATCTAACTACCACAGTGATTATCATGTAGTCACATGATAAATCCATAGAGAATAGAGGTAAATCTCTTGTAGGCACTCATACACATCGTCACATTGAGCTGCGGCAGTTAAAAAAATTGCAATGCATTGAGTAGATGTATGACTGGTGAAACAGATTGCACAGTTATATGCAGTCGGTGTTCATCAATCAATTACCAGGGTAACCAAAAATTTCTTCATCAGAAATTAAATAACTGTAATAGAGAGAGTTTACCTAGATCTACATCACAAGTAGATAGGGAGCTCGCGTTTCCTCGCCTAGCTTGAATACGACAAAACTAGGATACTAAGAATGTTAATTTTCGGTAAGTACAAGCATCGTCTATAAAGAAACAAGGTATCAGGCAATAAACATCAAACAAGCAGGCACACAAAACAAACTAGCAAGCAACCAGGGAATCACACATGAGAACCAAAGATTAATAATGCATGCAGAAAAGATCATTTTTTTAGTAAAGTACCTCCTCTGCAAGTTTCTCCTTACTGCCTGCACCGGATCTTTGATTAACAACAATGCTTTCATGGCCTTTATGCTTAACATATATCTCTGCAAAGTTGTGTTTCTTTGCGAAGTTCACCATTTTAAGAACAGAATTATCATCATGGACCAGATCAATTCCATCATCAAGCTAGGCTACACTCAGGTACTGAATAAAATAACTCATCACCATCCTTGAAACCTACTTCTTTAGCCATGCAAACTAGACGAAAGTGCGATATACGATCACTATCACGGTCTCTAAAAAAAAATACTTTGCCTCCTTCATAAGTAAGTGGACCTTCCATTGAAAAAGAACCCCCGTGATGCATTCTGTGTATATGAGCATTTTGATGCATAAAATGCAGTGCCATGAATTTTTGGCATAAAAATACATCAAGAAAAAAATGCACATGCGAGCTAGCTGCTTTTTAAACTTGTGCCAAAAATCGTCTCGGGATTATGTAATCTGATGAATTTATTTATCCCAACAATATATTAAAATATGGTAGTACATCAAGACAATTATGTAGTTCCAGTATGAGTGAAAGTGGGAGCTTAGAAGGCATCAAATCGGTAGACGTTATCTAAATATGTTTTTGTGTACATGATTCTAATAAGATTGGAGGAAACATGCATGTATAGATGAACTTGAACTTACGAAGTACATGTAGCAAGATGCAAGGATCAGTCACATAAGTTGGTTCTCTGTATGTGCAACCGTAATGTGCAGAAAGCAATCGGCAGCCACCGCAGCAGTAACCCAGCGCAACCAATATTTGCAGCCTAAGACTATAAATTTCTCTAAGTAATCAATTCATACGAGAGCCTAAGACTATAAATTTCTCTAAGTAATCAATTCATACGAGAGGCCAGCTACTGACTATCCCAGCTATGTTTCTAACTACGTAATGAGATAAAAAGCATGAGAGAGATATGTACATAATTTCTTAAAAAACAAATTGATGACACAAGTCAACGCATCGTTACACACCTGTGGCCTTTGACGATTCTTGCTCGTGATCTGTAGAGATAGAAAAATGGGAAATAAGGAAACAATCGATCTTTAACTATGTGAAGGGAGGAACAAAACGAAAATAAGAAAGGGGAATAGATCTGGATAGATCGGTGAAGGGAACAGCTTGAAGAATCAGAATTTGTTGCCATCAGATTTAGCTAGATGGGTTCAAAAGAAACAAGATCCCTGTTAGATGGTACGATTGGCATCGAATTTTACACAAACAATTGAGATTGGAAGAGGACGAAGAAGCGCACCTGAGTCTGTTCGCTCCTGGCGTCGCCTCGGTATAGATGAGGAGGCGGTTAGCTCTAGCGAGGTCACGCGAGAAGGTGAGACGCGATCTTCTGAAGCGGCGAAGTTGGTCGCAACTTCGATAGGCATCGAGACCACCGTCACGTTCCGCGGCGCTTGGTAGAGGGCTGGCCACCGGCCTTCTGCGAGCCGGACGGCGGAGTAGGAGACGTCGACCTCGCCGCCGCTGCCGCGGTAGTCGACGCCGACCTTACGGTTCGCGCCGTTGTCTGCGCGCACGGCGGCGTCGATCCGTACTGGGGAGGAGGAGGCCGCGTCAGCGTCGCCGGGTAGGAGGAGGAGGCCGCGGGCGTCGATGGAGAGGGAGGCGACGGAGAAGGAGGGCGCCCTGGGCGGAAGACGAGGCAAGCCGCACCGACGAATGGCGCGGCGATGGCGAACAGGAGGAGGAGCGCGAAGCACGCGCCGCGGAGGCGGCGGCGCCGCGCCGGGCGCGCGGCGAGCTTGCTGTACCTGCGCGCGCGGTCCGGGGGCGGGACGCGGAGCACCTGGTCCTTGGGCACGTGCACGATGTACGACGTGCCCGGCGGCGGTGTCGTCGTGGGGCGTCGCAGCGGGGCGGTCTCCGTGGACGCGTCGTGGCTGCTGTCCGGTGGAGGGGTGGGTGTGGTGGAGAGTGGGAGCAGCGGCGCAGGGTGGACGCGGTCCGCCATGGCCGGGTGGAGAGCTTGGTACGGGAGCAGAGCAGAGTGTGCGCCGAGCTGCTTGCTCGGTCCAGGTATGTATAGGTGAGTGCCTCTATACGCACTAATCTATTGGGGCATTATATAGAAGTGCCTCTATATGCACTAACATATTGGGGCACTTCTCTAAAGTGCCACTTTAGGGAAGTGCCTCTATAGGCAATAACCTATTGGGGCACTTCTCTAAAGTGCCACTATAGTTTATACCTATAGAGACAGTTTGGTAAAGTGACTCAAATTTTATATAAATTTGGGTCATTTTATTCAAAGTACCCCTAAATGGTTAACTATTGAGGCAATTTCGAAAGTGCCCCAACGAAAATGTCCTAATATCCCGACCGTGGCCTAGTGGTCGTGCGAATAGGTCTTGACCATGTGCCGCTGATCCTTGCGTGCTTGTTGATCCCTGATGTAATCGTCCTTGCACGCTTGTTGATTCCTGATGCACTCGTCTTCAAATTCTTTGAACCAACTGCCCTCTGTGAAAGAAGGCAATTCAACATCTCCAAAGTACTCGTCTGGATCTTCAGGCGTATTATCATCGGAATCTTCGAACACGCTGTCCTGATCGGGCGAGTACTCGTTTTGATCTTCGCACACACTGCCCTCGTCGAAAGAATCTGATTCTTCATCTGTGGATTGATCGTTGGGATTTTCAGAACCTGGATCGTCGGGATCGTCGAGATGAGCCGCTTCCTCATAGAAAGGAAGTTCCGTATCAGAGTCAACATCGAAAAGCACGTGCACGATCTTGGACGTGTCGCCGCCATCACTTAGGGCATTGAGGATTGGCAGTGGAGCCGTGGCGAGGTGAGAGAGGTGGCAGGAGAGGTCGAGGGGATCGACGATGATGGACCACCCGCGCGATAAGGGGAATACGAGCATGTGGTCCAAACTGAGGGCGACGACGTTCTTAGGGGAGGGAGGCAGGAGGTGCGGCGCTGGTGCCACGGCGGCGCGCCATGTCCGGCAGACTAAGCGGAACGTGGTGTGCCCCATGTAGACGTCGCGGGTCCTCTGCGCGATGAGATTCAGGACGTCGAAGGAGACCTTGCAGAGCCAGTCCGGCTGTGCTTGGTCGGCCATCGTCGATTCCTCATGTCGCTTCACGTCCAGGCCTCCAGGGTTGTGAGTTATCAACTGGAGGACGTAGGCGACTTGGAAACCAACTTTTCCGTTCGACTGAATTTCAGCGATTACAGGAGGAAATCGTGGGACGCCCGATTCGATCCCACGGTAATAAGAACGTGCTCAGCAACAACCCAGCTTCCAGCTTCTCACTGATCCAGCTAAGAGCAGTACCGAACACCCCAGTTCCACGGAGCTGGATCCGCGAAGCTAGCCCATTTGTGTGTGTAAAAATCGGAGCACCTGTTTCGGAGATCCACGGATCAGTCTATCCCGGAGCAGCACAAAATTACGGAAAGAATGCCACCGCCAAGTGCTTTCTATTTCTCTTCTTCCCGAGCGACCATCTCCAAAACAAATCGAGCGCTCGCTTTTCCGTCCCCGTGACCTAGCCGCCGGCAGGGGCTCGCTTTTCCGCCCCCGTGACCTAGCCACCGGCAGGGGCTCAACATCCGCCGCCACCCCCGACTCCGGCACCCTTCCGCCGCCGCGCGACCTTCTCTTTCGGCCGCCACACGTGTGCGCACCCACCGCCGCTGTACGTCCTTCTATTCCGGCCGCCGCGCCCCGGCATCGACGAGCTCCTCCGCCCCCAAGCGACCGACCTCCCTCCGTCGATCTGCCGCACCGCCGGCACCGGCGAGCCTCCTTTCGTGAAGCTCCAGAAGCCGCCTGCCTCCCTCCGGCCTCCGTCAAGCAGAAATAGTACCGGCGGCTGGATTCCACGACCTCGTCCTCCTCGGTAAGCAGCAACAGCCGAGTCAAACAGGCCGAATTAAATGGACTGAGCAGGCCAGCCCAGCCACGTTAGGTTTACAGCCCATTGTCAAAGCGGAGCAGCGCCGAACGAAATACGCTCCGGCCGGGGAGCAGAATTTGCGTTCAGGAAGCTGGATTGACGTTCAGCCCCTCCCCTATCGATTGCCTTGCAGCCAAGTGCCAGCAAAGCATGGAGGCTCACGCCGACAAGCTTCAAAATCTCAGCATAACCTCAGATGTGCCCGGGAAGATGGACGATGACACGCAGCAGCATCCCATAATCACCGACATGGAGACAGAG
The DNA here is from genome assembly GCA_012064385.1 of Puccinellia tenuiflora. NCBI lineage: Eukaryota > Viridiplantae > Streptophyta > Magnoliopsida > Poales > Poaceae > Puccinellia > Puccinellia tenuiflora. The sequence goes on along the minus strand of QRDG01001761.1, from coordinate 30,389 downwards.
CCCGACGCCATGTTTGAAGAGGACGACACTGATGATGACGAGGACTTGCAGACTGAAGTAATCCTAGGTGTCTTGCGGAAACTAGAGGAACCAGAAGACTGGCATCTTCTTCTGCCCCAACACTTCCCCAGTAAAGCTGGCGGTGCCCCGGTACATATAACTAATGATTTTGCTTCACATGCGCCTAACATCGTGATGCCATTTGAACTGTGACTTTGTTAATTGTGAGAAACATGTTGCTTTGTTCAGGCCTGGCTTGATCCTGTCAATTTGCCATCAGGAAGATCCAGCTGCTGCGACTTCTGCGGTGACCCATTGCGTTTTGTCATGCAGGTTTGCTTCGTTCGTGAAGCTTAAATCTACCTGGCCGTTTATGGCCAAGGATCGCCAACATAATTGGTCTCACCTGTGTAGGTCGACGCACCATATCAGAACTGGAAGGAGACAACCTACAACCGTGCATTCTTTGTGTTTATGTGTCCATCCAATGCATGCTTACAACTAGACCAGCATGAGCAGGGTAAGGACAGGGCAGAGAATCCTAGAAGAAGGTATGTTGATTGTCTAGTGCTTTTGCCCAAATTCATGCATTAATTTCTTGTCTTGATCGATTGCGCTGAATTGTGCTGCAGTGTGAAGGTCTTCAGGTGCCAGCTGCCAAAGAACAATGCGTTTTATGCAGCTGAAGAGCCTAAGGGGTGCATCGGATCACAATGTTCAGGAGGTAGCTTTGTTTGCTTTAGTTCTACATGTTTTCTGCAGTTGAGCTGCAATTCGCCTTGTTTCAAATAAACTACAAACTAGCTTTTGAAAGTCTGCAGAGAGCTACTGAGTATGCTGCTATACAGGACGTGTTTAAAAAAAACATTATTGACATCAATCTTCCCCTCCAAAATTCACTACGCTTTTTTGAATTGGCGTACTGTGTGTAAATATAAGAGACTGAGTCATGTATTTTGTGTTTATACTATCTCTGTTAGCATTCCGTCATCGCCTTTGTGATTGGTGTGGTACATGGAAAGGTGAAATTTTGTGCAGCCACTGTAGGAAAGCAAGCTACTGTTCTAAGAAGCATCAGGTACCAAGCAGGTTCTCACCATATCTACTTAACTTCATCGGTTTACCTCTGTCCTGCTTGAATACTGAAATATCTTTGTTTTGGGGGGAATATCTCTGTAATGTTATTCAGGAATTGCATTGGCGCACTAGTCATGAGAATGATTGTCGTCGAATACCAGGTTCACCCGATGCTTCACTGCTGCCAGGCGCAGTGAAAGGTTGTTGCCTATTTCAGTGTTATTTAGGTCTGTGTCTTACCTCCGATGTAATTTGTTGCCGTTCGGACTATTTGCAGTATTTCCAGGCCACACATGGCCTGAATATGCGATGCGTCTTATACCCGAGCCTTCATGTTTGACTAGTTCTGTCAAGGATAATTCAGAACTGATGGTGGTAGAAGGAGAAGTCGAACCAGATGCAATGATGCAGTTATTCATGGATCAGTTTGAGGTTTTCTTCGTGCTCTGGCCTATGCTTCCATATTGTTAATGAAAAGCTACTATTTATTTAGTCCAATACCACAACTTGTGTGCAGGCTGATGAGGACAATACACGCTGGGCATCTTACAGAGACCGTGTTTCAAGAAGACGGCCTGATCAAGTCTTGAGGTGAGTGTGATTGAGTATCAACTTTTGTTTCTGTTTTTTTGAATTTGAGCATGAACAGGTCTTACTTTTGTGCCCTCCTATACAATGTTGCATCCTATCCCACTCTCTGTTGTAAAGAATCATGGTTTTTTGGCATCAAATGGACTTGCGGCATGCCGCACAGGTCGCCCTAGACTCTTCATGTTGTCACTGTTGAAGTCCCCCTAATGACAATTGCTTCATTCATTTAGTGTAACAGGAAGATTTTGTACAGCAACTTTTTTTATCTGATTGCAACATGAGTGTCAGATGTGTGCAATAAATTAATTAAAAGTGTATAGCATAATAAAAAAAGAGTGTCTAATTCTTAGTCGAACGAGAATTAGCTTAATTTTTATTCAGGTGATGTCATCAAATATTAGTTGCAACTCAAGTTGTAACTCATGATTAGCACGAATCTAAAAGCAAATGTAACGGATCGGAATATTTTTTCAGTTGCAACCCCACTTGCAACTGAAAAAACTGAGTTACAACTCAGGTATGCTTTGCAGATCTGAGGGTGTAGAAGTTGAATGAGCACTAATTTAATTCTCATCTAGCTGAGAATTAGTAAAACCGTAAAAAAAAAATCCTTGCAGCTGTTTAAAAATTGCAACTATAGATCTGAGGGTGTAGAAGTTGAAATTGCAACTATAGATTCTCGTAAACTATTGCAACATTAAAAATGTCAGTACACAACAATAGAAAATATTATTCATCAATATCCCAACCTCCTATGCATAGCTTTCTTCCCCTCTTGTGGCTTGTTTGTCCTCCTCCATGGCCATGGCGATGTGCTACGCACTTGCGGAGCTACCTTTCCAAACAAAAAAATCATAATTTATTATTTTTCATCCAATAGGTACTTTTTCTTAACAAAACAGGTTGAAAACCGATGCAATAGGTACTCTTAAAGTTGTAAATTAGCTCTTCACTCGTAGAATTAGTACACGATGTGATGAAACTAGAATGTGCGTAATCCTTGGTCAAGCTTCGCCACTAGTGCTATGTTGGCTCCACAGCTCCCTATCTGTCACTGCTCCATGAGACCATGACGGTGAGTATTTTGAGTGTTCTTCAATTAGATCCAACGTTACCTCTCCTCCCAAGCCCACGGTCATTTGGTGCTTTCTGGGTCTGGGGTAATTTTGGTTGGGCCAAGCTCTGCCTGCACAAAATAGGCTTTCCAGTAGGAGGACCATCGTCCGAGTGCAACAAGCTGCATGAGGAAAATTTTCTGTTTGCCAGCAGAGCCATGACTCGCGCGTTGAGATGGGGCAGCATTATACGGTGGAGAGATAGATAGAGAGAGGTGAATATACAGCGTGCGTGAAGGACGAGGGAAGGAGATGGAGTTTTCTTACGGGAGACGGGAGATTGAGAGATATGTGTGGAACTGTGGACTTGAAGAAAGCAGCCTTCGAAGAATAATACCGCACTCCTTTGTGACACGTTTGGACGGATGGTGGGGCGCAACAAAAGCTTGCGCTTGACGTGATGATATTTATGTTTATAATTTTGGTTAGTTTTTCATTTAGCATGCAGCCAAAACTCTTGTGACAACGATTAGGTTGAGCCCTCCTTGCAAAAAAAGTTAGCCATCAATTTAATTAATTTTCCATGCAGGTACTGTCGGAAGACAAATGCAGAACCCCTTTGGGCAGTATCAACTGGGTCTCTGGCATGGGCTGATATCCCTTCGTGCATCTATTGCAATGGCCTACTTGACTTTGAATTTCAGGTTGGACAGGTTTCAATTTCTATGAATTATTCCAGTTTATTATTTTCTGTGTCCTAGAAAAGACTTGTTGATATGCATGTCTTATGACCCTACTGTTTATGTAATGCTTGTGTTACTCAAAGCATATTATTACTGTATTTGGTGATGTACTTCTAAAACCTGGCATTATCGCAATTTAAATGGTTGTATGTAATAGCATTTGGTAAAAAAACATTCCCTCAAGAGTTTCTTCCATATAAGGAAATTGAATACGACAACTTATTGATTATTACTGTAGGAAATTGAGTAGAAAGTTGGTAAATACCCATGTTGACCATGTTGAACACAATGTTATGTTTTATATTCAATAAGACTTGGGTTTAAGAGTAGCCACCACCCACCATAACCCCGAAAGTATGTAAAATAACTATATATATATATATATATATATATAGTTCTATATATACATATATAGTTATATACATATATTATTTAGGATAGACATACGTATTTGCTTCTCTTTTTACAACAAATGATTGCATATCTACATATGGACACAGCACACTAAGCTTTCTTAAAATAAAATACCTTTTTTGGTAAACGAAAAGGCAATATCACACAGTTTTTATAACTACCAGATTGATTTTTGTTGTTTGGCACATATTCATACAATTTTCTGCTTTTTGTTTCGCCCTATCCATTCCACTCTATTTATTTCCACTACACGTACGTGCAGCTAATGTCACAACTGCTCCATTACTTCCATGTTGAAAATGAACGAGACCCCGTTGATTGGGCAACAATTGTTGTGTACACATGCCGAGAGTCATGTGATAAAAGTGTTAGCTACAAGGAAGAATTTGTACGTGTTCAGTTTTCTCCACCTACAAGAACCACATATCGCTGTACTCCATAGCAGCAGGTTTGTAATATTTCTAAATAAATCTCTATTTTCCCTCAGTTTTCAGTTTGATGATTAAGATCACAACTTTTGACCAACAGTAGCCCAACACTAAACTTTATTATGCCTAAGACAACGGTTGCTCTTTTCTCTTCTTTCTGACATTGTCTGCAACTATATTGTTACGGAAACCACATATGCTAATCGCCTGCTTGTTTGGTACAAGGATATATGACCCTGTTTTCGTGCTACCCAGGGGATGCCGGATGAATAAAATCTAGATTGGTTTTCCTGTGTTTTGTAGCTTGAATATGTTTTGTAAGACGGAATCTTTTAGAATAAAAAAACGCTTGTAATCTGTTATATGTAGTGATATATATGTGTTGAGTAGGCCCTCGATCTAAGCTCATGTAGCATTTATCTTGTGACTATTCAGCTGTAAAGTTTTGACTGAAAACAGTTGACAATATCATCTTTAAGATGTTCCACGGAGTATGTCGCTTGGTGGTCCTTTTTCTGAAACCTGGGCTTGCTTCGTTTCAATTTTGTACAACAACTTAAAACTTCTGGTTCTATTGTCTCGTAGCCAGGACACAGGAATGACTAAGGCCAAACCTTGTAAAAATAGATAAAATAATAATGCCTTTCAAACTGCACTTTCACTGATGGCATGTTTGTTCTCTGGATATTGGGAGACCTTCACATTATGTTTTTACTTTTTTTTGCCAGGTCCTCGAACAACGTAATCTCATGGAGGACGAGGATGTTCCTAATGTAAGGCAGTGTATTGACCAAAATTTGTAACAGGAGTTTGTGCTTCACTGACATAGATGTAAACTCTATATTTAATTCCTTATAATTTAGTTGACGCCTGCTATTCAGTTCCCCTAGAAAGCTTCTCTCGTTTCGGTCGGCTTTGTTTGAGAATCGTGCCAGCAGAGCAGAGCCAGGTCCCTAGCCCATACTGACATTGTTTGATGCGTGGACTCCGACAACAATCCAGTCCATGGTGCAGAAGCCGCCCCTTTTTCCCTTGCGAACATGTTTGCTGAGTGAGAACCACACGTTACGTCGTGCAAAGCGTTTTTGTAGGGAAGGTCGTGCAAAGCGTTAAGTGTTCAAACAATATATATTTGCGATAATGACATTCGAAGGCTGTGGCATGATGTTGAAAGACCATACATTTTGTTCCTTCTAAATTTCCTGAGAGACAAGCATACTCGTGGAGGGCATAACCTTACGCGCTTTTCCGTTTCTCACGACTAGATTTTCCCACCATTTTTTGATGTTTGTATTGTTTGCTCAAAGCATTGGTGACATATCACGACAACTGTTCATGAGAGAATAGAGCTCTTCAAATCCCAGTGGTAGAGGCGTAAAGCAACACTTGTGCCGCCGATTCTTCGTGTTTGCCACTTTCTTCTGTATCGTTCTCCATAAAAAATGGTAATATCATCAGCTTTTTGTAGAATGGATACCCCTATATCTGCAATTGTAGTATAATCCGGCCGACTTGGCCATGCTCCTTAGGCTGACTAAAACTAAAGGATTCAAGGGAGGAAAAAGAGACCAGAATGGTGAGTACACTGAGGACAATATTGACCAGAATAGAAGAGTCCAGAAATACTGTCCAATATCACCTGCGACCTTAATACCCACGCTGTTGTAGAAACTTAGCAATCCAGTTGCGGCATTCCGGTGCAAACCCCTTCATGCATACCTGATGAATGGAAGACCGTTTCACCTAATTATACCCTGAGATTCAAATGATTTACTTGTTTTGATATTGACGTTCAAATAGTAAGAACAGAGCTTTCAGGTAGTATAACAAACAGACCCGTACCCCTTCGTACGTTTTCTAAGGGGGAAAGGTGATTAGGGCTTCTGCCTCGCGCCGGCACCACCGGCAATCTGCCTCGTCTCCCGTGGCCTTAGGGCCATGGAGGCACGATGGATCCTGGTTCTCGCTGGCGGGAGGAATCTGTTTTTCGGTGTTTTTTGTGTTTGGTCAGAGTTTGTGTCCTATCTAGGATGGTGAGGCGGCAGCTATCTGAAGTTGGAATAAAATTCTCCCCGCCTAGCCCCCGTTCTAGCGGTGCATCTAGCGTCATTGGAGGGAGTGTGGAGGTGTGTCTCCGGCAGATCTCAAGGGATTCGGTCGGTGATTGTCTTCAGCGGATCTGTTTGGATCTGTTCTTCGTTCATCTGTGCTCATGTGTCTACAGATTATATCCTTCTGATCTACGCTCTTCTTCATTGGCGACGGTTGCTAGTCTGGTACGATGGTCCTTTGGGGTCGTAGCCCGACGACTTCGTGACTGTCTACTACAACAAGATTTGCCTTGCTCCGATGAGGGAGGGGCGATGACAGCTATGCGCCTTCGGCTCGCTCCAATGCTTGTAGTCATCGCTAGGTGGTCTACGGATTTGGATCTAATTTTTATTATATTTTATATTCTTTGTACTGTCTTGACAGTTGATGAAGACAACTAATAACAAACACAAGCCACTTTGGGCTGCATCTTTATAGATCATTTTACAGTTTTACACTTTTACTTCTACAAGGAAAGAGAAAGCGGAACAGATGCGAAAATCCCAGCTAACAACCCAATACGTTGTAGAGCTTACGAAGCGAAGAATTAATAGATCATGTGCAGCACGCACACACAGCGTGCCCGATGGAACAATAAAAAATGTAGAGTATAGCATGCATGCAAACGACGCGATGCAGCCCGTAAGACTAGCCACAATGGGGGTATCATAGGTGGTATCATGCATGTCATGTTGGCAAAAAGCTGACGTGTCACTGTAATTAATGATGAGAGAGGTTATAGTAGTATCATAGTTAGATACCATAACATAACGGATTCCAATGCAAAATGAGTCTACAACCTAATAAATGTAGTATTGTATGATACCACAAATATGTTACTACCCATTGTGAAGGTAGTAATATAGACTAGTATCATATGCATGATACTAGTATATGATACTCCCCATTGTGACTAGTCTAATTTATGCAATTGTGTCGATCAATGTCAGAGCAAGCTCATAATAAAAACTTAGAAAGCAGAGCAGTTCTTGGGCAAGCCGGTGACGTGGTCGACGGAGACGAGCTGCGTGGCTACGCAGTTAATGACGTCCTGCCGGAGCTTGGCCCCGGCGGCCTTGAGCCCCTTGATGGACACGGCCTGGTTGAACAGGTTGAGCACGGGCAGCTTGGATGCCGGCGGCATCTTGCCCGCCGGCAGCAGCGGCGCGAAGTCGTCGGCGACGAGCGGCACCTCGAAGTCGCCCTTGTCGTGCTTGAGCTTGTTGTCCTTGGCGCTGATGTGGGCGCCGGGCTCCATGTGGTTCGTCGAGAAGCTGGTCTGGTTGGGGAAGTTGGGGTAGAGGCTGACGTACCCTCGCAGGTACATCATGTCGATGAGGAACTTCTTCCACGACGCCTGCCAGCCGTTGGTGCGCGACTTGGGGATCTGCACCGGGTTCGTCTTGGCGTCCTCCGTGAAGCGCGCCGCCATGTACGCGTAGAACTCGCGCCAGTGCTTGGGGAAGAAGACGGCGCCCCAGCTGCAAGGGAGCTGGTGGAGGTAGGGGGTGTTGGCGCCGAGCTTCGTCTTGCCGAAGAACTCCGTGGCGTTCCACCGGGGCCGCTCCTTGGTGACCTCGACGAGCCGGGGCGTGTACAGGGAGATGGAGGAGAGCTCCGGCAGGGACACGGTGGGGTCGTACCGGTAGGCGAGCAGCGCGTACTTGACCCACAGGTAGTAGTAGGGGGACACCTCGATGTCGTCCTCGAGCAGGAGCCCGTAGTCGTCGTCGTTGGCCGGGTACCAGCTCTCGCTCACTGCCCGAATCAGTCCGCCCTGGATGATGCGCCGCCGCAGCGTCTTACCGCCGTGAGGCCAGACGAAGTTGTTGACCGTGTTCAGCGTCGCCGCGTCCACCTTGCTGTCCATGTTGAAGCTGATCGGCACCTCGTCGCCCAGGTAGTAGGCGTTCCGGAGCGAGGTGAGGAGACGCTGCAGGGACCCCGCGCGCGTCTGCGTGATGATGTTCACCGAGATCCTCATCTTGTTCCAGTCTGCGCGCCAAGAATTGATCCATCAAGACATGATCGATCGATGCAATGCAAATGTTTCATGAAATGCAAGAAGAAAATGATTGATATGACGAGGAGAAAAGGTTGATATGTTACTTGGGAGCGACGCCGGGCGGAGGGTGGCCATCCAGAGCACCTTGGGGATGGTCTTTCTGGGGAGGAGGACGAGGGCGGTGTGGTTGACGGCGGCCTCGGTGGCCATGCGGAGCGCGTCCTCGACCTTGCCGTCGACGCCGGCGACAGCAACGACCACGCTGGGGCTGTGCATCCGGACGAGGCCGCGCATGCTGGAGTACACGGCCTGCAGCACGGGCACCTCCGACCGGGACGGGCCGGAGATGGCGCCGACTGCCAGGTCGAACACCTTGAACCGCCGCTCCTTGCACACCACCTTGGGCCACTTGAGCACAGCCGCAGCCTCCTCGCAGGGGCAGTGCCCGCCGCCGGACACGACGAGGTACGCCTTGCGTCCGGGCGTGGTGCGGAACTTCTCCAGCAACGGCGCGAGCGCCCTGACCTCGCCGAGCGTGTGCGCGTAGAAGAGCGCGTCCACCTTCTGCGGGTGCATTGCCGCCCACTGCGTCACGTAGCCGGAGGTGAGCGCGCGCCACCACTGCTCGTCCCGCACCTGCACGATGTCCTTGAAGATCACCGTCGTCTCCGACACGTACGCCAGCCGGTGCTCGCTGTCCCCCCACGTCTCCTTGTCGCCGGCGTCGACGGGGAGCACGAAGGACCCGGCCCCCATGTACTTCTGTAACTGGTAGCTGAGGTGCAGGTCCTCGCCGGTCATGAAGGTGAATGGCGTCTCCACGAAGAGCGTCTTGACTAGCTCCGTGGCGAGGAACCATGAGCTGGAGAGGAAGTCCACCTGCACGATCCGGTCGACGATGATGTCGTAGGCCGGGTCGGGGAGGTAGAGCCCGGCCTCCTTGGACCGGAACTTGCGGTAGCTCGGGAAGGTGAAGTCCTTGCCCCGGAACGGGAGGATGCGGCCGATGCTGCCGAGCACGGAGTTGCGGTACTTGTCGGTGCCGGCGACGTGGCAGAGTATCTCGAGCATCCGGGTGCCGGGGATCATGTCGTCGTCGAGGACGTAGACGAAGTCAGACTCCGCCTGCAGCGCCATCTGGAACCGGCCGTAGTACTTGAAGTCGTAGCCGGAGGCGACGAAGCTGATGCGGGAGTCGTTGTAGCTCTCGACGATGCGGCGGAGGGAGGCCTCGTTGGGGCTCCCGAAGGCGAGCACCCAGGCGCGGTGGAACGGCAGTGTCTGCTTCTGGAGCGTGTCCAGCTGCGCGCACAGCGTCCGCCGCTTGAAGTGGTTCAGGATCACAGTCACCCGCGGCCGGGACGCCGGGTCGTCGTCGGAGATCTTCCAGCGGGAGCGCATGTGGAGGAGCTCGGGGAGCGTCTCGGCGGCGAAGGAGCGGCGCTGGAAGTCGAGCACCTCGTCGTAGAGCTCCCGCTTGAGGCGGATCATGAGCGCGTCGGTGGACTTCTTCTGCTCGAACTCGATGGTCTCGTGCTCGCACACCTCCTGCAGGGACAGCAGCGGCGGCGCGCCATCCTCCCCGCCGACCATGATGCTCTGCTTCCAGCGCTGCGCGATGCGGGTGGCCCAGGCGAAGTCCGGCTTGCCCCGGAGGTCCACGGCGGGGCTCATGTAGTAGAGGAGGAAGGTGGCGTAGATGGCGAAGGCGAGCTGGAGGCAGGTGAGCGCCGCCACGAGGCGGGACGAGTGCCTCGCCACCGCCGAGCGCGCGCCGGTGCCCCTCGCCTTCACGCCGACGTAGTCGCCCAGCTTGTCCTCCAGGGAGTCGTTCTTCACGATGTGCGCGCGGGTGATGCCCATGGCGATGATGGCGGGAACTCGCGCCCACCGCTGAGATTTGAAAAAACTAGTGAGAGACTGAGTACCGAGTCTGACTGACTTGTTTAACTGGCATGCAAAATACGAAAGTCTCCGCCACTTTAAATCGAATGCAAGCTAAATCAGTCAGCAATATCATCTGATTTGCATGATCGATGCAGTAGGAATTCAGCAAAGTGAACACCGGTTCAGAGTTCAGACAAGAACAAGCAACACATTCAGAAAAATAAGGGGGAACCAATAACATGTAAATGTGTGACTTGCTTGTAATTAGGAAACGTCAATTACCTTGGCTGGAGACGGAATGCCAGCAAGAACAAACGCTCGATCTTCACAAGAAGGACATATATATGTTTGCTAATATGCCTGAGGAGAATCTCAGCTGCAGTTACTGAAGCTGGGCAGGGGTATCAAAGGCTAATTCTCTGCATACCCAGAGTTAAAATGAAGAAAGGAAAGGATCAAAGCATGTAAGATACAGGAGATCGATCAAGCCGATCGATCACAGAGGAGGACTAGTCTACTCTAGCTAGTCTGTGATCATGCGTGGAGCTGGGGATCTAGCTAGGTTGTGATGCATCGTGTGCTCTCCCTTTTATTAGCAATGGCGATGCACAAGTCAGCGCATCACGGCGACGAGTGTGAAGAAAGCCAGCTGAGGATGCACAAGGGGATCGATCGCCTCAGTCACATGCATGGAAAGATGAACACAGTGCTAAGCTACATGCTTAAGTTTATCTTTCTTTCTTTCTTCTCCGGGGAGGCTGGCTGCATGTGCTAATTACGTTAGTCCAACTGTCCAAGCGCCACGGTTAATAAAGCCAGATCACTCGCATCCGTAGATTGTATCATAACATCTCTACCAGATACTTTAAAAACTACTACCGCAAAAGTGTTACGGATTGACGTGTGATCTCGCAGAACAGATATAGCAAAAACAAGAACAAAAAACAGACCCCCCCCCCCCCCCCTCGCGTCATTTCCTCCATGCAACGGGGACGGAGGGGGGTGCAAAGTGCAAACCCTACCCTCCTGGCCGTCGCTCCCTACTCCCTCTTCTCCCTCCTAGCCAGCGCCCGCCAGAAAATCCCACGGGACGCTGGTGAAGGGGGTGACGGGGTTTCTGACGCCTCGTGGCTATGTTGCGACGGGAGGGGTTGGGCACGGTGGCGGCGGCTGCGAGGATCTATAGCCTCTGGTTTGGAATGCGGCATGCGGAGGCAGACGACGGCGATCGCACATCGCATCCGTTGCTCGTGCATTTCAGATGCAATTCCGGAAGGAATCTCAGATCCCTCGGGATCGACCGATGGCGGTGCCCATGCGTCATAGTCCCTCTTGAGGGCTCCGGTTGAAGGGACTAGCATGTTGAAATATTAGGGTGGCTTTAGGCCCATCTAACAATTTCAGAAAATCCCTAAAGGCTCATGCTGGCTAGGGAAGTGGTGGGAGTTTAGTCCCACATGGCTAGTTGGGAGAGAGTTGCACCAATTTATAAGGTGAGCTACTCTCCCAGTAGTATGAGTTGGGTTGAGGTGAAGAGAGGCGTTCCACACGCGCGCTCCTCCTCCTTCGCCGCCCGCCTCGCCTCGCCTCGCCTCGCCTCGTCACGACACGCCGTGTCGCGCCGCGGGTTGCGGGAATCTCGCCGAGCCGATGTATTCTTTTTGTCACGCAGGCTATTGGACCGGTCGCCTCCTCCCGTGCCTATATTGGAGGAGAGGTCGCTCCTCTCTAGAATACACAGATCACATCTGCTCAGCCTCCTCGCTCTTGTCGTTCCTTTCACTACTGCTGCCCCCCATCCCGTCCACCGCGTACACGGCCGACGGGAGAGCAGGCCTCCGAAACCCCGCCTCTCCAGATCCTGTACGGGAGAGGGGCGATTAGGTTTTTGGGGAGCGTCTCCTACGCGACTGCTCGCCTCCGTTCATCTGCATACACTACTTCATCTACGTCCGCGTCGTCCCCTTCATCACCATGTCCACCGACGCCGACAGACTTGCTGCTGAGATGGCCACCGCTGACAAGAGGGCTGCCGACGAGGCTGCTGCCTCCGCTGCTGCTACGGCCAACTGGCCTATTGGAGGGTATATCTCTTTTATCCTGCTCCTGATTATTTCCATGTCTACAGTACTAGTGATTTGCGTAGATGCTTCTACAATATGCCTAGTACATGAGAAAATGATTAAGTATCAGTATGTGCTTAGTATTGTTCACGTCATGCTCATGATTTATTCTTGGATTAATTTAATCAGAAAATTGCTTATATTCACAACATAGCAGTGGCGGTGCCGAGGTCGGGACCGTCTTGTTTCTTCAGGTTGTCGGGCCTATTGAACAGGATCTTGTCGGATAGCAATGGGGAGGTGGTGGTTGCTGGCGGATGTTGCATGGCAATACGGTAGCCTGGAGTCGGTCAAGCGGAAGCGTTTATAGTCGCAATGCTTGTTGTGATGTCATCTGATGGTGCCATAGGAGTTGGGTGATGTGGCAGCGGCCCTGCTTTTTCGACGGCGATGGCCTCCAGCGATGTGGATGACGCGATGGCAGGATCTTTGTTTTGGTGATGGTCTCCAGCTCCATGTGTCACGGTCGATAGCGGTATGGGACGTCATCTTTTGTGACAACAAGATTTTAAGGCCGAGGGTGGTATGGGACGCCCCCTCCACTTCGAGATCGGGTTTGATTCGACGTAGCAGGTGCTACACACGATGGCTTCTGAGGGGCATGCCTGACCGGCGGTGGCAATGTGACATCTCATACGGAGGCGTCAAGTTATGTCTGATCATAGCCGGTGCTACGCACGACGTCTCTTCGGCGGTGTCAAGTCATGCCTGTTGATTGTCGATTGAATGTAGTATGGCAGTGCTAGATACGTGGCGGTATGGGATGTCACCGACTTCCAGTTTCTCCTCTTGTGGCATTTAGTCAACGATGTGTGATTGACCAGAAATGTGATGATGGTAGAAGTGGCTATATTGAGAGTTTGCACACTTTGCTGGAAACAATTTTGGCATTGTTGACGTGCGCTTGCATCATGCCCTTGTTGAAGGTGTGCATCGTTTTGATGCAGAGGCCGAGGCTTCATTCCCCTTTTTGTAAAAAAGAAAAGAATATCGCAAAAAACTGAGAATACAGACAAAATTGGTATGGGACCCACTGATCAACAAATTTTTATTTTCCTTTGTTTTCCTCCTTTTTATTTCACTATCCTCCCACTCTCATAGTCTTCCTCCCGCTTCACCAACCACCCGCGCGTACGCCACCTCCACCCGTCGGCGCTACCGATAGCTCCCCATCGCATGGAGCCCCGTCGTCGCTCCCCCTTCCTCTTGAGCGAGCTCCCATGCGCACCCTCGAGCTCGGTCGCGCGGGCCCCAGATCCGCCACTCCGTCGTCCCTGCTCCGTCCTCCTTGCCAATCCCCACGCCCTTTGTCGGGCCCCATGGCCTCCGCGCCCGGATGGCTACATTAACTCCTGTGGAGTTCCTTCTTGTCTATCATGATCCGCTTTAGCTGTCGGATTCGACTACAATCGGTCGGAATAAGGCCGGTCCACCTGAAATTTGGCCGGAATAGAGCGTAGTGGATTTTGGCTGAAGCAGCTGCTTGTCGGACGGCAATTGGATCTGAAGTTTCCCCCTGCCAAGCTTCGGGAGCGTTTCAAGTGTACTGAAATTTTTGCTCCCAAGCCTGCGAATATGGGGTTTCAAAGGCTTGTTTTCTACTTCCTCTGTTCTAAAATATAGGACGTTTTAGCAAGCTTTTTTAGCTTGCTAATACGTATTATATTATGGAATCGAGGGAGTACGTAGTTTACCTAAAGAAAATTATGGTTCGAACTGTTTTGCGAGGTCTATTCGGTGTACATTTTTTAGACTAAAACCGTAAAATGCCGTTATTTTGCGGTTTTGGGGTCAGATCCGCAGCAACAATATGAATTTTCGCGTCAACCTCAGGCGCATCGATCGATCACATTTGCTTCATTCATTTCCTCTGCTTTAACTTGACGTAGAGAGTTGCCCTAGTAGTAATTAGCAACGTGACAAACGAACACTAGCACCTATTGCTCTACTAGCATTTTCATTTCTAGGGAGGGAACTACCGTACGTGATTCCCAACTAACCCAACACGTTCATTCGTACACAGACACAGTGTGGCATATTGAAGACCCGAGGAATGCATAACGAATGCATAATGCGAAGGGACGAAGGAAAGGTGCAAAGCGTGGCCTGCATTGCAGCTAATCCAAGCGACGAACACATTGGACCACCGGCATTCGTGGATCTCGAGACATGTAGCCATGTAGGAGCACTGGCATGTCGCTCATCGCGTGTGTACGCGCGTTGCGATCGAGTTTGCTGCAGTTTGAGGACAAAGATGCTAGTTTTGCTTCGAAAAACAACACATCTTTTTATCGGCCTCCGTACCCCAACAACCAGTGGATTGACATACAAACAACAGTGTCAGTGCCTACGGTGCAAGCTCACCGGTTTGTGTGTCCTGATTTTGGGAGGGTTTTGAACATGTCAGCATATGTTTGTGATGTGGTGCCTACATGCATGTGTACTCTAATATCTCAAATTAATGCCCTGTATTTCTTTTTTTGCTTTGGTCAAAGTCAAACTTTCCAAAGTTTGATCAAATACATGGAAACAAATATTAACATCCATCAATATTATTGTAATCATCAACCCGTTTCAAAAAAATATCATCATGAAATATGATTTTATGATCTATGTATTAATATGTTATTCATATTTGTTTTCTATATGTTTGGTCAAACTTATCATGTTTGATTTTGATCAAAGCTAAATTGCATGGTAACATGAAAACAGAGGGAGTATGTTCCAATGTGCAATCAACTGACATATTGAAGTGCCATTTGCACGGGTCTAGACCGAGCACCTAAATAGATAATTTTCAGAAACCAGTATACATTGGATGATTTTACCTCTCGTGCCACTATGGATCGTCGAACCCCATTTTCTTGACGTCATGTGTGTCTTGGCAAGGGTGAAATCATCCTTTCGATAGTAGTCGACTTGCTACCAAGGCGCTCACTTCCTAAATCTAGATGTTCCACAATTTTTTCACGATGTGTGAGTACATCTACATTGTGTTTGTTGTTTCCGAAGAAAATGACCTATTTCAATCCACGGTCCACGTGATGTCTATTATCATGAAGTTGTTGTTTTCTCCACACGCTCCTATTATTTTGTTTCCCTTAAAGTTGTGGTCCCTTGCAAGACCAGGAGGAGCCGACAATGCGTGAGGCTATGAAGCCGACATAGGTTATGAGAGAATTGGTGTCCTTGGTGTCTTTTTTTTAGTAATGAGCAGGAGCACAACCTTTCAATTACAATAAATAGAGTTTCTTACAAATATGTACCGTTCCACATTGTGACATGCAGAATAGAGCTGTGAAATTGGATGTCCACCACAACACGATCCGCCACCTTAGAGTAGGTTTGCCTCGTGACATTGAAAATCCAACGACTCCTCTCACTTAGGATGTTGAGGGTGGTATATATAGATTTCCACTATGTTGATGGGGCCTAGTATCAAAAACAACGGCATTAGCTTCTCCCAGCACTGATTTGGGTTGTGCGATGGTGTTCGCCGTCGGGAGATCGAGGTGCACATTAACCAAATTCCACAGCTCTTGGGGGTGGGGGATCCTTGCGACATGTGCTACGTAGAGTGTAATTTCCCTTTTATTTTGAGCAAATATCATGAAACCACAACTATTAGGGTCACCATACCAAAGTCGAAATATATTTTTGGCAAAAAAACCCACAAGTTTAGGGTAAGTTGTTAAAGACAATCTAGATCACACAGTTTAGTCAGTTCGACACCATTTCTGACAAGTCAAATCCACAAGTCAGGTGCCAAGTGGAAGACAAGGCGGCTCTCTCCTTTTTTTCCACTATACCATACAAGAGCTAAAACCGAATCATGTGGAACACTTCGCTTTTTTTGTAAGTTTTGGCCAAAACTTGTTTAACTTTCATTACAAAATAAGAACAAATTACGGTAATTCGGGCTACATGTAGGATTTAAACTGGGAAAGTCTATACTCATTTTACCCATACATTTTGAAGTATCCATAATTTTTTAGATGTTCGAGCAATATCTGTTCAAAATTCACATACTTTAAAAAATTTAAAAATCGAGTAATTCAAAATACATGTAGTGAGTAAAATGGGAAATTATCTACTCATATTGCCAAGCTTTTGCAAGTTTTTGCAATTTATAACTTTAACTCATAATTCATTCAAAAATTCAAAGTTTTTAAAAATATTGTAAAATATGGTAGTTCTTTTTTAGAAGTACTTTGAATGTTTTAACAATTTCTTATCAAAAGATACAAAAAATACAAAAACTTTCAAATAGTTTGATTCACTGAAAACTCGACGGTTCCTCTCACATCGAATGTTCCAAATCATGTATATGAGATGGAAACTACATTGACCGACCATTGTGTTCAAGGACCCGCAGTAACTCCTCCTACCACCAATTTAGGTTACGATGGCGATGGAAGGGTAAGGCGCGAGTTAACCAAATTTCACAACTCGTCGGAGAAAGGGCAATCCTTACGACATGTGTTCCCATATACTGTTTTGTCCTTTCATTGATGTGAAAATATATCGGGGTTAGGGTTTCAAAAAACCAGCACTTTTGGGGTAAGTTAGTTCAAAAAAATCAAATCCCACTATTTAGTCAGTTTGACACCATATCTTAAAACCCGTGCTCACCGCGTAGGTGCCACATGGTAGAGGAGGCGGTTCTCTCCATTTTTCCTACACATGTAGCAAATCGTTTGGAAGATTTCACATTTTTTTATAAATTTTCGCTTAATTATTTACAAAATTAAAAATATCTTTATAATTCTAAAACAAATGCAGTAATTGAATTTTAGATGTAGCGGTGAACTAGGAATGAACGAGCTCATTTTTCCCAATCGTTTAGAATTTCCGCAATTTTCTCGACTTTTTGCTAATATCTTCTTCAAAAGTAACACTACTTTTGAAAATGTGAAAATATAGTAATTCAAACTACATGTAGTGAGTTAACTGGCAAAATTTCAACTCTTTTTGCCAAGCCAATTTGGAAGTTTTTGTAGCTTTTGAACTTTCTCACATACAATACTTAAAAGTTTCAAAAAAATCGTACAATTTACAATAGTTCTTCCCGTAGGTGAACTTATATTAAACTACTAGAACCTTTTTTCAGATTTTTAAAATTGGTGTATGTGAGATGGACACTACTCCGGCGGCCCTTTGTGACTGAAATGCCCACAGTAACTCCCCCTATCACCGAGAGCCTCTTTGATTCGAAGGATAGGAGAAACACAGGATTATGATGTCATGCCCATTTAAATCCTACGGGATTTCATATGTGTCCAAGTTTGTTTTATTTTATCATAGAAAAATGAAATTATTTTTACAAAGAGGTTTGAATAGATTTTAAATTTCCTGTAAAATGTAGTACAAAAGATTTCTTAGAAAAATTCATATGGGATTAAATCCTACGAATCAAACAACCATCATAGAAGAAAAAAATGTGAGGAATTCAATCCTACGGGATTCCTATAAAATCTTTTGAATCAAGGAGTCCCTGATTTCGGTTGTGCGTGTTGGAGGCGTGCGTTAACCGATCTCCAGACCTACTGCAACTCTGCAAGAGAGGGAAATCCTCACTGCATGTGATATGTAGAGTCTAATTGTCCTTGCAAACAGTGCGACCATTGTTTTGGCTGTTCTACGAGGCACTAGGAACAAAAGAAGCTGCCTGTTCTAGCATTGTTAAGCTTGACACCTACAGGATGCAGGGTTCAGAATTAACTTGGTCTGATGTGTGCTCGTTAATAAGGTGCTCATCTTATTTCCCTTGCCTACAGACACAGTATGTGAATTGTACTACTGTACTGCATATGCATTAGCGTGTAAGCATGAGGCTACCTTTTTCTTTTACTGTAGCTAACTAGCTAGCTGCGTGCGTGTTGACTTTAGTTAGGAGGCGTCGACTTGCAGTGACCGTGGAATCGTATATCTTTTCAAAAGGAGAAAACACACGTCGACAGAAACTGAGGTAGGACGCCAAAATGCATATGCAGCGAGTCAAAGGGCGTATACAAATCGAGAATACGTGCGTGCGCCGGTACACGCATGCCATTAGCTTTTCTTTTTTGGCCAGGCAGGCAGCAGGTCTACTCCATGTTCTCCAGTCTTGGAAGCTTTAAATCTTGGGGTAACAGGGTCTACTCCATGTTCTCCAGTCTTGGAAGCTTTAAATCTTGGGGTAACAGCGGAGCACTCGGTTCAGCGCGACTTGGTTCAGAGTTCAGACTGCCCGCTATCTCTCCCTCAGCTATTATATATGTGTAGGTTGGCTATGTAACAGAGTGATTCAGGGTACAACACCTTGAGTGCAGCTCAAATGATATTGCTAGACGAAATCATGTACGCAAAATACATGCCTAAGAAAAAAGTTCAAGACAGATTGAACAAAATCGTACAGCATTTTATTGTTCTATCCAGCAAGAATGCTGAAACAAATAATATGTGTTTACTGACAAGAGTAGCCTATTGTGAATTGTACAACTACATCCAAGCTTTGTAATATCATGTGGCTTCGCATCCGACACAACGCGGCAGTTGTGGCACTGCCCGCATTCGCATGTCAAAATACATTTTCAGTAGATACAGTATCCAACATGGATAGAAAAAAGAATAGTGATGAAAATTATACCCCGCCCCAAAACAAAAGAAATCATACATAAGAAAAACCCAGGTGACCAAAATACAAACGCCTGCTAAACTGTTTCTCAAACCCTCGCTGCGTATCCACCATCATGTGTAATCTCACCTGTATCCACCATATGGCTGCTGCCCGCCATATCCAGCACCCATCTGGTTGTAGCCGGCGCCAGGCATTCCGCCGGGAGCCATTCCCATCGGAGGCCGCATCCCCATGCCCATGGGTTGTTGGTTCATTCCCATCGGTTGCTGGTTCATCCCCATCCCCATTCCCATGGGTTGTTGGTTCATCCCCATCGGTTGCTGGTTCATCCCCATCCCCATTCCCATGGGTTGTTGGTTCATCCCCATCCCCATCTGTGGGTTCATTCCCATCCCATCGGACGGTTCATTCCCATTCCGCCACCATAACCAGCACCAGCACCGATACCGACACCCCTGCCGGCACCCATTGGGTTGGAAGGAGGTGCAACAGCGCTCGCACCAGCTCGACCGATGCCAGAGCCAGAGCCCATGGCTTTGCCCATGGTGATTGTAGATACCACAGGTGCTTGAGAGATTTTCTTTTCTAGCCTTTTGTCCTTGCGATTGATTGAATCGAAGTCCACCCCAATACCTGCATGTGGATTGGTTTTTGCTGTAATAAAAAAATACAATTAAGTCAGATCACTGAAAAAGTAGAATGTGGGCGTTGCAGAAAAAAAAGAGGCCAGGATGCAGAGGTGGGCCACTTACATCCAGAAATGTTAAAATCAACAAGACCCCGGGTCAATGTATCAGACCAAACTGTAGATTTAGGCTCGAATTTCTTCACTGGCTCGGTCTGACTAACTTGCATAGCTGAAATGAATGCTTCTGGAGGAGCGGATGAACTTGAGTGCAAAGGAATGTTGCCACCAGAAGTCATTGAATTTGGTGCCATAAAAGGCTGAGATGCCACTCTAGAAATTGGTGTTGCCTGTGGCGCTGCTGCAGTTTGTGGGGGGAAGCTCTGTTGAGGCGGATATTGATTCGCACCAGCTGGAAGATGAGAAAACTGTGGAGGAAGATATGATGGTGCTCCATTCTGTTGAGGAACCCCAGACAGGCTACCAATGCCAGTGCCTGAAGCTGGTTGCATAAAAAAGTTTGACGGGCCTGATGGTGGATTGGGAGCTGCAGGTTGAGGTGCCTGTGCATGAGCAAATGATGTCGCGGCAGCTTGAGGAAATGAAGATGGGTTGGTGGCCGCAGGATGTGCTTGTGGATGAGCAAAAGTGGGAGCAGCATGAGTATCAGGCGCCACTGCTTGAAATGCAGAAGGATTTGCATGTGAAACCCCTGAAGGTAAGGAAGATGTGCTTCCAAAAATATCTTGTTGTCCAGGTGCGGCGTTGGATGCAAAGCTGAGATCCCCAAGAGTATCTTCAAAACCAAAGCTAGCGGCCGAAGCAGCCTGGAAAGGATTTGCATCTGCACCAGGTCCAGCGGCCTGGAATGAACCAGCAGGTGCCACATTCGTCTGAGAAACTCCATGATTTTCTTCATGAACTGCCTTGAAAGGAGTTGGATCTCCAAAAGGATTTGAAGCATCAATTTCCTACAATGTTTTACGAGACAAAAAGAAAAGCTGAATATTTGCTTGCATTAGATATTACGACTATATCAAAAGCGAACACAGCAGCAATTGCATCATCAAAGAAAACACTTCAGATTTTGAAACAGTTCTACTGACCGAAATTTAGCCAACATCACTCCTGATGCATGAAGGCTATATACATTACTACTGCTTAACTTATCCAGTTTATTGAACTCCGAGGAATCATAAGCAGGTAGAGACCAGTAACAAGCAAACTTATTAACTGGTCTATTTGTAAAATTGCATCATAATCCCCATACGATGATCACTAATTTATGCGAATGAAAGTAAATTTTGCAGATCCATACCTCACTGAATCCAGTCGAAGCTGGTGGCATGCCCATGAAACTATTTGTCTCGAAACCTGAATTTGCGGGTGGCTCAACATTTGGGATGGCAGTCGGCTGAGGCACAGAAACCAAAGCCAGCTCACCAATAGGATCAGATCCAAATAGGTCCATCTCAAAGCTATTCACTGCCGGTGAGGGGTTCTGAGGAGGTGAAGGATCTGAAAGGATACAGATAAGCAAAGGAAATAATAGTATTTAGGTACCACAACAAAATTGATAACAGCAAGGTTAGATAAAATTTCTCCATTCAACTGTTCTTGTATATAAAGATTAAAGAAGCAAGAACAAAACTTGCATGGCTATATGTTCCATCACTTTGGTTTATCGATGAGCATGTTGACTGCCAAAAGAGTATAAACTGTACCTGGTACTGATCCACGTGGATCAAACTCATCAAAACCATTAGGTTCAGAAGGAGCAGGTGATTGTGCAGCTACAAAGTCAACGGGCTTATCATGAACACCATTCACTTGTCCTGGGGGGGAGCTTGTTCTAGGAACGGAGGGAGAGGACACCTTTGGTGCAGCAGCTGGCACACTCACTCCATTTCTGAAATTGATGGATGACTCAGGTTTTAGAAGTCATTACTCGATCTATGGATTAAACATTTAGGACTTAACCATCACCTTTCATCATGATGCTTGTCTTGGGCATCTCTTGCCACATCTTCATAGCTCGGTGGTGAAGCGATCTGCTGGTTAGAAGCCTTCCGCTCTATAGGTCTGTTGAAGCAGGTCTGACATGAGACAACTACCTCCAGAAGGCTTCACTAAAAAGTAAGAACTTAACAAAACTCCATTCTTACCTCTCATCCTGAGTAGGCGCATCGGCATTGCTACCGCGACCACTGCAACAGAAACAGAAACAGAATTAGCAATACAGAAATAGCAGTCATGAACATTATTTGTTGGCCCTGCTACAAATAGAAAGGAAGAATTTTAGGTTGAAACAAGCGGTGAAACAGACCGCGATGAATAAGCCTCCTCATCCCCGTAGCTCCTGCGACCTGATCCTTCCGCATATTCAGGGTTGCTATTACTTCCTCTGTATTCATCTTCCTTGTTGCGTTCATTAGAATCCCTAGAATAACGATCTCCTTCCCGGTTGGGCGTATCTCCAGCACCACTGTATCTGTCATCATCTCTATATCCATATTCTCTTTCCCTCCCATAGCCATTCCTGTTATCATATTTACCACCTTCATAGCGATCATTGTCATATCCACCTGGACTCCTGTGTGTTCCGCTCGTGGCAAATGCACTCCGATACCTATAAAGGAATAGCGGAAACTAATCAGCACAACAATACCTGTCTACAACATACTATGCGCCAACGAACACATTTGAAGCAAACATAGTATGAAGTTACACTCACTTGTCTCTGGTAGCCAGTGCTTTCTGCCTAACTTCCTGTAATCTTTCCTTATCATTAACTAAACTAACGAGGCTCTGGGATTTCCGTCGTACATTGCTACCCTGATCTCTCCCACTAGAATCGATATACTGGAAGTCAGCCAGTGCCTGCAATTTCAGTCATATTATTAGTGCATCCAGCAAGCACGATACATAAACCTAAGATAGGATGCTTATATGGCTATTGAAGCAGGTTTTACGCTACGCGTATGGTAAAGAAAAGAGGATCGATAGCATTACCGATATCTGATAAGCATGCTCCCTTATGTCCTCAATAACTCGCTCAGTGCCATGTGCTACCAGGTAATCCAGGACAATCAATCCCTACATCACAGCAACAGACAGCATCAGATTCAACTGTCCAACTCGTTATTAAGATGATCTTCACTATCCACTCGTATTTGCAGATAAAACCATACCTTGTAAACATGCCGCCAGTTTTTACCAGTATCACTGACCCTCTTCCACACAATGTTCATGATCATCTGATACTCGTGACTGGAGACACGCAAAGCACGTCAGAACCAGGAAAACAGGGCCACCGCGACACGCCAAATCAAATAAATAGCCAAAACCCTGAAAAGCTTACTAGTTATGTGTTGCCTGGGCGATTTCCGCCAGGAGGGATCCGTGTGGGCCCCACGGCTCGTTGCTTGTGGCATCAAGAATCTGTTTCAGGTCATTGAGAGCAGGCTCGTGTTAAGATTATGCTTCATAGCAAACTGGAAGTAAGAGCAATCTGACAAATTTGGCAATATCATGCTGAACACATGCTTGCTGTATGAAAGAGCGGCTGAGATCTCTCACCTTTTGTTCTGTACCAGGCACCTTGAGGACCTTTTTGTTCACCCCTCTTTTCCTGCAAAGGGAAAGACGAGAACAAAATCAACACTGCTGGCAAACGAGCAAATCTCGAATTGAACACGACGGATGGCATGGAGAGCACGTACAAGTCCCGGACCGTCTGGTCGAACACTTTCTTCATGGCGCCCTTCCGATTTCGAATCTAGCTAGCTAGCTTCTTCGCGTGCCCAGCTCTCACCCTCCTCCTCCTCCTCCTCGGCACGAGACCTGCGCAATCCGTCGGTGAGATCCAAGCTCGCAAACATTTCGACTACGATTGCCAAATGAAGCATCGACGTAGCATCCGCCGCGAAGCAAGCTCAAAACAAACGAACGAACGATCCCAACGACTAAACAGAGCAGAGGGAATCCGGCACGAAAAGCGGACGCGGACCCAACAGCAGCAACAACAACAAAAAAGGGATATGAGATCCACGTGAACAGCTGGCGGAAGCGTCCCCGTACGGCGCGCCTCAGATCTAGCAGCGCCGCCGACAAGCTCCGATCCCCCGGGCGGGATCCCATCCACTCCGCGACGCGCGAGCGGGGGCGCGGATCCGGCGGCACGACGCGCGAGCAAAGGAAGCAAAGAGCAGGAGGGGAGCTCGGGAGGAGGAGGACGGACCTGAGGAGGCAGGACGAGCGGCGGGATCGGCCCGCTGCTGGTCGTACCGGACCCGCCGGCGCGGCGGCGAGGGAGCTGGCGTCGGCGGGAGTCAAAGGGGATTCCACGCGCGCGGGTTGGGAGGAGGGAGGCGGGTCGGCGAGGAATGGGGGCGCTTTCCTCTCGGCTCGTTTCTTCTTCTCCTCCTCCCTGATGAGTTGTCGCAGCCTGGCTACGAGCGGGGACAGAGAACAATTATCTCGTTTCTTTTGTGCTTCCTTTCCCTTTGCTGGTGGATCGGTTGGTTAATTAAATGATTTTTTAATTTAAGCGGCGGGTTAGCGACGCGTGATTAGTTGTGCACTCTCAAAATCGGGCAGTATTTTTTTACTGTGTAAAAGTATTTTGTGTGCGTAAGTGAAACCAAAAATGAGCTGGAGCTACCCTACTAAAACAAGAATGACCGTGCGCTGGAGCTGAACACAGAAAGAACAGGCAGGATTTTTGTATTATCTTCCGCCCAAAAAATATTCTTATTTAGCCATATACTCTCTCCTTTTCTTTATGGACGGCGTATATTGGACGGCGTATAGTATTTTGAGAAATTCTGTATTTTTTTTTTGGGAAACGCTTACCTTCCCCCGGGGGATCGCGCGACTCGCGTCCCCCGCCTTCCGCTCACGACACGTGTCCTCTGGAGACGCTGAAGAAAAGGAGCGATTGCTCCCCAGTCCCCACACCTTATCCTCTCCGAGTGTTCCTGTCCACTCGTTTTTTCCCCAAGTCGGCCTCGCCTCCTACCTTATCGTCTTCCTCCTAACCCCTGACACATCCAGCTCCTGCGCCGATGCTTCCTACCGCCGGCGACCTCCCAGTACCCGGCTCACCAATGTCCCATAGATCCCATCTCCGGCCGGCCCAGGCGGAGAACTCCTACAGGCCCTGCTGCGTGACGAAGCTGAAGTCGCCGCACACGTTCAGGACCTCGTGGTTGCCGAGGATCGGGAGGAGCGCGCCGCCCTGCGCGGCGGCGGAGATGCTGAGGTGACGGAGGAAGTAGAGGAGGCA
This sequence comes from Puccinellia tenuiflora, assembly GCA_012064385.1. Classification (NCBI taxonomy): domain Eukaryota; kingdom Viridiplantae; phylum Streptophyta; class Magnoliopsida; order Poales; family Poaceae; genus Puccinellia; species Puccinellia tenuiflora. Next base: position 5,444 of record QRDG01001761.1, on the reverse strand, counting down.
GAGCTCGTCGCCACTGCGATCTAGGAAGTCGCCGAGCTGGACGGCGGGCAGCGTTGCTGCAGCCGGCGCGGAGCCGAGGTGTCAATAACCTCGACCGCCTCCTCAACGCCGCCACCCTCCGTGCTCCGGGACTCCGGCTGCTCCTTCACGTTCTGCGGCCCCTGGCTCGTTGGCAGCGACTACCTCGTCACACCGCTACCAGCGGTGCCTCCATGGGTGCACGGCGGTGCTCCCACGGGAAGCGGCGATGCTGCCGAAGGAGCGCCGTGATGCTCCCATAGAAGGGCGGTTGTGCTCCCATAGAAGGGTGACTGTGCTCCCACCGGAAGTGGCGATGGTGTCAAAGGAGCGCGACGGTGCTCCATGGGACATGGTGGTGCTCCCACATGAAGGCGTCGATGCTGCCGAAGGAGCGCGGTGGTGCTCTCCTAGAAGAACGGTTGTGCTGCCGAAGGAGCACGGCGGTGCTCCCATGGAAGACGACGGTGGTGGTGCTACAGAAGGCCGGCGGCGAAGCTATGTCAGACATGTGACCATAGGAGAGTGGCGGTGCTATTGTGTCTCCGTCGATGTCTCCGGTGAAGTCGATTTCATTACAGTAGCGCAATTTTGCTACAATATAATAATTTGTTTGCTACAATAGTTTAGTGGTTTTGCTGCAATAGTACAAAGATTTTGCTATGATGTCTCCGGCGATGTCGAGGTTAGGGCTCGGCAAATCCCTGGGTCGAGTACCCCGGGTTGATTGAGGGGGAGAGAGATGGCGTGCTGGTAGTATCGGACGGCTGACAAGCAAGGATTTACCCAGGTTTGGCCCCTCATTGTGAGGTAAAGACCTACATCCTACTTGTCTGATCTGTATTGATGTATCATGGTGGTGTTACAATGGTGCCGCCGGTGGCGGGTGTTGTGTATCTGTCGTCTCCCGTCTGTTCTAGTTGTCCCCTAAAGGGTGCCCCTGCCTGGCTTTATAAAGGGAGCCCGGTAGGGTTTACATGTTTTCTTGTATTGTACTCCAAGTCGTGCTTCATGGGCTTCTTTGGGCCTGCCAGGTGGGCCGTAGATTGGATCGCACCAGGTATACCAATGACAGGGGACCCAAAGGGTATATCCCCGTCAGTAGCCCCCGAGTGTCTGGTCGATTCGAAGAATCGGGCAGAGACTAAGAGCAGCATGTCGAGCAGGCATAGTCGAAGAAGGTGCGATCGTCTTAGTCGATGGAGACGCAGTCGATGGAGACGCAGTCGATGTAGTCGAAGCAGATGCGATCTCTGAAGTCGATGGAGACGTGGTCGATGTAGTCGACGCAGATGCGGGTATGTCGGGTATCACTGTTCCGACGGGTGCGCCGTCTTGTTCCTGAAAAGGATAGTTATAGAAATTCGACTCCAGCCGTTGAGGGCTCACAGAGGATGCTTTAGTCGGCAATGTTTCGACTGAGTCTATCGGGAGTGCGAACAGTGCTCCCGATGGGAGTAGCCCCCGAGATTAAGCTGAATTGCTTGTAATTGAGTTTAAACTCAATTTTCTTCAGTCGAAAAGCCCGCTCCCGATGGGAGTAAATAAGAGACTCGACTTGTTGGAGTCGCGACTGGCTTTGTGTGACTTACTTTGTGTATTCAGCCGGTTTGGCTTACTGTACGAGTTTCTTCAGCTCGTGGAGCTTACTGAATCTTGGTGCACTCGAATGATCTGTTCGACTTCTCATTCAGCCCGTGGGCTTACTAAGGAACTTAAGGAATCACTGATAAAACAGAGTCCTTTTTTCAGCTGTGGGCTTACTATATGTTGCAGTTTTCAGCCTGATGGCTTACTTGTGGAACTCGAATGAGTTTCGCGTGTTCGCTCAGCCTGACGGCCTACTTGTGAAACTCGAATAAGATTCGAGTGCTCATTCAGCCTGACGGCCTACTTGGTGGACTCGACAGACATATCGAGTATTTGCTCAGCCGAACGGCCTACTGTGTTGTTGGACCTGTATGGCGCAGCCCCCGAGTGTTCGAGTGCGGCCTAGGATTTTCGAGTGGAACCTGTATGGCGCAGCCCCCGAGTGCGTCGGGTGACGGCCTAGGTTTTAACTTAGACCTGTATGGCGCAAGCCCCCGAGTGCGTCGGGTGACGGCCTAGGATTTTCGAGCGGAACCTGTATGGTGCAGCCCCCGAGTGCGTCGGGTGACGACCTAGGTTTTAACTTAGACCTGTATGGCGCAAGCCCCCGAGTAGTTCGAGTGGCGGCCGAGGATTTTCGAGTTCGACCTGTATGGCGCAGCCCCCGAGTGGTTCGGGTGGCGGCCTAGGTTTGACTTAGACCTGTACAGCGCAGCCCCCGAGTGGTTCGGGTGGCGGCCGAGGATTTTCGAGTTAGACCTGTATGGCGCAGCCCCCGAGTGGTTCGGGTGGCGGCCTAGGTTTGACTTAGACCTGTACAGCGCAGCCCCCGAGTGGTTCGGGTGGCGGCCGAGGATTTTCGAGTTAGACCTGTATGGCACAGCCCCCGAGTGGTTCGGGTGGCGTCGACCCGATGTAATATCAGGTTCCACTGAAGGACTCGACGCGGCGTACGGAGTTAACGCGGCGGAGTGGATGCGAGGGACTCGACGCGGCGGACCGGAGTCGACGCGGCGGAGTAGACGCGAGGGACTCGACGCGGCGGACCGGAGTCGACGCGGCGGAGTAGACGCGAGGGACTCGACGCGGCGGACCGGAGTCGACGCGGCGGAGTAGACGCGAGGGACTCGACGCGGCGGACCGGAGTCGACGCGGCGGAGTAGACGCGAGGGACTCGACGCGGCGGACCGGAGTCGACGCGGCGGAGTAGATGCGAGGGACTCGACGCGGCGGACCGGAGTCGACGCGGCGGCCCCCGAGTGTTGACTGCAACCGAAGAAGGTTATAACAGAAAAATAAAATATAAAACGGACTTAGCTGTTCATGAGCAACGAAAATCCGTAGACTGTTGTTGTTTGCCATTGATGACGAAGCACCAGCCCCCGAGCCTCGGGTGCGTGTGCTCCGGTGGTCAATGATGCTTGTCGCAGTTGATCTTGCGTTGATGTAGAGGTTGGCGAGCAGCCGGAGATGTGCAGCACCGCCGCCGCCCTGAGTCGCCGGTTTGTCAGGTGCCCGCGGTCGAAGATGATACCGTTGTTGATGTCCAGTGCCAGCCCCCGAGCGTACGTAGTACGCTCCCAGGGAGCGGGCTTTGTGTGCCGAGTCCACCGACGCTGATTGCCACCGTGGTGGTTGATGATGTCGAGGGAGTCGAAGTTTGCCTACAGTGGGGCTGTCGAGTTGTTGATGGCGTCCGCTGAAATTGCCGGAGCCGACGACGCGGATCGTTGTTGAAGGTGCCAATTCTGCAGCTGATCGGACTGCAGCTAGTCACCCGGCCATCCGCTGGCCGCTTCCTCGACATCATGCAGATCATGATGGCATGATCGTCCGTATATAGGCTGTGCATGTACAAGCAGTAATAGTGATACCGTGAAAATTAAATTTCATTAAAGTAATGATTGGATCAATAGCACCTGATCGATCTTTGAGTGTTGGCGTGAGCAGCTTGTGTATAAACTTGATCCTCGGATGGATTTCTGTACGTCTAGCTAGCTACTTTTGGATGGATCGATCCTCTCGACCACTTGCAAACACCACGAGCGATAAGCTTTTGCCGGTGAGGCCTCTGCGTTTTGTCCGGCGGGGCGTCCTTTTTTGGCGGCTATCAGGTTGGATCGCGCCTGCGCACGGGACGCCGTCTGCGCCAGATTTGATCGGATCTTGACGTAGACAGCGGACGATGATTCCGCGGTGAGGCCGATGGACGATGACGCCTCGTTTGTTTGATGTAGAACGGAGTAGATGCGATCTGGCCGCCGTTGTTGATGAAGATGATGAAGCCGCCGACACCGCGATCCAGCACGCGTTCTTCCCACAGACGGCGCCAATTGTCGAGGTTAGGGCTCGGCAAATCCCTGGGTCGAGTACCCCGGGTTGATTGAGGGGGAGAGAGATGGCGTGCTGGTAGTATCGGACGGCTGACAAGCAAGATTTACCCAGGTTCGGCCCCTCATTGTGAGGTAAAGACCTACATCCTGCTTGTCTGATCTGTATTGATGTATCATGGTGGTGTTACAATGGTGCCGCCGGTGGCGGGTGTTGTGTATCTGTCGTCCCTCCCCTAAAGGGTGCCCCTGCCTGGCTTTATAAAGGGAGCCCGGTAGGGTTTACATGTTTTCTTGTATTGTACTCCAAGTCGTGCTTCATGGGCTTCTTTGGGCCTGCCAGGTGGGCCGTAGATTGGATCGCACCAGGTATACCAATGACAGGGGACCCAAAGGGTATATCCCCGTCAGGCGAGGTCTTCGTCCACATCTTCGGCGATGTCTCCGGCGAAGTCGATTTTGCTACAATAGCACATTTTTGTTGCTGTGAGATCTCCGGCGAGATCTCCGGTGAGGTCTCCGGCGAAGTCTGTCTTTTCATTTTCTATTTTGTGGACGAACCGTTTTTTGCTACCTGGAGCAAAAGCGGGGTTATTATTTTCTACCGGTAGCAAAAGTGGGATTTTGGAAGAAAAATAGGGACGCGTGTCGTTAGGAGGACCCGGGGATCGGAAGGTTTTATCCCCCGGGGGACGCTCAGCACTGTCCTTTTTTTTGGCGAATCATATATTCCATAATAAGCCTTGTATGTATTTTCATTGTTACTAAAACCATTAGTTGTTAAACTTACGAACATACATGGACGCAAAAATTGTCTGACACGAGAAAAGATAATTTCCGCAGACGATCTAGCGGTAAGTTGTAAGTTGTGTTTGTGGAAACGTCATGTCCCACAAGAAAATAAAAAAATCTTTTGACGAAACACCCGGGAATCTAATTTGGAGTTTGACAGCAGCGCTATCGATCGAGTGATTCGAAAGAAAACTAGCAGAACCTAAGACGGTGTCAACTTTCAAACATGTCGAGGCAGCATGCCTTGTGCTAACGAACTACTGGTATCTTTCTTTGGAGAAGGAGAAAGTTGACATGGCATTAGGCCTTCTCCAACGCGTCGACCCATTTCGTCCGAAACGGTCCGTTTCGCTCCGGATGGGTCGAAACTAGGGCCCAACGCGCGACCCAAATCCGGCCCAAATTTGAGCCGGGTTTGCGTCGGCGCGGACGCGTGTGGACTCTGCGCGGTGTCCACCCCACTCCCCCCTGGCCCGCCTGTCGGCGTCACCCAACGGCCAACTACCATCATAAATGTGGCGGGAGTGGCCTTTATATGGACGCCGGCGAGCCAAACCCTAGCTCACAAAACCCTAGCGCCCCCGCCGCCGCACTTCCTTCCCCAGCTCCTCCGGCCACACCTCTCCACCACCCGCCGGCCACCTGTATGGATCCGCCACCGCCCGCCGCCGCCGCCGCAGCAGCACCTCCTCGACCAGATCGAGAAAGCCCGCC